>JARKIA010000343.1:0-153599 GCA_029289565.1 Mycena galericulata
GCCCTCTCTTTCCACCGCTCTCTTCAACTGCGCCTGTTCTAGATGGGTGTCCTGTCTTGCTTACCGTGGCCGTGTTACTTTCTGGGCGCTTTAAGCTTTCTGGACGGCCACCTGTGTACGCGACATGGCGAAGGAGCAGTTAGTGATGTCTTTGGCTTGGCTTGGCTTTCAAACCCTGGCTTTGGCTTGGCTTCATCTGGCTTTGGCTTGAGAAACCTGAAGCCAAAGCCAAAGCCATGGGACATGGCTTGGCTTGGCTTGGCTTTGGCTTAAGCCATGGCTGTAGATCACAAAATTCCCACGGTTGTGGAGGTTGGGAAAGGTCAGAAAACTGGTCCTACTCACCTGTAAAACAGCTCAAGCAACTTTATATTCATTGAGAGGCTGAAGATAGATATAAAATTGTGAACATGCACAATCAGGCTGTGCTGATGCCCAGGAACTATCAATTCAACCTGATGTGGAACTGTTAAATAAGTGCTCAATCTACCAGTTGAATACATGTGAGCTTTCCTGCATTCCCAGTCTCCTCAAAACCCACATGAATGCTTGCATGAACATCAAAACATTGCTCCTTATCCCAATTGTACTACAAAGTCAAAGCCATGGCTTTCTGGCCTGGCTTTGGCTTCCCGGACCCCAAGCCAAAGCCAAAGCCAACCCCAAGCCACCAGTTTGGCTTGGCTTGGCTTTGCAAAGCCATGGCTTTGGCTTCTTGGCTTTTTGGCTTTAAGCCAAGCCATAGACATCACTAGGAGCAGTCGAGCGACTTTTATAATGACCTGGCAAACTCTTGAAGGTGCCTTTTTTTTTCCGCTGCAATTCCTCTTCGGCGTCGGGATTGCAGGGATTCGCAAGCAAGTTCCTCCTCCTTCCTCTTGTCTATATTTTCCAAATACAAAACTTACACACGGCCCATGCAGAAAATCTCGGACACGCTTAAAGGCGTCGAGCGGGCGCTGCTCCGGGCGAGTTAAAAGACAGAGATCTCTCAGCGAACGCGTAAAGAGAACGACGCTATATTATTAATACCTAAAAGACAGAGATCCTTCGGGAGGATAGTAAGTAAGGTATGTGTAGAATATAGTAATAGGACTCACTCTCAGCGAACGCGTAAAGAGAACGACGCTGAGAGTGTGACGTGTAACGAGTGAACATAAAAGGAAGGAGTGACTTCAGACACGGTAAGTAAAATAGTCTAAATGGAAAGGAACGAGACCGTAACACATCTAGGATGAGATTTTAACACTCCCACTCGGGCGAGGTTCCATCCCAAGCAGGCGAACAAATTGTTCATGCTTCGTGCCTGTCAGGCCTTTCGTAAGACCATCCGCGGCCATCTCGCTTGTAGGGACGTAGTCCAGGTCGATGCTACCGTTCGCGATAGCGAAACGAATGAAGTGGTATCGAAGTGCGATGTGCTTGGTGCGCGGGTGATCTCCGGGGTTTTTCGCCAACGCGATGGAGCCTTGATTATCACCAAGGAGGTCCGTGGGGTCCTTCTGTGGGAAGCCTAGCTCCTCAAGAAGTTTGCGAAGCCAAATGGCCTCCTGCGCAGCACGAGAGCAGGCCATATATTCAGCTTCGGTCGACGAAAGAGCAGGTGAAAGCTGCAGTTTGCTGCTCCAGCTAACGGCGGCACCTGACATCATAAAGACGTATCCGCCCGTGGAGCGGCGGGTGTCGAGATCACCAGCCCAATCCGAATCGGTGTAACCGAGGATGATTGAGGACATGTCGTGTCCCAGATTCCCGTCGAATTTGATGCCGTAGTGTTTAGTTCCGCCGAGATAACGAAGAACATGCATTGCCTGCCTGTAGTGAGCTTCACCAAAGTTTGAGCTGAACTTGCTCAAAGCTCCCACTGCGTACGCGATGTCTGCGCGCGTCCCGAGCATGGCGTACATCAGCGTCCCGATTAGGCTTTGGTACGGAAAGTTCTCGCGGACGCGGCGGGTTTCGGCTTCAGTTTTCGGCGAGTCATCCTTGGTTAATTTGACGCCGGAAGAGAGAGGGGTGAGGTGCGTGCGGCCATCGTTGGCAGCATACCGCTCGAGCGCTTCTTCGATGTAACGAGTTTGCGTGAGAAGCAAGGTCCGTGCGTCCCGATCATAATCGATTGCTGCTTCACAGGCCCCAAATCCTTGACTTTGAAGCGACGTCCGAGCAACACCTTGTGCTCCTGCATCACATCCAGGTCGTTCCCCAGCAGGGCCATGTCGTCGACATACACCGCCAAGAAACAGACCGTGTCTCCGCGTCGAAAGACGTAGATGCAGTAGTCCGCATGGATCCGCCGGTACCCGACTTTCTTGACCTCGCCATCCAGGAGGTCGTTCCATACGCGGGAGGCCTGCTTCAGACCATATAGCGAACGACGGAGTCGCTTTATCTTCCCCGCGTCTGGTCCTGCACCTTCGGGAAGTCGGATGTACAACTCCTCTTTCAAATCTCCGTTTAGGAACGCTGTATCGACGTCAAGGTGGTGGAAATGGAGCTGGAGCTGGACCGCGAGCGCGCAGAGGACTCGGATTGAGGTGAGCTTTACTACTGGCGAGAAGACTTCATCGAAGTCCACACCAGGCATCTGGGAATAGCCCTTTGCGACAAGCCGGGCTTTGTACCGCTCGATGGACCCGTCAGGCTGACGCTTGATCTTGAAGACGAACTTCGCGTCAACTGCCTTACGGCCTGGAGGTAAGCGATCACAGTCTTCGAAGGTGCCCGTCTCACGCAGAGAAGTGAGCTCTGCGGCGATGGCTTTTACCCATTCGGCGCGGTCTGGGCGACGCATCGCCTCACGCCAGGTGAGTGGATCGGACTCGGAATGTCCTGAGCCATGTGCTGCTGCTGCGAAGACAAAAGCCATGTCCTCTAGCGCGACTTCCTCGATCTCCGAGTACTGCGAGAGCGCGAACGCCTCTGCTGCATCCACCTCGACGAAGAATGCCCCGTCGTCGTCATCAGGGGCTTCCAGCACGTCAGCCTCATCCTGGCGGTAGCGCGCGGGCAAGCGACGTTGGCGTGGGCCGTCGACGTCAGGCGGCGGGCCGAGCATTTCCACTTCCGTGCGGCGTGCTCGTTGAGGAGGAGGAGGAGGAGGAGGAGCCGGGGGCTCATCTGGAGCATCGGGATCGGGCAGGTCAACTTGTACGTGGTGCGGTGAGGCAGGTGGAGAATCAGCAGGGACGTCGGCCATCGGAGGCAGCTCCGATTTCGTGTTAGCGTTGGTGCGTGGCTTCTCAGGGTCATCCCACGAGTCTCCCACTCGACTAATCTCCTCATAGTTCCTCTCGCCATTCCAAATGATGTCGGAGAGGTCCACCTTGGGCTCCGGCGGAGCCGGTGGGTCCACGCGCTCATCGAAGATAACATCGCGCGAGGTGACTATGCACCGCTTCTTGGGATCCCACAGTCGATACGCCTTTGTACCTGGAGCGTAACCGAGTAGCACGCACTTCCGTGTCTTGAATGCGAGTTTCCTTCGCTTAGACTTTGGGATGTGGACGTACGCGGGGCACCCAAACGTGCGGAAAGCGGTGACAGATGGTTTGTCGCCAGAGAATGCTTCGTGCGGCGTCGTGTCCTTGATTCGGGACACTGGACAGCGGTTCATGAGGTACACCGCGGTCTGTACAGCCTCTGCCCAGAAGCCAGGCGACAGATTTGCAGCAAACAGCATACAACGGGCTCGCTCGACGATGACTCGATTAAGAATTTCGCTAAGCCCGTTTTGCTCTGGTGTGTCTGGTGCAGTCTTCTGGTGGATGATCCCAATATTCTTGAGATACTCCTCAAACTGATCAGAGGTGTATTCACCACCACCATCTGTGCGCACGACCTTGATCCGCCGACCAGTCTGAAGCTCGACTTCCGCTTTGAATTCGCGAAACATCTTGTATGCCTCCGACTTGCGGGCCATGAAGTAAACCCAGGTGTCGCGCATGTGGTCGTCGATGAATGTGATGAAGTATCGCTTGCCCCCGATGCTAGAGGGGAAAGGGCCGCAGACATCCGAATGGATAAGATCCAGTTTATGCCGGGCGCACTTCATTGAAGGAGAAAAGGGAAATCTATGTTGTTTGCCATGTACACAGGCCTCGCAAAATTCTATACGACCAACCACCGCATCAACTCCTTCCACCATGCCTTTTGCGACAAGTCTTTTGACGTTGTCATAGCCGAGATGGCCTAAGCGACGGTGAAGGAGGTTAATGTCGATTGTACGGGGGGTAGCAAGATTTGCGTACTCTTTCGAGAGCATCGGGCGAGCGAGCAGCCGGTAAAGACCGCCATTAGTTTTTGTAGCTGCCGCGACGCAGCGCCCGGAAGGAGCAAAGACGTGACAGTCCTTGTCCTTGAAGCGAAGCTCGTGCTTCCGGTCCGTAAAGCGGGAGACCGAAAGGAGTGTGGCGGCGAGGTCAGGAACATAGAGAGCATCAGGAATCGAAGCCGGAACGACTCCATTCGGGCAGTCCATGAGATATTGGAGCGTGCCGCGGCCGATTGCCTTGATGACGGATGAGTCCCCGAGATGGATGGAGATCGGCTTCTCGAGAGGGACGTAAGTCGCGTCATTGAAGTATTCACGGCTGGGGGAGAGATGTCACGAGCAACCTGAATCAATGAATGCATCTGATTTGGCCGACTTTGCGAGGAACGCTACGACATCTGAGGCAAGGAAGACGTGAAGGGAGCCATCCTCCCACTTCTTTGTGTGCGCAGAGAACTCCGCAGTGACAGATGCGAGATGAGCGCGCTCAGTCGCCTCGCTGATGTCCGAGTCAGAATCGGAGTCGGAGGCCTCCGCAACCTGGGCGTCCGTTTTTGATGACGTCCGATTGGCTTTGGCCTTTTGCAAATCCTGCTGCTTTTTGCGACAATCATCCTCGCTGTGCCCCTTGTACTTGCAGTACCTGCACCGGGGCTTTTTCGAGCCCTTCAAGGATTTCTCCTTATTTTTAGCGAGAAGGGCCGAGTCGGTCTGCGTCTCAGTCCCGGTGATGCGACGGTACTCCTGCATAAGGCGCGCGACAACCATGACAGTCGTGAGTTTGTTCGTGTCGGTGACAGACGAAACAAGCGCCACAAGTAGGGTTTCCCAGGTGGTCTCGCGAGGCAGTGACATGAGCATGATTTGTGCGAGGAACTCGTCGTCAAATCGTTGCTTGAGAGGGAGTTTGCGATTCTCCATTTGGATGAAGGAAAGGTGCGTGTGCATGTTCTCGTTCTCCACGTATTTCTTCTCCAGGATGCCAATTTTTGTGTAATATGCGACAAGTCCGGAGTGAGAATCTTTATGCTGCTCCTTTAAAGCATCCCAAACTTCCTTCGGCGTGGTCTTGCCTTCGATGTGCTGTAACTGGTCTTCCGCAATGATGGAGCGGATGGTGCCGATAGCCCTGTCTTGGCGACGCAGGCCTTCGTTGTAAGCACGGACATCCTCTTTCCACTCGCGCTGGGCTGCTGCTCGCACAACAGCGTTGGCATCTGCGGCGATGACCGGCTGGGTCGGCTGCGGGAGCACAATCTCCTCGCCGGTGCACAGACGATAGACGCCGATGCGCATGAGCTCGGAGATGGCCTTCGGCTCCCACTCGGCCCAGGAGCCTGCAGTGAGCGGCGTGATATGCCGCCAGTCTGAGGATGCCGATTCCGAGGACATCGCGATAGCGTGAGCGTGGGTATAGAAGGGTGTCGAGGAAGAAGATGACTGAAATAGATGGAACAGGAGCTGTGAAGCTGTCCAAGCGTTCGCTAGCTAGTTCGTTCGGGTGGTACGAGCTGGAAGACTGAAAGTCGAGATGACGTGGCAGTTGAAGTCGAGGGAGAACTTCGAGTCTCGCAAGCTGGTGCAGAGAAGTTGCGAAGAGTTCAATGCTCGTGTAGTTCGCGCGTGTATACGGGCGATGCTGCGTCCAACAGGTCGTCTAGAAATAGCTACGGTCGGGGCCCATAACCTAAAAGACAGAGATCTCTCAGCGAACGCGTAAAGAGAACGACGCTATATTATTAATACCTAAAAGACAGAGATCCTTCGGGAGGATAGTAAGTAAGGTATGTGTAGAATATAGTAATAGGACTCACTCTCAGCGAACGCGTAAAGAGAACGACGCTGAGAGTGTGACGTGTAACGAGTGAACATAAAAGGAAGGAGTGACTTCAGACACGGTAAGTAAAATAGTCTAAATGGAAAGGAACGAGACCGTAACACATCTAGGATGAGATTTTAACACGAGTTTCCTGGACTCCGAGCTCAGCGCGTATGCGGATAGTGGATGTACGAGAGACACTGAATGGAGAGTGAAAGGTGAGTGTATCTCTTCGATTTCCCTTCGCGTTCCGTCCCCCGCTTTCCTCTTCCTGCTCCTCCTCGGACTTCCGTGCCTTGGTCTTCTTCTCCTCCGTTGTCTCCTACTCGTCTTCCCCCGTACCCTCCATCTTTCTTTGATCTACAATGTCGCCCTTCCTGTTCTTCCCGCCCCGCCTCGCCTTCCTCTTGGACCTCGCATTCTTCCTTCCTCCGTGCTCCTTACCCTCGCACCCAGTTCCGCACAACGGTCAGTGAATCCGCTGTCGCATATTTCTCATGACCCCGCTATCCCAATTGTGGATGTCCCGTCCCTGTATGTGATCTGCTCTTCCAGTTTCCGTGTAACCTCCCATATGCATAGTGTGACGCGCACTGTATTCCTGTGAGGATACATTTCCGCCGGATTCTGTCCTTCTTGATGTTCCGATATTGGATGTGCTTTGCCGGTAACGCCATTTCCAATTTTATAATCTCTGTCTATCTCAAACCGGAACCGGCATCTCGCCCTCCAACCCCAACTCGCCACCGGCTGATTATCGCAAAGACTAGGTGGAGAACATCCAGGAAGAAGAACAGTATGATGATCACACGGCCCACCCAATGCTGCCAGTGGCCGCTAAGCTGAGCCTTCAGTTCGTCGTGCTCAACGTGTTTGAGTTGTTCTTGACGTCTGCCTGAATACATCCTCTGAATTGAATACGACGCCGGTGAGGATCTGCACTATCCCACGCGGGATTCTACCTTTCTTGATGTTTCTATCTTGGCTGTGAGCTGCGGGAACATCATTCTAATTTCTGCCCATCATAGACTCTCGCAATTAGCCCACCAACCGCAATCCACCCCCGTGGGAAATTATCATACAAGCTGGATGGATATCTTTCGCGAAGAACAGGCTCATGATTCATCTTTAATTAGATTCGCAGTACTTAACCCTTCGGAAGTTTACCTCCGCCCCAAAGATGACTTCAACTCTTCCGCCCGGTTTTAACATCGTACAGCTGTCAGTATGTTTGCCCACATCTCCTTCGCGAGTCGCTCACAAATTCATATCCACTTTCTGAAGATCTGGCCCAACGGTGCGTGCTCCTTTAGGCTTCAGAAAATACACCCAATTTTGCTGCAGATCATCGGATATCTAGCCAACTGGGCATTCTTCGCTGCTCTGACAGTTCAAATATGTAAGCTTCCATTATCGAGGAACGCCAGCCAATGTCACGCTAAGTACAGACCTCTATTATCAAGCATTTCCCAATGATCAGCTCTGGATCAAATGCCTCGTATATACAGTATACTCCATCGACCTTGTTCAAATAATCTTTGGCACTCTCGACGTCTTCACGATGTTCGGATATCAGTTCGCTGACGTTTCGACCTTGACCCGCATCCATTTCACATGGTTAACTGGTCCTATTTTGACCGGGCTAGGTATGATATCTTCGGGTCGGGATGTCTGGCAGACTTCGATGCTGAGATATTCTCCAGTTTCTTTCATCGTCCAATCTTTTTACGCGTTCCGCCTCTACAAGTTATCCGGATCTTGGGTGATCCCTGCCTTGATCGTAGTGGTGAGTGAATTTTTCTCCTTCCTTCTTTTCCGAGGACTTATGCCACTCCAGGCCTCCGTGGCCGTCAGCATTAGTGGATTTATAACTGGTGGATTGATCCTGAAAGGTGTGCGCCATATCCTCTGTCCACAAAACCTGTCGAACCAACCCCGGCCCAGCGGGCGATGTTATAAAGCTCAACACACGCGAAATTTCAACGGCAGCGGGGGTAGTATCGGAAACACCCCGAAAGAATCATGCTAATGGTGTCGTAGGTATGGCTTGCCGGTTCCGCATTGAACGATATCATTATTGCTGTTTGCATGACATACTACGTCAGTCCGACTTTCCCTTTGTTGGACCCCATCTCAATTGAGCTTCAGCTCGCCATAAGCAACACCGGATTTCGCCAGACTCGTGCTTTGGTCACCAAGTTAACTCGTTTGACCATCGAAACAGGATCTTTGACGGGTATCTTCTAGCGCGAATTAATTGACATGCACACAACTCATGACCCTGCAGCGTTTGTAGCATTGATAACGCTCATTCTTTTTGTCGCCCTTCCCGGGACTGTTTACTTCACAACTCCTGCGATTGTTATGGCGGTACTGTACGCCAACACACTACTTGCCGTCCTAAACTCGCGTTTCCAAATCTTGGGAGGTCGTTCGACGTACACAACGACAGACATGATGATGTCAATGTCCGAACATCCGCACGACATCAGGACTAGGCCAATTGTTTCCATCACCAGAGCCCAGTTTCTGACTGTGGACGCTCCCGTCGAAATGAAGCCCGTGAATGTGCGGATATTCCCATTTCCATTGCGGAACCAGATCCTGAAAATTGGACAGGATTCCGGCAATGATGTGAATGTCGTCGTGTAGCAGAAACCTTAGGTCCTCGAAATTATGGCGTGCTACATATCGGAGGTCGAATGGGCACAGAAATAGGTATAAGATTGTAATAGACTTTGGAATCTGGATGAATGTCGCCGTCTTCAAGTTTTGGTGTCGTCTTTGAGGGCCGAGATGATATCAAGTCGTCGACCGTAACTCTGCATTACGTCCTGCAAACTGGAATACCTTGAATCATCAAGCGACTCGGGTCGCTGAATTTCTTACAAATCGATCCGTAAACCGGGAGAGGATCCCCTCTCTGGCGCGACAATGTAGGAGCAGATACAACCGATTCAGGAGACACCAAAATCTATAAACTGGTCCACCGGTTTAACGTTTAAGGATCAGCCAACACTTAAAAATTTCCCTGCTATCTCCGAAATACATGAAGACAGAGAACTAGATACCAAGTTGATCAATGAACCAGTTGACCCAATAGCACGCCATTATTTTAATTCCAAAAATAATGAGTATTTTATCAGGCTGGAGAAGTTCAGGTGGGAATGCGACTGAATACTGTACTATTTCGACCAAATGATCACACCATGTCACCCGTCACCGAAGATGTTCATTTTTCTAGGTGTTCATTTCTCGGCAATCACGCCAAATTCCCATAAATGGGCATCCGGCAGCTGCCGGATCAAATATTTTGGCGTTTTTGAGGCCTATTTGGGCGGCAAATTCAGTTTGTCACCGTCACCTATCCCAAAACTGTTCATTTCACGACTCTCCGTCACCCGTCACCTGAACATTTGGTCGAAATAGTACAGTAATTGGTTGAGCACCATTGCCTGACCGTTGCAAATAGCACATAACTCCACTTGCTGTCAAAATTTTCCGCTGCAGTGCCCAAGGGCGGAGTAGAAACAGGCTAGTTCAACAGGCGCTGTGTTCGCATAGGAATTGTTAGTGCTGTTGGCAGAAGTCTGCCAATCTGCCCGGCAGAATGGCAAAATGGCAGGCAGAATGGCAAAATCAGACCCCCCATGGCAGAATGCGGCAGAATCTTTCTAATTCCACGGTCAGGTGCTGGTCGAGAGCAGAGATTTTAATTCCCATTGTCCGTATACCATCAAGTATGTATTCCTTAATGGGTACTTCATTCCAAAAAGATTTTTTCCCCTGTACCATCCATGTCCAATCCAAAACCTGGTCTGTTCCACATGAATCATTTTTCTCGCAGTCCCCCCGAAAACCGGGGAATTGAACCACCACAACTGGAAGTGCATGGTTCCCCTGCCCGATGGCAGCGATGACGGTGAGATCGATAACTTAAGGCTTATCAAGACCTGAATTGAGCCATCGAGGACGAAGAGTCCGCTACAGCCTGCCACCAATCAATCCTCAATGGTGAACTTGTTGATTTTATTGAATTAGAGTGTGTTGAACGTGGAGAAGCTATCACAGTGGAAAAGGACAACATGGATATTGTTGGGGATAGAGCTGCAGGAGGTTGGAGCACTGAGGAGCTCATGGGCCAATAGAAATGCCAAGTTTTGACCGTAATTTTACATGAAATTACAGAAAATACATCTGCCAATTCTGCCGAATTCTGCCGCATTCTGCCCTGCCATTCTGCCATTCTGCCTGGCAAATTAGACCGGAATTAATTCTGCCCACAGCACTAGGAATTGTGGTCATGATTGTGGTGCATGCATGAGTTCGGAACTTGCCGGTTCTCCGCATCAAAGTCGGGCCGCGTTTGGCGCTTCAGCCAGTCTCGCCGTCATTTGTCAAGATCTCCTCTCCTGCCTTCCTCTTCCTCTTCCTCTTTGGACTCTTGTACCTTTGCCTTCCTCTCCTTCGCTGTCTGCTCTCCTCTTACTCGTCTCCCCACCCCGTACTCTCCATCCATTCCCCACTGTTTTCATCGATCTGAAATATCGCCCTTTCTGTTCTTCTCGCACCGCCTCGCCTTCGTCGTGGACCTTGCATTTTGTCCTTGTCCTTGTACTCGTTCTCCTCACAAGCACCCCTTTTCTTCGTTCCTTGATCGTTCCTCTTCCCTCCCTGCCTCCCGCCTCCCGCCTCCCGTCTTCTTGCCTTCTTCTCCTTCCTCTTCCCTCTGTCCTCCCGAAGGCCTCCCTCTTCAAAACTGACGCACTTTCCCATCCAGCCGTGAAACTGAGTTTTCTGACAACGGCGGCGGGCGATGACGAGGAGTAGACTTGCGCATGTGGATTCTGAACCCGCCGCCGCCTTCCGTCTTTCCTCTTCGCTCTCCCTCCGTCTTCTCCCTCCTACCCATCTGCTCGTCCTTCTCCCCTTCTTCGTCTCGTCCTTCCCCGTCGTGCCCACCCTGCACGCGATCGATCGACCTCACGGCCTTCCTTCCTTTACCTGCATCGCATGTACCCCCGTCCGCGAAATCTCCTACCTCTCGCCCTCTTCAAATTCCCCACCTCATTTACTGATATACACCGGAGACCCATTTCCGTTAACTCCCGCACAACGGTCAGTGAATCTAACTCCACATATTTCTCATGCCTCCGCTATCCCAATTGTGGATGTCCCTTCCCTGTATGTTGTCTCTGCTCTTCCATTTTCCGTGTAACCTACCTGATATACACAGGGTGACACGCACTCTAGTATCCCTGTGAGGATACATTTTTCGTACCCATATCCGAGGAGGCAAGATACCCGCAATGGCTCAGTGACGCTCGGCACGTATCTACACACAATGCAGCCGCCTTGAGCGCGTTGATTGCAGAACAGCCCGTTTGACTCGAGACTAGGCCTTTCGGGATATTCCCGTGTTCTTTCAACACTCACTAAATTCCAGTGTTCAATCCTGTTCGAGAGAACCGCGCTATATCCAGATAGTTCCAGTTTCCGACATATGACTGGTCCCCTTGTGCTGCTGCGGATTCCCTGACTCACTGCTGAGACAGGTGTTTTATCACACAAAATAAAGGATGGGGCGGTCTGGCCAACAACAAATTTGGCAACTGGCAGAGAAACTATGGAGATTGAGATTCAACCATTGGCCCCGACTAAATTGGGGGTTACTTATAGGCTGTTCACTGGCTAAATTCAAGTCCCTTAGAGGCTGCTCTGCTCCTGCTCAGAACCGTTTCTTTACAATTATTATCTCAAAATCGATGCAATTGATATGGACATTGAGAAATAATAGAGTTCTCGGATCATCTCAACCCGCCACCAATAGTGAAATACGTAACCTTTGGGTGTTAACTGTGAATTCTCCCCTGAAGCGAGATAAATTACTCACAAACCGAGCTCGGTTTGGATCCCTTGCGATCAAGAAACAGCTGGTTCTCAACACATGGAGTGGTACACTCCTTGATTAAGATTCCCTGCCGGATGACTGGATTAAATCCAAGGGGGTTTTAGTGGGTATACGGCCCGCCACTCGAAAAAATGGAGTAGGTTGACTTACGGCCAGAGTCCCACACGAAGGCTTGAAACCTGTGCATAACGGCATTTCCTCCTGGACATAATCCCGGCTCTATTGGACAAAACCAATTAAACCAGCGGATACGCTTGGAATGCTTTGCAGACTAAGTTGTATTAACCCAAACGCTCCAAAAATAAAAATAAAAATAAAATAAAGGATGGGGCGGTGCACCCCGAAGCGCGAAAGTCTGCCTACAGGGCATTCAAGAAAACAGTATCCGCATTTTGATCAGGTGGTGCTGCTCGATTTGTGCTTACCTTATTGCTCCATCTCTGGCTCCACTCTGGCACTCTGTCTAGTCAAGATCCACACTTGATCCACACTGTTCTATAGGCGCGGTTCTGTTGTGGCATCAAATTTCCTTCAAAGGGTGAAACCCAAAACGGTTTCACCCTTAAAAGGGTGAAGACAGATATGGTTAAATTGAAAGCGAATAAGGAAATAATTCACGTGCCAGACGTGAGAACGGAGAGTTCCGACACGCTCTCGCTGTTCATTTTATTCCCTGAGCACTCAATACCGCGCATACCAACCCTTCATAAGTTGCTAAAATAATCCTGTGACCCTGTGGTACTTATAGACAGCCCAAGTGATTTTTATTGTGCCTGAATCTTGCAATAATCATGTAACAAGGGGTTTTACCCATTCTGCGGCCAGTCGTTGTCATTCAGATCCAAATAATCTTTTTGGTGCCATTTCATAGGCTCGGGATAACTCTGGACAGACTCTGAGCAAATTCAAATCAGAAACAACATTTCTCATCAAGTCATACCACTCTCTCTGAAGAATTCTTCCCTGCAATTACATAATACTCTCTCTCAATGGACTTTCCTGTATTGGCAGTTCCAGGATGAGTTGTAAGGAGATCTGAAACCCCGAGAGTTGTTCCTTGGAGGACTGAACCACTGCATTGAGTTTCCATCTCTCGTTCTTGACACATTTCTTTATTTACACCGGGCTGCACAGCTGCCAACTTTTTTTTAATCAATGCACTCCAATTGTTCTACATGAGCATGGAGAAGTCTCAGAGACTATGCAAGCATCAGGGCTGAAATCTCCCTGAATTTCTCGTTTCTTCTTCTTTCCTCTTTCCTTTTTCGGCACATTTTTTGTAATTCTTTTGGGACTCCACAAACACCGACACCGAGCCCTTCTATATCTGTCGTTCTGCACCTATCCATAGATTGATATCCCAACAGATGTATTAAAGAATTAAGTACATATCCTGTGAACATTGCGAAAAGGATCTGCTGGGGAGGGGGTGTCGGACAACTATCCAGGAATGTAGATTCGGCTGCTCTCATGGGCTGTGAGCCGATTGTCCCAGTGGATCAGAGGCTAAATCATGCGAGATCAGACCTGGGCTGACATTAAAGCTCCGCGAAAATTGGCGGTGTAATCGGTTGCGCGACACATGTTCGGGGCCTGATAGTCTCGGTCTACTTCATATATTTCATCAGGAAAACCAAATGTAGCAGCAACCTGTGGCTGTAATAGAGAGGTCGTGCACAAGCCATTGGGGCCATTACATGGCTTATTTGGCGTGCACACCAAATGGCTCCACACCAGCCAAAATAGCGGGTGAATGGCTTGGCAAAGCCACTGCCGTTATATTTTTGGCTGGAGCCATTCGGGTGCGCACGCCAAATAAGCCTCGTCATGGCTCAAATGGCTTGTGCGCAACCTCTCTAATAGAGTGTATTAACACTCAAAGAAATTCCGATTTCCTGAGGCTCTGATTGGCTTGGAGCTGTGGAGCAGCCAATCAGATTATTTTTTGAGTGCTAATACACTCCAATGTACCTATGAGGCACTATGCAAGACTATGCAGTGCAGTGCAGTGCTGTATAGGGCCCCATAGTGCCCATCGGTACATCTCGGCTACGGGTTTCCTGATGCGCCGTGTGTCTGTGGTTGACGACATCCCGCCTCTGAATTGGTGTGTGGGAGAACTCAGAGTGCGGCCGGGGACATTTCACATCTTTGTACCTGTGGTTGACGATATTCCGCCTCCTCGCTTACATAGAATTCAAAGATATCAAACAGTGGATATCGCCGGAGCCGGTAGGTAGGTAGCATCTGGTAGCATTACACGGCACGGTTCCGGAATGTCATAATGTTAAAAATCAACCTCGACTCGGACTCGGAGTGTGGAGCCGACAAACCGTAAGCCCCAATTGAAGAGCACCACCCGATCAGAACTGGGATACTATTCTTGAATCGACTGTACTTAACGCAGTAAGACTGCCGTACTCATCTCTCTTTTCACCATGATGCATGAAGCGGCACACTCACCCACCTTCTCGAGCTATGTCCCCCCGCTGTTCAAGATGGCTCTTACTTGGCTGGCTGCATTGGCCGTCGCTGGAGGGCACCACGCATTCAATGCCTCGCTGAACGGCAAAAGCCCGGCAGATGGGGCGCACCGCGTGTTAGTTGCCCAGTCGCAGGTAGGGGCCAGCTTCATAGGAACCACTTTTGCATTCCTCGCTTCCTCTTTCCTCGGTATCAGCGGCGGCATCGCGTTCATCCAGTCCGCCTGGCGGGTCGTCCAAAGACGCAGTTTCACTTTGGCGGGGCTCGATGCGCTTTGGTCGTCGACCAACAATCCATTCGCATTTATCTCGATTGACTTTTGGAAGTCGGCGCGCGAGGTCGTCCTCATCGCCGGGCTTTCATGGTCGTTCTCGGTTGTTACGTTTGCGCCCGGAACCTTGAGCGTACAACCCGATATCAAACCCACCAGCGCACCATGCCTGGTTCCCACCTTCGATTTTGGCTCCTCCGCTCTATTATATGATCGTACGCTCGCTTCGCTTATCACCGTCCCCTGGTACTGAATGGATTTTTCCCGAGTAGAACTAACCAGTGCCTCAAAGCCCTACTTCCAGCCGTCCACACTGGCGAATCGAGTTGTCGGTGCTACATTACGGGGCGGGCAGCCTTTTGCGCCCACTTCCCCGTGTACCGGAAATTGCTCGTATCTTACAACTGTCAACGCCCCGGCATTCAACTGCACGTCGGGGTTTCCTAATGCATCCGATCTAACCTGGGCACCCGGCAGCGGTAACGATCCTCCCCCATGGGTTGGTGGGACATTCAATGCTGCTCCCCCCTTGTACGCGCCTTACTCACCGGCCGAGGCGGCGGCAGGGGGTGGCTATTGGGATTTCGCCGCACATTACGCCGACGCGCGAAACTTCCACCCCACTTCCGCGGGAACAAATTTTTCCTGCGTTTCGTACAACGCCACTTACCACCTCAACTATACCTTCTTGGGAGCTGTCTCCTCCATTTCGATCGAACGGGTTTCCCTCGTTCAAGCAGCAAGCCAGATTATGTTAGGGAACAATTCACAACGTGCCTCCTCCATTGACGATCCCGATTTCGTCAATAACTCCATGCTGGAGCCACATTCCGCCTGGTTCAACACTCCAACCAACTACTATGCGCTCCTCTCCAGCCTTTACTCCTCTCTCGGCGGCAACATCACGATGTTCGAATCGGGCGATTCTGAAAATTATGTATTTTCCCCAACAACTCTGGCTGTCACCCAGAGCCACCTCGCCACGTCGGCGGAGAACGGCAATATCACCTGGGCCGATGTTGCAGCCGGGATGGAGTCCCTCCTGGCCAATATCACCCTGTCGATGCTCACTATTGACCCGTCACAAAGGGCGCTCACAACATGTGTGCACTCCAACTCGCTGCCGTACTTCTCGTACAACAAACGCCGATTGTGGCTCGTGTACGGGGTCGCGCTGGGCATCGCCCTCGTCTGCGACGTCATAGGCATAATCGCACTCGTGTGCAACCGGTTCGGCGCGACGGCGGACTTCACAGACTTCCTCGCTGCCGCGCGCAACCCGGAGCTAAACGATGTCGACCTTTCTCCGCGCAATGCGTGGATTCGTTTGCGTTATGGAATGCTTGGGGACGGGTCGGGGCGGCACGCGTTCGTGATTTGCGAACGCCAGCAGGATGGTAACACTCTAAGGCTGCGGACTTCGAACCTGAGCGGGGTCTCCAGAAAGGAAGGGGACAACCACGAGATGGCACCACTGACGCTTGAATGAACATCGTGTTGGAAGAAACGTTGACGCGCCTCGCGTCCCGTTGTGTCCGTATCTGCTCAGTCTATTTATTTAATACAGCCTCATTGTCCTAGACTCGGTATCTTCCACCTTGCCTCCTATCTCATTTATAGTAATATAAATTCTGTATCTTAGTAGTGCATCCAATACGACCCCCCTGTGCCTTGGATCTGTCCTATGTCGTCCTCAAACCCGGCCTTCGTCGTTGCCATGGTCTAGTTGAGCGCACTAACGGGGGTAAGTATAGTTGTGTTGGGGAATGCATGGGAGAATCGTCACGAAAGCAGTCGAATATCAGATAACAGAATCAGGCCACAATTCGCACACAGGCCACAGCCTGGGTGCGCGCACAAGCCCTTACACTCCGTCTTCCCAAGGAAGAAATTCACGCGCTTGACGGTTCGAACCGTAAAACTCAACCCTCTACGGGTAAGGTAACCTTTTGCCCAGAATTATGTCTGGTCATGTTGATGTTGACGCTATTCTCCTTTTATGTGCTGTAGGTGGGTTTTGAAAACAACCAAGGAGGCCCGAGGAATATTCTGCGACCATGAAGTCACATGACCATTGACCTTCCGAGTCAATGGCTTCTTAATGTCCCATTCCCACCGGTTCCAGTCCTTCTGGAGGATTCCGGCTTCGAAAAGCTAACGCCTCGTTATATTTTGCCTCAGGAGACCCAAAATGTCCCTTGGAGCTCGGGAAATTAATATTGGGCCTTGAGATTAAATTTCACGTTCGGGTTCGAACGTTATCCCCCGCCCAAACGCTGGACCGATGGGTACTTCTGGTTCGGGTTCCGCATTTTGATGAACCTTGAACCTCAACTTAATGTTCGGTTTGGTCCGGTTCACGTTCAAACCGAGTTTTGAACTGGACTTTGCCAGGACACTGAGAAGGTTTCACCATCTCAGCATTTCAGAAAACTTGATTGAGTATAATATCAGCTCCAATTCGTGGCTCAGAAGGCCCTAAGGAATTTTTAAAAGCCAGTTATTCTGCCGGAGGATTAAACTATAAACACCTGTTTATAAACTGCCATAATAAACGAGACCCTGGTCCTCTTGCCAATTGAAGCTTGAAGGTTCATGAATACAAAACTTGAAAGACGGTGGACAACCTGTATTGATTTTATCTAGTTCAGATGTCGATGCACTTATAGGGCTCGGAACTTGCCGGTCTCAGCATCAGATCGGAGTCGGGCCGCCCTTTTCCGCTTCTGCCAGCGCTCTCTTCAACGGTGCCTGGTTTAGATGGGTGTCGTCTCTGACTTACCTTCTGGCTACCTTACCCTGCCACCGGTCTGCCCACCCATGACGAAGGAGCAATCAAGCAAGCGACTTTTATAATGACGTAGCAAGGATGCGTTGGGTGATTTTTGTGCTGCAATTTCTCTTCAGCGGCGGGATTGTAGGGATACTTGCTCCCTTTTCGAAACCCGGTGGAATCTGAACAATTCTTCCTTGCTGAATATTATGACCCCAGTCCCGACCGGTGTTGTTGTTGCGGCATGTACAACCCTCGATCGGTTCATGGACCCGCAGGACACGGATTCAGATCCCTGTAGCGCCGGTCTCCAAGCCAATTCGGCGGCATAAACGAACCTGGATTGACTCTGTTAGATGAATTTCCATGCTTCAAATGTTGAAACCCGACTCGATATTTTTTGTTCTCGTATATTGGGCTGGGGAAGATCAGAACCTGACAGCCTGTACAAAAATCAAATCAAATGTAATACTGTAAAGTCGATGTAAACCAGCGCACAATACGAGTCGGACGGAATCCGCGCCATGAAGACGAGTCCGAGAACCGTCTTGTTCGAAGTCAACTAGTTTATGTTGTTGCGAGTTAGCTCAAATAAACGAGCCGCCTGAGTGGAGACTTGTACTTGGGTGTTTGGCCCTCAGCTTATTTTAGGCTCTTTATACGCCTGCCATTGAATTGACGCGAAATGTTCGGGATAGCCGGATACCGTATAATGAATGCTACATTATGAATCTCGGCCGCCAAATCTCTTGCTAGCAACTGAATAAGTAGATGAATCCCGGCGGCAAAAGGGATGAGAACATCATTATCGCGCACAATATGTACATAAAATACTGAATATTGAAATCGGAATCGATGAGGTCTTCAGCAAGATTAACCAGGGGAGGGGAATAATGCCAGAATATCTCCAACCGTAGGCCTGGTCCCGGGGGCAGGCGCCCACCCAGCGCTAACAAGCCGCCAAAGCGGTTCCGACATACTCGCAGGCTGCCGCGGTCGCTCACCGCGAATCACGCGGAACATGGCGGCGGTTTCTGGCGTTACATCGGCAAAGGGCGGGCGCCCCGTGTAAAGCTGCGAAAATTTGATGCATACGATCATCATTCCATTGGATGCAGAACGCACCTCGACACACACGCACGCATACGCGTACACGTCGCTCGCCGGTGTCCGCGCGAATTTCGCGCAGCCGAAATCCGCGGGCAAGATGAGCTCGGGCGCAAACCAGCGGACGCTCCCCGCGCGGTTCGAGCTTGATGTGAGGAGCTCCGTGATATCCTCCGAGATGGTCGTGGCGAGACCGAAATCCGCGAGGCAGCCGTGGCCGGCGTCCGAGATCAGGATGTTCGCCCCCCGAAGGTCTCCGTGGACAATGTGCTTGGAATGCAGATATCTGAGGCCTTGTGCGATTTCGCGGAGCTGAGGACCGCGATGAGTGTGGGTGTCGCGGAGGTCCACGTTCAAAGGCACTTACCAGTCGATCTACGTCTGCGCGCCCGTGAGTTTCGAGATACTTCAAAACCGTTCCCTCCTTCATCCACGGGGATACCATGCAAAACGAGTCCGCGAAAGTATCACGGTCGATACCGATGAGAGGAAGGATGAAGCGGTGGTCGAGTCCCTGCCAAACGAGCGCTTCTCTGAGAAATTGCTACAGCCGAGAGATGGTGAGTGTACGTGCTCATGCGGCGAGGTTAGCCACGTACCAAGCGGGCCCGGTGCGCGTTGCTCATGAACGACCTGATGCGTTTGACAGCAACCATGCGTCCCTGGTGGGATGCGCGGTACACGTCGCCGAACCCGCCGTGAAAAGTGGGGACGGCGTCGTAATCATTGATGCCGGCGATGAAGAGCGAGCCAGGGAGTTGTTCGAGCGTCTCGGACAGTTTCTGCATCAAACGCCGTGCCTTGGAACGATATTGGGCATTTTCGAGGGACCCTCGATCTAAAACCTGTCCGCGGAGCAAGTCAGACGTTTGTTTTCACGGCAGGAAATGGAATAGAACAAACATGATGGACCGCGTCAAGGAGGGATTGACCGCTGCTGGGTGGTAGCTGTCTCACAGTGTGCATCTCGGGCGGCGAATCAAGTATGCGGACGAGGCAAGTCGTGAGCTCCCCTTCTAGAACTTCGAGGCTCTTGCGAGACCCACGGGATGGCTGCGACGTCGTGGATACCAAATGTCCGCGGCGGCTCCAGCTCCTCAGAAGAGTGCGAATAGAATCCTCTATCTGTAGAGTTGTCTCTGGGAAAGGCGGTAAGGATTTATACAGGTCAGGTAACAGTGCTGGAGACAAGTTTGACATCAGTATGTGTGCAGTATGACTCTGTCGACATTGGCCGAGAGGAAGGTTGAGGAAACCTACCTTCTGTCGGTAAAATGGACTCTGGGAGTGCTGGCGGTGCCGGTGGCGTTGTGTCGGTAGGTACGGCTAACACCATCATGTGAAATCCGAGAAAGAACTTTTTTGAACTGGCACCGTACCCGCCGAAGATTCTTGGAATTTTACGAACTCCCGTCGTTGGTGAATATCATCAGAACTAGCCTCTAGCTTTGTCTGTGCGCGTTTTATATATTGGATGAATTCTAATTCAGTTGCATTGGATGAGAGAGGTAGAACTGCTGTGAAGGATTTCGTCGCCGTACTGGATGGGAGGGATGAGTAACGAAGCCGGGGAAAACAGAAATCGCACTCGCACGTACGAGCTTTGTGTGCGCGTCGGCTGCGCATGCTGCAAGCCAAAGATACGCTGCCTAAGAGGAGCGGGGGTCTGACGAGGAGGGAAGAGTTCTCCGGGTTGAGCGGAGGAGAGTTGGGAGCTCGAACGGGTGCGGCGGTGTTCCGGTTGGGGTTGGGGTGTGTAGGGGTAGGACTTCGGCGTGCGCTGGGCACGCTGCGGGGGCGGGGCCAGCGGGCCCACCGGACGTGAGGATGAAGGCGGCGGTGGTGTGCTGCTGCGGCGCTCCCGCCGCCTATCCCGGTCTTTGTCACTCGAGCGCGGGAGCTCCGACTCGCGATCCAGAGGTACAGATACGGACCAGGAGGGTGTGTCGATTGTCCGGCGGGCTATGCGCTCCTGCGTGGTGAGGTAGTGGAGGTACGCCTCGGGGGAATAGTCGTACTCCGTCATTGTTTATTGTGCTTCAGTTGTGCGTGTGAGCTGAGAGTAGCGAGGGACAACTGGCGGATGTACTGCCTGTTCCCCTTCGACCCGAGTATGTACAGCCCAGAGTGCTCTAGCCAGTCCGACAGAAACAAGCCTTGTGAACCAGAGCAAGCGACGAAGCCAGGCGGATGTAGTGAAGGCGAAGCCACGTAGAGCACGAGGCATGATTCCCCAATCGGATAGATTCGCTGACAATGCTACTCGTGAACGCCCTGGTGATGTCCTCGAACTTATTTTGTAAAAACTACATTCGTTTAGTCAGTACCACATATCATATTATCACTATCCCATTAAAATGATACCGCGCTCAAAATTGAGAAATCTCCCCCAGGCCGAACACCACGTGACCGTACGCGTCGCGTCTCCACAACCAAATAAAAACAAAAGTCAACTTGGATTCTAATCAATCCAATTGTCGGGCATAGTCTTTGACTTTTCGCCCTTGGGTTCGTGACTAAGCATTTCCTTATTAAGAAGGTAATCTCACGTGAGTTTCGGCAGCCTCTCGGCGCGGTAAGAGATTTTCGTGCTCCGCCTTGTTACGCGTTACACCTTGCTCTCTCTTCTTCCACCACCATGCCACCTACCACCCATCGCGCACCCTTCCCAAGTCAATGCAAGGGCTCCCGCTTCCCTCCCGCTCCCGTCTCCACGCACTTCTGTCTTGCGTGCATGATGGACAGCAAATGTCCCCCGGCCCTTCATCCCGCCACACGCCCGCTTAGCCCACCCCAATTCTGATCAGTGGTGTGTCCATTTTTTCCGCATCTTTCCACAATTCCATTCCCCTCCCCCATCTTCCGCGTCCCGCCCATCACGTCGGGCCTCTGTCGTATCGCTTTGACGCGTTGCGACGCGTCAAATGCCGTTTACGGCAGCAGAATTGTACGATGCCCTGATGCCCCATCGTCCCCCCCATCGTCCCCTCAAATCCTCTTTCTTTTCCTTAGTAACTTGCCTATATCACTATGTATATGTTTCAGTATTCCAGCAAATAGCTATTCAATTCTCGTGTCGTAGAAAGAAATACAAATCTGATCCATGCCACCTAGTATGCGCTGAATACAAGGACTTGACTTTCCTCCACCTGAATATTTTTCTTTGGCTTACTCCTCCCAATTCATTGTCACACAATGCCGCGCACGGCTTTCGAAATCACCAGCCGCCGCAATGCCGTTCCTAAAGGAGGATTGCCTAAAAAGGAAATCCAAGGGCGAAAAGTGGAAATCTGTCGGGCATCTGGCCAGCGGTAGCTTCGTCTCTTCTACTTCAGATGAATAATTCCGTGGGCTCTCAATGCAAAGCAGGTCAGAGTTGAGAGCATCACCGATCAAGTGCGAAGGTCAGGAAGTCAGTCGTTGGCAATATATAACCCCCACCACGTCTCGTCTGATATTCTCCCTCACACATGTAGACAAATAGTCCGACCCTTTTGAATGAATAGGCCCTTCAGGCTCTGCCTTCCGCCCTGTTTCGATCCCATAATGGTACCATGAAGACCCATCCGGATCTATAATCCTACAGGTAAAGTGCAAGTCTCCCTCGTAAATCTGGTCAAAATGGATGCATTTCATGCAATTTCACTGTCTCTGTACCCCATCTCGAGTCCCCGAATAATTTCGAGGCTAGATCATCAATACTTGTCAGAGATTCACCGTAAGGGAACAAAGTCGGTGCATCATCATGGAGCATACCCCGTACCCTATCTCAAGCTAACTCAATCTGCAATTCTGTGCAGTTTTCCTTTTCACAGAGGTGAAGAAGTCAGCACCCAAATTCAACAAGTACCTGTTCACGGTGTTAAACTTTGCAGACCACCGTGAACCGGGAGTTTTTCAAACATGATATAAGGGAGTCATGACCGTATCATAGGAACAGGTATAGTCGGTGGAATCCCAATTAGACGACAGGTGGCACGAAGCGCAGTCTCCTGCATTCCAGCTGCCATTATCTCTGTTCAACCGCTAACCTCGTGTTTAATGATACAAGAGCACGGTGGGGACAGGTGGCGCGAAGCGCAGTCTCCTGCATTCCAGCTGCCATTATCTCTGTGTTCATGCTAACCTCGTGTTTAACGATACGAGAGCACAGTGGGGTGCTTCTTACCCCACCCTTCGGTTGAAATATGGAGGGCTTGAGGGCTTGCTGTGGGAATATAAAACAGCTTTTCAGCAGTTTATCCGGTGATGCACGTACATATGGAGATACAGCTTCAGATGGACACAGAGGAGGCCCCCGGACACTACCTATAATACCTGTCCGCTTTTTGCCAGAAAATTTTGCTGATTTACTCTATGAAATCTGGCTCTGGGCCGTTGTTTTACTCTATTTCGGACGAAGTTTTCGGTGTAAAACACCATTTTTCCCCCCCAGAACCCGTTTTTTTTCCCAGCATGCCGCAGGCGCTTTTTTTGCACCCCGCGTACACCCGGGCCTGATTGGGCGGTGCTTAAATCCGAACGATAGCCTTCCACAATACCAAAATTATGCCGCCGCCCCATAGTGGTTCAAAAAAATTTTCTTGAGCTTCCTTGTTTTACTCTATGTGGGACTGACAAGGCTGCTCTCAGAGCTGATTTACTCTATATTGCGGACGCAGGAAGGGCCATTTTGGGCCACTGATTTACTTTATCGCGGACAGGTATTATAGGTAGTGTCCGGGGGCCTCACAGAGGCTTACTGAGTATAAAGAGGCCGATGGTTAGCGCCGCCGAGATTAAAATGCCCCGTGCCGATCATCTCGGCGCTTCGAAGTGATAAAACCTCCTCTGCACGCGCGCTAGACCCCAGCATTGCGGCTGCAGGCATATTCGTTGCAGGATGACCGACCATCCAATTCCCCTAGAAGACGAGCTGGTTTCCGTTGCGAGCGCTGCTCTCACGGCGGCTGAAGCTGACGCTGCGGTGTAAATACAGCTTTCTTCGATTGTGATAGGTTACTCATCGCGGTTTACTAGACCGGGCAGCGGACTTACGTTTCTCCCCGAATGGCGTCCAACCCCCAGAGTACGAAGAACTGCAACTCAGCCTCCAGGGTATGCATTCAGTTCTCTTATACTTAAGAAACTCCATTCCTGACAACTGCTTGCCAGGGCGAAGGGAGCTTTTTCTTGGGCATCCGTTGTTAAACAACAATTGTCTCGCGCCGGTCTTCATTATGATCAACCTGTTCCCGCAAAGCATACATCGCCGTCGACATCTGCTTCTGCATCTGCGGCATCTACTACGCCTGCCGTCTCACCACTCACTCCCGGGAGTACGGTTCCGCCTGGACCTCAATTTAAGGAGGATGCCGTCGCAGAACTACTCGAGAGGAACAAAGACGTCTTTGACAATGTCATCAATCATCAGTTTCCTCGAGCGCTCGGCGAGGGTACTGCATCCCTCGACGGTTTCCGGTACTACATGATCGTAAGTCAATATGCTTTCTTCAGATGTGGCGTGTTGATTTACACAATTGTTGTGCAGCAAGACTGGCACTATCTGAGGACCTGCACCCAATTGAAAATGCTTGCGATTGGGACACCGGCCTATGGCAAAGAAGTCGAGGACTTCGACGTCCAGCGCAAGGTCAAGCAAACAAATAAGTTAATGGAAACATGCGGTACAATGCTCGGGATCCCCAAGAGTACTATGGAAGGCACTCCGCGAAGTGTGCAGGTTGACACGAGCGAACGGTATTATAAGAAAGTCCTTCAAAACGACAATGCCTGGCTCGGGTTCGTCTTGATTTTTTTCTGCCATCCTCCAGGCTCAAACACTTTCAAAACAGATATTATATCGTCCTGTTACCTTGCGTGCTGGTGAGACGGGCGTCAAATTCAGCTTGTTAAAGTCTGACTTCATACCGTTCAGACCTATTGGAGGATCGCCGAACGTTTGATGAATGACCCATCGACAGCCAAAAGTGAGCATCGCCCGCTACATTTCGTGCATTTTTAAAAATCTCCATCAGATGTCGTATACCACAAAGCTTGGACGGAGGAAAATTATGATTATTCCTCCGTGGAAAAATACATCAGTATGCGTTAAACCTACCTTATTCGTTGTCTTAACTCACGAAACACCAACCAGAGTTCATCAACGAAAATATCGGAGCTAAGGGCGGTGTAGATGATTGGAGCTGGGCCTTCAGAATTGCTTGCCAACAAGAATCGGAGATCTTCAACACGGGCCTGCATGCCCCTGTCCCATTCGAGGTCGTACCGAATGGAACGTACTTAATCCATACTTCCTCTGCAGAAAGTCTTGTCCTCGCTGTTCAAGATGTCACCGGCCTTTTGCGGCCCCCTGCGGGTGAAATCCTGGGTGGATATCTTCCGAGCGATGCTAGATTGTCTGTTGTGGGAAAGGAGAAAACGGGTGGGCTTAACGAGAGAGTAGGAGCCGCATGCTTATTTCTTCCGCGAACTAATCAACCGCGCAGTGGCTGATCTCTGCAACCAAAACTGGATACACGTTCAAAAACTTGGGGACTGGCCTTTACCTCGGCATGGCCACGGCCCCAGATCGCGGGCAATACCGAGTTTTGCAGGCTGTTTCGGATCCCTACTGTTGGTGGGTCAATCCCAGTTCAAAGCAGCCAGACCAAGGACCTTCGGTATACCAGTAGGTTGTCTTGTAAACGTGCAAGGGTACAGAAAGGCTGACACAGTTACCTGTAGGATCCACGACTCGGTGAACCTGCGGTATACACTACACGCTACCGTCGAAGCTCTCAATAGCGTTACATCAACTGACATCTCTTTTACTCCGGTATGTGATTTACGATGTATGCGCATCCGCTGATAAGGGTCTCCAGATCATCGCTCATGACAACTTGGAAGCTCTCTGCCAAATGTGGTCGTTCGATGATAAGTTCGAGCAACCTGAGCGCAAGCAGCCGGAGATCCACCCGCCTGACGACCAGGGCAAGCGGACTGAATCGACAGACGGCAAACAACCACAGGCAACGAATGCGGGAATTGGAGGACTCGGCGCAGCAGAGATGGAGACACTCATGGCTAGGCACAGCATAGAGATGAAGAACATGAGAGAGGAAATGACAAAGGCGATTGCGGCAATGGGTGCCAAATTAGATCGCATGATGAATGACGCGGAAAAGAGAGCGAAGGAAGAAAAGGAAAAGTCTGATAGGAAGTATCAACTCCTCCTCCAGTCCATGCGAGCGCAGGTATGTTTTTTTTTTGATTGTACTCTAAGGAGACACAAGCTGACATAGTGTGAACGTCTGTCCTCATTTGTGCAATCCTGAAGCTCACCATCACTTCCCCCATGTTGGCCTCACAGGATGCGGCCGTATGTTGCATCATATTCAGCAGGCTGCCCATTCATACTGAACTCCCGTGATAAATAGGACATTCCCGATGGTCGTTATCACATCAAAAATCGAATCAACAGCTCCCAAATCCTTGCCCCTAACCCTGGCAATTTGTACCTCTGGGTCCTCAACACCCCCATCGGCAAAATCTTCCCGGAGGAGCAGTACATTGTGCGTACCAGTTTGGAAATCATTCTTTTCATCTAATATACTCCGTACAAGTGGACCGTAAGAAAAGTTAGCTCTGGCTACGAGATTGTCAACAAGCTCCGCAACTCGCTGTACATCGAACAGCAGGGCATCGCCAGTAACCCCACAGTCTCATCTAGTAAGAGCACAGTTCGTATTGTCCCCGTTCCAAATGAGGACAATTGGTACTTGTAAGTCTCAATTAACGAAGTCAGCGACCAAGGACTGACCATTCTCATTCAGCATTGTTTGTGACACAGAGGATCCCCCTGCTGTCCTCATGAATCCGTATTCGGCAGGGCAGACGGGTGGTCATCACAAAGTAGGTCCATCCTACTCACTCATCACTGCTCTTTGTAACTTGAACCGCCCACAGATCGACATCTCTTCGATGAACCACCTTGACAGCAGCCAGATGTGGCACTTTGTGCCCGCGTGAAAGACATCAATTACGAGTCGAGTTTATGCCAATTTCTCAACGCTCTAATGTTTTAAGTGGCCTTGAAATATCCATTTTCGTTTTGCCTGCAGTACGCTCCTCGGAAGCTCATAAGCGGCCGCATATGACAAGCTTAAGGTTCGGTTGGGAAATTATTTGGAACCTGAACCGAGGCTCAAGTTCGGTTCAGCGTTCGGGCGATGAACCTCAAGGTGAACCTGTAGGGCTGGGAAACTTGGATTTCGCACAATTTTAAATTTTCAAAGCAGTTAGACCGACTTGATCTGGGCCATTTATACCCTCGGAACGACTGCTCTGAGGCAGTTAGACCGACTGCTTTGGCGCAGTTGGTCTGAATGCTCTACACAGTTGCTCTCATTACATTTAGCAGTCAAATTCGTCCAAATCCAATTTATTATGTAAACACTATATATATAATCGACATAAACTGTAATCTAAAACCTTCACTTACCGAGAACTGCGTGTCAACGTCCGGGCCAGGTAAAGACAAGATGAAATCTTACCGCGTGGTGAAGACCAAGTCGGCGGGCTGCAAAGAAAGGGAAGTCAGTACAATGAAATGAAACAGATGGCAAAAAGACTTACACGGAGAGCGTTGGAGACAAGTCAATTCCGGGGAATCCAATAAATAATGAAGCCGAATAGACTAGAAGTGGTCGAATTAGCATTGGTGAGAGACGGTCTTGGCGGACCATGTTTTCAAATAGCCCGTAGGAGTTGCGCTGGAATGAAATTTCCGATATGGCGGGAAATGAATAGAACTGAACGCCGGACACGCACGTAGAGACCCGATCCTCCGAACGGCGTCGAAAAGCGAAAGGGCTAAATCGGACCCCTACGAATAATTCAAATTCGGTCGCAAAATGAGGAGGCTATATAATAAAAATACCTTGGACGTGAATGGTGCCACGCAGCCAACGACACCAGCTACTCAGAGCTCAACCATGAAGGAATTGACTAAGCACATACCTCCGGGTATCGGATGTCGAACGCTCTCAGGAACCCAAATAAGCACAGCCCGCGAGACCGGAACGAAGAAAATGACGACTCAGCTAATAGTGGTTGTAACATTCAACCACAGATGCACCGTGATGCGCATTGAGGTTTAAGGCTGAAAATTCGGGCCGCACTGGAGATGAACTGAAAACCCGGTAGGAGATAAAGAGCCCAGAGACGGCATACCTTGAACTCGAAGTGCTGGAAATGGATAGCTTGAATGCCGGTCGGCCGTTGGATAAATAAGGTACGTTATGGATGCCAATATGGTCCTGCGAAGAGAAGTGAAGTTAGAGGAACAGACGCACGACACCTCATGTATTTGAATCAAGTCGCGGCCGCTAGGCTTGGAGGTGGCGGCGACACGGCGGAGGCGGCGGGTTTTCGCGGGACCGTCGGCGTGTGCGTCGATACTTGTCGTAGCGCGCGGGAATCGGGGGAAATTTGGTAAGCCAATTCAAAGTGAACATGATAGCGAGTACATACCCAGCACCCCGATTACTCGAAAACGCCCCGGCCAGGCGTCAGGCTCCACGGACTGAAACGAATAAAAGCAAGCCGAAATCTAGGAAATTAGAAAGGAAATAGAATGCGACGATGCGCAGGCGCTGATTGGAGGCGCCGCCGCACTGCCCCTGCATGCGCACATTGAATATATGCACTGCCCTCCCTTCAACATCACGCCATCATTGACAAGGCGAGGACGATGCACCGGGACTCGCGAGCACCGCACCGGCCATGCTTCCCGCGAGCCCGGTCTCGGGGAGCGAGAGCTGGGGGAAGGTCGAGACGACGCGGCGGGCGGCAGCGTAGGACGCGAAGAGGAGCGAGTTGATGCCCACGATATACAGCCCACGATATACAGTTTTGACGCCTGCGGACAAACACAGAAAGTTAACTTGGAAAAACAAATGTGGCTGTGGGCGAGGCATCAGGATGCAGGTTAGGGTGGGAAAGAAGAGAGGTATGGAAGAGGAAGTCGCGCATATATCCTAGAATGGAGAAAAAATTAGTATGGTCCTGCTGCTATGCGCATGAAAGGGACGTAGCGTGCAAAATGAGCGCGCAGGGAGGAGCGGAAGGATAGAGAAGGGTGCGGGGAGGATGAGAAAGGGTCCACAGCCACATGCAAAAAAAAAGCTCAAGATGACGTCCAGACTGGAAAAGGATCCCGTAGCTTGGGAAATTCGAAGCAACGCACCGGATAACAAACTTGAGAGGGAGGATGGAGGACAAAATATCGGTCCTGGAAGTATTTAGGATGTCCCCGCCGTACTGGCGCGCGCCGACGCGCCCTTGTTGGCCGGAACACCCCAAAACTGGTATTAGGCCGTTGAAGCGGCTGTTGAGGGGACAGAAGTTCCAATAGAACCGAGCGTGGAGCCAGAGGCCTGTAGGAGTGATATAAATAAAAGTTGGAAAGGACGGCGCGAGCGTAAACGCGCAGAACAAACGCGACTGTGGTGGGAGGAGGAGAATGAGCGGAGTTTGAAATTGCAGCTTTACAATGAAATACAGCCAAACAAACCTTCAACCTGAACACTCTCGCGGCCGGGTGACCTCTTACGGGGCCCGCTGGCTTCAAAATTTTTACTGGAAGTTCACAAAATTCTGTGGGGCCAATAAACGTCCCATGGAGCCACATCCGGTGAATCTATACCTGATCTGATTAAGACACGACAGGACTTGGAGGCAAGGGGAAAAAGGCAAGTCCAAGTTGATGCGGAATATGCACAAATAATGGTGAAAATGGCAACATTTGACGCCTATTCTTCCACTCGTGTATCGATCCACTCATAATCAACCATTGGCTGCTCGACAACCAGCTTCTGCTCCCTCGTCAGCGGGATTCCCGAGCGTTTGGACGCTGTGACCAAGGCCGCCTGGCGTGCGCGTTGACGCTGCCACTTCATCGCGCCTTCAGCAGCCTTGGTTCCCTTCGTCCTAAACACGCGATCCCAAAATCCAGCCGTACCAAAATTCACGGCATGCTGCCCAAACGCGTATTCATGGTGCTCGTCTGTCGCACTTGGTTTCAGAGCAAATTGGAGGAAACTGGAGCTTCTAGCATACCATGGCCGCCTGGATCGTTCCAGCTCGTTCGGAAGCCGGTATGTGCGAGGACGGAAGTTGCGGTCCCTGCCAGTAGCCACACATAAAGCGTGATGAGATGCGTGCCCCAGGTGTCCGCCGTCCCCGTTTTGTCCGCGATAATCTGAGTGAACACCGGACCCACCATTGCCTACGAATTGTAACCGTTGGATTTCCAGGAGGGAAACGAGAAAAGAGTAGCTCACCGGGAAGAGATTGAACAGAACTTGCTCAGTCACGCTACAATACCATGCGGCGATCGCCAGATTTGCTTTGGACCGGTGGTGCGTCTTGTGCACGTTGCGAAGGAAGCTGCCCAGTTTCTCTGCGAGGGAGTCCGGGAGAACTTTATGGTGGATCCCTCTGCTGCCCCTTGGCGTATGCGCAATGTAGTGGGGAAAGAAGTAGAACGTGTCAGTGATTAAGTGCCACACAAGGATCTAAGAAGCTTTCAATCAGTCATGTCGGTGCAAGTAGACTGCGGATAATAGCCTGTGCAGGGGGGACCGGGCTTCGAGGCAGCTTAATGATGTTGTGCGAATCAAATCCCGTTTGCAACAGGGCCATCCACATGCAAAACACGACGCAAGTCGAAACGAGCTGGAAAGAGCATCAAGGATAGATCAGAAGGGGGGATCGAATCGTCACCAGATTCCGTAGCACGCATCTGACAACTTTGGCTAGTTCATGATGGTCGTCTGTCGCGCGATGGTCCCGATTCTGGATCCGGTTTCTGGTCCGCTGGATGTGCCCAACCTCGTAGAGATTAAAGATATAATCCAGCCACGACTCTGGGAGGAATCGACCAGGGAACGAGGCTTTTGCGTCCACGAGATATCGTTGCAGCAGCTCGGGCTTCCAATGGAATAGCTCATGCCGCAGTGCGAGGAGCGCTATGCTGCGCGAATATTAGGCAGAGTTTGAAATTACTTGGGGACCCTTACCATATGTAGGTGAGACTAGTCGAAAACGATATCACAACAACGCCTCGCCACAGGCTGTATTGATCAAGTCCGGGAGAATCGAGGCCGAGTGTACGAGCAAAGCTCGTGTCTGTGAATCGCTTCCTATAGTCGGTGGAGCGCAATATGAAAGCTTCCCAATATCCAAGCGGACCTGAAGCCAGATTTCGTTAGATCCGCAAGGTAGAAGGGGAGTGTGCTTATACCGTAATGGTTTGTGTATACAAGTAGGATCCACAAAGAGAGCACTGGGTAAAGTGATTGAGACGAATCAGACTAAGAAATGAATATGACTCACGGGATAATGGGACCATACCAATAGTGCGCGTTATCTTGCTAGGAAGTTGGGATGTACGAAACCAGAGCTCTCTCTGGATATCTGTAGCTAGTCGCTCGTTTTTCTGGGGGTCCGATATCGCATCGCTGTCGCCTGAAGGCGGGGCAGCAGTAGTCGTCCTGTTTGCTTTCCGGATTCGCGTTGGTACGGACATGGATAATGAAGGAAGAGATTCGACGCCAAGTGTAATATCATCCCTTTTATATGTCCCGCTTCCGGGGGTACAGGAGCGTCAAAATGAATCAACAGATGGCGCAACAGCCGATCAGATCGATCAGAATTTGTGGCCTCCTTACCGACTGCGCTTATGGAGCCGCGGTTTATGGCCCTATTGTGGCCAAGATGCTGTACGACGATCAGAGACTTCGGTCGACGCATGCGCACAATGCACCTCCAGGCTCCCGGCGGAGACGAAATCTGTAAAACTTGTTTCTGGTAGACCATAACGCTTGCGAGCCTGTCGGGAAAAAAAAGAGTTTTGGAGTGAGCTGAATCTTCTGCTTGAGCGTAAGTGACGGACTCGGAGGCCGTGAAAAAGCTTTTGATGACTCTTGGCATTTGAAATTGGCGAGGCTTGAGAAAGCACAGCAAGCACGTGTCGAGGCTGTGCCAAGGCTGTGTCTCGGCAGTGTCCGGGCCGCACGCGGTTGCTGTCTGCTGTCGGTCTGCTGTTGTCTTCGCCTCGACCATCCCAGGCAACCTCGCTTTTGGAGCTCCCAACCGACCTTCTTCTGGAGATTGCTTCATTATTTCCCTTCCCATTTGATGTGCTCTCTCCCCCGCCAAGCCAGATCGCGATGACGCAGCAGGAAGGTTTCGAACGGCGCCAGATTTTTGCAACGTTGTCCCAAACATGCTCGGCACTGCGAACCCTTTTTCTGCCGCTGCTCTGGCGTCATGTAGAGACGTCAAAATCAAGGCTTCATCTTCGTCCCATAAACAGTTCTCTGCGGAAGGTCATTTTCCCCCACATAAGGTGTGCTCTCCGCAGAATCTCCCCACACCGCTATATCCATCGTCAGATCTTTCCATGGCGCGCAGTATCATAGCGCGTATGAACTGTCCAACCTGTTCCTACTCCTGCGAGCGCTCCCGAATCTCGATTGCATCGAGATCCATTCCATTAACTCCTACGTTCTGAATACCCTCGCCAACGATCATGCGTTCAGTGAAGTCAAATTCACTACCGTTACGACGCTTTCTATTCCCACCTTCACGCACAGGATATTTTCTGCCTTCCCCAATGTCCAAACTCTCGCTTCTCCGTCGATGTATTTTAGCTCTGAAGCACTGGTGACCGCGAAGAACGCATTTCCTCGCTTGCATTCTCTCTTTGGCGTACAATTGGTTGACCATGTCGTCATCGGTAAATGCGCTCCGGTTTCTGTCTCTGGTGTCCGGATTTAACCCATACTTAGAACACTTGTGCGGATTTCCGTCCCTTCGCTCAGTGACAATCGCGGCGCCCGTCACCAGCCATTCCAAGGTAATGCGTCTACACAACCGTTTCGAACTTCTCTCTTATCCGGGGTACACACAGGCCCTGTTTTCACGTTTGGCAAATATGAAGAACCTTTGCGAGCTCGCACTGGTGGAGTCCAACGTGTCGGAAGCCATCCCACTAGCGGATAACATTGCTGTGGGTACAAATGTCCTCCAGAAATCGAAGGGCAGGGGTCAGAAAGTTCTGAAGGTCTGGGAACGTGATGCGGCCGGTGATTATCGCCCGCATCCCACTGTGATTTTGGTACGGGATGAATAAATTTGAAATATAACAGGATTCAAATGATTCATCCCGAACAAGCTGCTCGTACTATCGAAGGACTCCCGCCACGAACCCCCATCTGCGTCAGTCGACTTAGCCCCCTGCCCATTGAAAAAAAAATTGCGGCGCCATATCTCAACTTGCATACCAAGATCTCCGACGGAGTCCCGGATTGGGGCGCTGTATCACTTCGGTCCGGACAGGCGAGAATATTCCCGCACGAGTTGGCTTGCGGCCCGCAAAACCTTTGTTGCGGCCCGAAGTAACGTCAGGCTAATTACAGTCACTGACCTGTCCCACATGTACACCTACTCCGCCATAAACACCCCGCCCAGACAGACGAAAATGCCTCGTCTCATACCAGGCCATATACAACATTGATCTCCAATATCTATTGTGTGCCACTCGCCCCGAAATCGACCGGTCGGAAAGCAGTCTCATGCACAACGGGGACTCGAGCTTCTTTTTCCCGCCAAGATTACTCACGCAGAACCCAACTTTCGTTATAAAGGCGTCCTCTGACGAATCCGTCTCAACGCCTACAATCATGTCCGTACTCCCTCCCGCGGCCGAAAAGGCTGACAGCGGCTCGATCATCGACGAGGATGTAAAGGAGGCGAGCGACGTCGACTCAGACAGCATCCTCGAGAACTCGGAGGGCGTCACGCAGCACGACCTCGCGACGCTGAGGCACGTCAGAGATAAGATCCCGTGCGTCTCGATCGTTACATTATCTCTCCACCCATTCATTTTTCGATACCCAGATGGCAGGCATTCACCGTAGCGGTGGTCGAGTTCGCGGAGCGATGGACATATTATGGAACTACGGTATGTCTCGGTTGTCTAATCTACGACCCGATAACGCCATTTACCACCGATATGAGAATTTGTACAACAATTACATCCGCGCCCCGCTGCCGCCGGGCTCTACCAATGGCACCGTAGCTCCCGCGAACCGTGCGTTCGGTGTTGCTGGTGCTCTGGGCATGGGCCAGGAGAAGTCCTTTGCCGTCCAGACGGTGCGTTTCTCATGTCCCTTCTCTGACAAGCCTCAATAATCTCCTCTACCCCCAGTTCAATACATTCTTCGTCTACATCACCCCCTTCATCGGCGCGATTCTGGCAGACACAAAGTGGGGCCGCTACAAAACCATATGCGTCTTCACCGGAGTTATCTTGTGCGTTCATGTGTCGTCGATCCTTTGTATCATTCTCACCGAAGGACAGTCTGGGCCATATCATCCTCGTGGCGTCTTCGACACCAGCTACTCTTCAGCATCCCGAGACGTCACTTGCATTGCTCGTTCTCGCGATTTTTGTGATGGCTGTGGGTGCCGGGTAAATAATGCGGTTTGAGACCATCGTTGCCGCCCTGACTATCTCTAGCTCGATCAAATCCAACGTCTCGCCTCTCATCGCAGACCAATACACCGGAAAGATGCGGAAAGGTGCCCAGTCTTCATTTTTGCGGCCTGTCCGTTTGAACAAGTCCATCCTTTCAGAAACACTACAAACCGGTGAAGTGGTCATTGTTTCGCCGAGTATAACTATCGAGAGTCTATACTTGTGTACGTCGCTACTTCATGGTCAGTCTTCTTTCTGAGACTTATGAGGGTAAAACAGACTTCTACATGGCTATTAACCTCGGTTCCACCGGGGCAATCAGTGCTGCATTCCTTGCGCGCGACAACGGATTCTGGGTCGCATACCTTGTACCGACCTGCATCTTTGCCGCGGTGCCTATCGTACTGTACAGCTGCCGGTGAGATCTCGACTCGATCTTCGGATTCCCGCTCAACCCGCTTCCTGACATCGCGCAGGAAATACTACGTGATCACGCCCCCGCGCGGGTCCATCCTGCTGGAGACTTTCCGCGTGGTCAGCGTCTGCCTCGCCGCGCGCTGGTCCTGGAATCCCCTCACTGTCTGGCGCAGTATCGCGCAGCCGGGGTTCTGGGATCCCGCCAAACCCAGTACGTCGGTGTTAGTATCCTGTAGAATTATAGTCTTTGATGGTCATAGGCTCTTACAAGACTGGGGAGATCCCGGCTAGAATTACCTGGGATGATGAGTTTGTAGGGGAGGTGAGCAGAACGCTGGATGCATGCAAAGTCTTTCTATTCTTCCCGATCTATTGGCTCTGTACGCGCACGTCGACTTCTCCCATCTTCAAGATTGACTTCAATCACCCATGCAGGCTACTCTCAAATTGACGGAAACCTCGGAACTGTGGCAGCGGGGATGACACTACATGGCAAGGATAGCGTTTATATCAAAAATCGTGCCGAATTAAAATATAACCAGGGACCCCGAACGACCTCATCAAGAATCTCGACCCAATTTCGATCGTCATTCTGATCCCGATATTCGAGAAGGTTATCTATCCCGGTCTTCGCAGGTTTGGAATCAACTTCAGCCCCATCAAACGCATAACCGCTGGATTTGTTGTTGCCGGTTTAGGTGGGGGTTGCCACGCTTCGACAAGTATATGTCAGTAACGGGTATAAACAGCGATGGCGTATGCCTCGGTACTCGAGAAATTTCTGTATGACCGCTCGCCGTGCGATAATCACCAGCCATCAGCATGTACGACTGCCAACGGCGAACCCAATGCTGCCCCGTTGAATGTGTGGATCGTCTCCGGCCCCTACATCCTTGTGGCCATCTCGGAGATCTTCGCAAGCATCACTAGTTTGTGCGAGAAGTATCCTGCCTTGACTTGAGGCAAGACTGACGTTAGGATCTAGGGAGTACGCGTACACCAAAGCTCCGAAGCGCATGAAGAGCGTCGTCATGGCGTTCTCGGCGCTCCAAACGGCCTTGGCATCCGCCTTGAACTTCGCACTGACGGCGGTCAACGTCGAGGCGCGGTTCGAGTGGCTCTTCGCGTCCTTCGGAATCACTGCAGCAATTTTTGCTGGGATCTTCTATTGGACGTACGTGCCCTATCGTGCCCCATGGAGGTTCATATATCTCATTGCTAATGATTCTCCAGTTTCCGCGACCTTGATCGGAGGGAAACCGAACTCAATTTGATCGGCACAGGGGAGAGGGATGGCTTTGTCGGGGAGCGGGCCGTTGATGATCCAGAAAAGGCTGCGTAGTTAAGGTTTGAGGTATTAGGTGAAATAATGTCCAATTGTTCCATATTCCAATATTTTCCACAGGTTTGTATGGCACCAAAAAATATTAGATGACAACATCCGCATGGAAGCAGGGTTTTTGGTTTACATCTTCAAAATGGAGACATGGGTTTGGGATACATCTGCTCGAAATGGAGGCAATATTGAGTAGGGTTACATATCCGTAGATTTCCATTCAATCTAGAGTGCCAGTCCACAATTTAAAGCCGGCCGGATTTTTTTTTCAACTCAAACGCGCTGAAGGTCGGGCAACTGATGGTATTGATCGGAACAGTGATCCGAAAGCTTAGCCGCAATCTCAAAAGGGATATTTGTGGCTGTCGACCCCGAGAGAGCAGAAGACATGCAACATCGAAAGGAATGTCATTTAAAAGTTAGTTCAAGTCCCCTGTTTAAATATAAGAGGAGTCACGAAGCCTATGGAAATAAAAAACTGCTCAGATGCTGGTATTCTAAATCTTTTTTGACGGACAGCGATCCTCGATACTCGCCGTCGATTCGACAGGTGGAGATCGCTCCATTTTTATTGTCTGCAAAATCCCCGTTTGCAACCTAAACAAGGTCCTAGGTAAGCGAGGTCTTGGCGACATGGATTTGCACCGCGCTCCACAAGTGGGCAGCCAGTAATTATGTCGGGATCCGGTGGGCCAAGCGGCAACGAAAATTACCCGATATGGCCGAAAAAGTAATTGTTTATCGCCGGAGGAGACGGCGACAGGAGTGTATTTTAATGTATAGAAGGTACCAATATAACAAGTTTCGTTTACAGCTGTTTGCAGATGTAATGACACTCCGATCATTTTCTAAATAAGAACAACTTCAGAAGTTCCTCTCTTGACGCGTCCATTGCGGGCTCAGTTCTCAATGGATTTCCTCGGAACTAGGTGCGTTCGAGAGCGCTTCCCAGCCGCTTTCCTTCTAATATGGTTTCATCTCCTATTTGCATGTTTCTTTTTTGACCTTACTCGGCTCGCGTCGCCCAGCCAGCTCTCTTCAAATCGTCTTTCCCGGCTCAGTTCTTGTCCGTTTCACTTCAAAGTAAGCGCGTCCGACTCGCATTAGGCCCGTCTTTCTAACAGTACCGACAATACTTCCTAGTTCTTCGACCTCCAAGACCGCATTTGTGCTCACGTTACATGCACGCTGTCTTCTCCACACCTTTCCTCGGCCATTTCTAGCCGTATTCCCTTCATCCTAGGTGCATTATGAAGCCACTATCCTCCAGATTTGAGCTGACGCTGGTGTTCTACTCAGAGCCCTATTCACAATGGCACAATCAATCGACATGTGAAGATCGCTGCACTAAATCTCTGGGAGCAAGGTCATCTACACCACGACAACATTCTTTCCTGCTTCGGCTTCTCGCGCAGCAAATTTAACGGACTATAATCCATGAAGATGCCCTTCTCCCATCGCGATCTCGTCTCTTCCTTCTGGTGCTTTGGTGGCTTTTGTCCGCCCACTCGATCTCGCCCTCCAAGTCAGCAATCCCCGCTCGTACCAACTTCGCTGCCCTCAAGCACCTCGGTGTACGCATCACCATCGCCTTCTCCGCTGTCCGTTCCCTGCACGAGGAAATTGCCCAATCGACTTTGCTCTGCCTTCGAAGCTCATCGATCGCACCAAGGGCGTGCACCCACCTCATTTTTCGACGGTACAGGGCTCGTCTTGCGCGCAGGCTTCAGCAACCCGTCCTCGCTGCGTCTAGCTGCCTGGCTCGCAGCCGCCGTGCAAGCGCTCAAGGCGAAAGGAAGGGCCGTGAAGCTGTGGACGAAGAAGGCGCTGGGAGTGAAACGCTGCCCTTGCGTATGTTCTTCCAGAGTACTTCAAGGTGCCATGAGCGATTGGGGCGCGCGGAATTAGAGAATTATAACTGAATTTCTGGATGTACACTTTTGGGGTTTCAATAAACATATTTTGAGACTACCAGCAATCTCCTTCATCGTTCCTCGATCCTGTTCGTGTTGGAAGGAGATGAGTCTCTGAGGTATGCCGCTGCCGCACATTGCCTACACAAGTGCGTACCGTATCGAAGTGCTGGATAGAACGAGTATGTGGGCTGGGGTCCGCTGTATGGAGACACAATGCTCGTAGGATAGAGAGAATAGAGATAGAATTGATCGAGAAAAGCGTGGAACGAGATCTTGGGCGAGTGCGTGAAAAAGAGTCGTAGAAAGCAGCCGATGGGGAATTAAGCGTACGGTTGGAGAAGGGTGCAGAGCGCCACTCAAACGCACATAGTACTTTGAGCTGGATTGGACAAGAAATGGACCAGAAACGACACTTGCAAGATGACTACCGAAATGCGCTGGCGCCGAATTAGGTCGGAAAAGAAAAGTTGTAATTAGAGACTGTGACTACCTGGGATAGAAAGCGGCTTCGAAACCCTCTCGAACGCACCTATTATCCAGGGATTTGGTGGAGAATTGAAGCCGCAGTGAGCGCAGCAAGAGAGGAACTTCTGAAGTTGTTCTTATTTAGAAAATGATCGGAGTGTCATTACATCTGCAAACAGCTGTAAATCTAATATTTGAAAGTTAAACCATATGTTACATGAGTTGAATTCAATGACAAAGTATAATAATAATACACCTTATTGGCTCCGGGTTACCGTTGAATGGGCCGGGCCCTGGAGCGGTACAGCGATATCAGCGCATTCCGCCGTTATACCTCGCACTGCAGCTTGTCCGGCCACCGCCGCTCAAACCAGTCCCGTAGCATCTCATCCGCGGCGACCAGCTGCCCTTCCTTCAAGTCATCGTTGATGCCCAGCATCGTAATACCCTGCCAGCGAGTGGCGTTCAGGAGCCCCTTAGCCTGGGCTGCTGACTTGAGCTGAATGAAGCGCAGCGGCGAGTCACCGATTCCATATGCGTAGCGCATGAGGAGCCGCACGGCGAATGCGCGCGGGTTTTGAGGAAGTGGTGGTGGATTGACAGGCATAACGAGCGGCAGGATTATGGGATCCGCCTGAGAGGGAGGTCGCGATGATGGCGGGGGGAGGAAAACTGAGAGACCGCTTTTTGATGCATGCATTAGAGCAGCAATTACTGGATGAAGGTCATAAGGATGGGGAATATTGATCGAGGAATGCATACTATTATCTCCGCACTGGGTGTCATTTCTGGCAACTCTGCGAAACATATCCCACGCGCGCTCCAGCTCCTCGCCGATGCACTCGCTGCGTTTGATGGTGGTTGAACCAGCTAAGCCGGTGAATGAAGCACTGTATCCGTCCATAGAGACTAGTTTCAGCGACGATCAGCCAAAACACGCTGCCAGGCGATTCGTTAAGGACATACCCCAGCGGTATCCTGTTTTCCCCATATCGGGATCGGATGGGCTTGGAGACTGCACTCCGGCCATCCACATGTTCAAATCTAGGTCGTCCATGGTCGACCGCTTTGCTCTCGGTAATTTTAGTATATCGCCCTCCCGTCCGTCCAGCTCGCGCCACATACGCTTCTTGTGGTCCCTGTGCAGCAAGCCCAGATGCCCACCCCACTTTCCGACGACCCACGACCAGAGAAGCGCCTCACGATGTCGCTCGATAACAAAATGTGTTGCCATATAAATCGTGTTGACTTCCAGTTCGTTCGGCGCATTGTGCGAGCCGCGGAATTGCGAGAGCGGGGTCGCGGCAAAAAAAGATCCGAATGCAAGCGACGTCTCGTGCATCAGTGGGAGGGAGAGTGCGCGCACGTTGTGTTGGATGTAAGGCCGCTTCCGGAGCCCAAAGTGCTGGCCTGTAGAACTAAGTGGGCCGGTTATCAATGTGTTGAGCGGTTACTTACTCAGGAGGTGTGAGCTCCAGCCGAGAGACCGCCACTCGCCACCGCCATCCGCATCGCCAGACGCGTCGCCACCCACCAGCAGTTTAGGCTGCATGCAGAATACTGGGCCATATAGTGTACTGTGGAACGCCGACGGAGGGAGCGGCATCATTAGGAATTGATCGTCGTTCATTGCAATACTGACATGATATCAGCGCCGCGGAAGACATCGGAACTGGGAACTTACATGTTGTCTGCGACTATTTCAGGATCTAGCTGCGGCAGTTGCGACTCGATGGCGTGGCTAGAGAATAATATTTTTAGCAGTAATCCCGCCGCAGCTGGCAGAGAATATTACCTGTTGAAACTGGGAACAACTTTATCTAACCATTCGCCCGCATCCGCGGGCGTTAGGACTGTACCAGGGCTCGACGTTAGCCGGAATATTTGGGAATCTGAACCACCGTTGAAAAAGGAGCAAGGTACGAAAATAGACGTCTATCCATACCGTGATGTAAATGAATGGCGGGCTGATCATCCGAGCCCTGGAGCGCGCACTCTATATCCAGCCACTGCGGGACGAGGCCGAGACGACGTTGATGCGCGGAGGAGGAATTATGCGCGTCGGGATGTGGCACATCAGCGGTGACGACGTGCCACTGGGAGTCTGGCCAGCTAGCCGTGGCGTCGTACGCGGCGCGCAGGGAATAGCGCAGCTCGTCGTGCTCCCGAAAACGCACCTCCGCCGTCGTGTAATTCATCACCTTCGACAACGCCGTGCGTGCTTCTTGATGGAGGGGATCCCTAGGAAAATCAGAGGCAATGTCAGGTTGGATACGACGGCGAAATAATGACGTAACGCACGATCCATTGATCCAGACGTAGACAAGATCGACGATGGCGTCCCGCACCATGCTCCCTGCGCATGGATTTTCCCACTGTCCAGTCGACACCCATCTATCCATACATGCGTCTGTGATGTTCGCGTACGCCTTGATGGGTCGTATTGTCGCATTCGCGAGGTATTGGGCGGCGGGTGGAGGGAGGAAGGGGTGGTATACGGACGACCCCACAAGCTCGGGTACCTGGGACGGGACCGGCAGCGCGGCGACATGAAGCTCCGTCACCACTGTTGGGGCGGTTAACTCGGCTGGAATGGCGACATGGAGTGTGGCGTCCATTTCCAGCAAGAAAGCGATGCTAGCGAGGGAGAGGACGACGATTAGAAGTATCGCAATCCACCGAACTCCACTGTAGAGCAGGTAGCTGGGCATCTGCATAATAGACACTGCAAGGAGTCGGATCCAAATAAGCACAGATAGGAAAGGTGGTGAATGGGGTCCGCACGGGACAGGCGTACCAGAACGAGCTAAGTAGGAAGAGGTGATCTATGAAAAAAGAGAGTCGGCACACGACCACGCTGGGTGACTTCCACCAAGGCCTAGCTCGGAGACTTGAAACGAAAACGAAAACGGAAGTTGGTGAACTTGGAAAGCCGAAGCCAGATGTCGTCTTCCTGACCCAGTGAGCAGACGTACGAGGTGGTGAAGTCCAAGTTGAAGCCAAGGGGCGGCTGAATCAAAACTGCCGGGCCATGACTATCAAAAACCGCCTGGCCAGGACCCCGGATACCAGAATACCCACCACCAGTCGCCAATCAGTCGGTCCGCTGATCCATACGCCTAACGCGGTAAAAGGTTGATGGCAGAATCGTCTGCTCGGCGGCGCTCACCCATCCTACTCACATTTATAGCCTTAATCGCTATTCCACATCGTGAAAACCTCTCAGTATGGTCATAAGAACACATGTTGTGCTTCCTGTGGTCAAAAAAATTGCGAGGGCTTTGACACAGAGCTCCAGGGTGCGTCTACACGTGCCACCGCAATGCTGTGGATGAAATGAGCACTTAAAAAATGTCTCAGAAGCAAGTGTACTGGTACATGCATGTTCTGGATGTTCTCAGAGCACATTGAATGCTGCAATTAGGCTTAACTTCAATTCGTGCATATTTCGGAGGCGTTGCTGCCGAATATTGACGTGCGGCTCACGTGTTTCGGCAGATTCCGGTGGGACACAAAACTCAGAAAAGCTCATAACAGCTTCTGCCATGGTATTTTTAAAAATGATATTCGGAATCTACAGGAGAAATTACACAATATCCGGCTTTTAAATCCGCCAAACCCAGTTGAAATGGACGAGATATGCAAAACCCAGTCGAAATGGGTGTGAAAACCGCTTTCGCAGGACCCCGGATACCTGATCAGCTACCACCAGTGGGTAGTCATGTTCCATCATTATGGTTTCCGCCGCCCCTTGCCACAAGCTATGTATTACCAGACCTAAATTTAGCGTTATTTGACAATCAAAGATCCTTGTCGTGACATCGTGGCAGTCTGCTTGATTCGCTATGATTTTGAGGGCTCTTGTTCAATCATCACTTGACCAATTTTGAGGAAAATTTGGAGGTCATGAATCATTTGCATATAATCGAATCCCTCCTACCTCTTCAAATTTGCGAAAAGGGCATTCTGAGAGCAATAAAGATTGGGGTGGCAGTGCGAAATGTGATGATCATTTTGGTGGTAGATTGCCGGACTTGGCGCGCCATTGGCTGATCTTGGCTCTATCGGGATTGAAAACTGATTGAAACAGGCCTGGAGCAGCAGGGAGCAGCCTGGAGCCCAAATCGCTTCAAAGTTGCCAAATTTTGACCGGAAATGGTCGATTTTCGAAAAATTTCCGGCCGCGGCGAGGTTTTTTGTCGGAATTTACTCGGAGTCCTCATAGCGCAGACCGACACGACAGGGCCGATGTCGCGGCATGAGACTAACTGATCAACCTCCGTTTTTGCCAACAATTTGTGTTGACCTCACCCAGGTCGAAAGGCCTGCCTACTCGAGTAGTTATCGAGATATGAATGATCGATAGTTCCGGGTGCTGATTTTGTTGCAGGCGATGGGCCAATATCAAGATGTGCGAGAGCTCTGGGGCCACGCAGCTTCAAGTCACTGGCAATAATATATTACTCCCTGGTAACCTGTGTATTTGGGCCGGAGTTAGGACGAGGAGATACTATACCTACACAACCCCCGGGCCCAGCGATTTAACGGTTCAACCCGGTGGGAAGAGACTCAGACTGTGGTTTGTCATGATGGACAGAGTCACGCGGCATTGCCTGGGCCCTGGGGTTCATCACTACTGAATAAAAAAGGGGAATTGTGCCGATCAAAGCACAAGTACACCTGCAGCCGTATACACTCTTGAGGTCATTTGTGAGTGGAAAGTAGTTTTAAAACAAGCTGATGCACTTGTGAGACATTTTGATTAGATTTCGGCGCCGTTTCAACTTTCAATATGAGTTCAACAACATCTTAGATTAGAATCGAAGAATTACACTGAAATTCTCTATCCTGGATGCTTTTTTCTGTATTTATGGAGAACCGTCATTGAATCGACTGACTTTTTCCCAGAGCAGCGGATCGGAATCATCGGAGAATCCGGATGCGCGGGCCGAGCCGCATCACCGTATCACTCCGGTCACGTCACATCATCGACCGCTGTCAATTCGCTGTCTTTCCCTGTTCTCAACGACTGCACCACTTGGCAAATGCTGCGCTTGCTGCGCATCGCAAGGATCCTAGGAACAAACGCCATAGGAACAAACAACTGCGGCCCACTCGGTGTCATCCTTGTGTTGTAAGCGTGATACCACTCCTTTCTTCTTCATTTGTCGGCCAACCGCCCTCGGAAGCTCCCCTCTGGAGCCGACCATAGTGTAAATCATATTCGCCAACTATTCTAAGCAAGGATTAGAGCCTTTGTACCATCAATATTCATCCAGCTCGGTAGCCCTGGTACGTCCGCTTTCCCATCGCACACTCGAGAAATTTATTGTGGTCAAGGTATAGTTACCTGTTGGCCTCATCCGTGCCGTGTCAGATAGAAAAACGAGGACAATTAACGGAGAGAATCGAACGTCTCTTTTCCCAAATCGCCCTCTAGTCATCATGATGTGAAATATGATGGCGAGCTCGGTTCGGATGCCGCTCCGAATATCTTGGTTGTGATTTGCCAGTCGTCGAGGCGCTACATAACCCGTACCTGTGGAACGACGAGCAACAATGATGCCCACTCCCGGCTTAGGACGCTCGCCCAGAGCATGTTCGAACTGCAGGTACGCAAGTGCATGCTTTCCCCATCCAATTACTCAATAAATCTATATTAGAATTGTTTAAACAATGAGCGTCGCAACGTAAAACAGTGTTTGAGCATTGTTCTGTTGAACAGGGCTGACTGCCCAATACGAGAAGGCTGTCAGAGCCATCTGGGTTTGAACACTCGTTTAAACGGGGTGTTTGAACGCTGTTGAACTGGTGAATAATCAGTGTTTGAACTGCCACGGAAATTCACTAAACATGCACGCCACTTGGATCGAACCCATGACCATCAGCACAACATACTGTGGTCGACAATACTTCCAACTGCGCCATTCTGGACATTCAAAGAAGTGGGAATCTTGTGCTCATGCCATGACATCTCATCTCTGGGACTACACAAGTATACCCCGATCTGGAGTCTGCACTGCGACAGTGACTGGTCGTGAACTGAACTTATTGGGTCGAGGTGGGGGTCAGAATTTTATGGCCCAAATGGCCACAAAAATGCAAATATTTATCGTCCAGCAGTTGCCTGACCAATTTTACCGTGATTGCTGAGGAATGAACATCTTACTATTAGAAAATGAACATGTTGGGTGAGGGGTGACAAGGAGTCACAGGGTTTAGCAGTGAAAAAAGTTGCATGCTGGTGGTTTCCCGGTCGATGAACTTGACATGTGATTGCAATGCATGCTCATCCAGATTGCTCAAGAGCTTTGGTCCAGGTGCCACAGAAGATGGCATCTAAAGAGAGGGAGCTGCATTTGAGCTTTCCCAAAAATCAAAGATAATTGTTTTAATCAAGTTGATCAGGATAAAGTTGTGAGCCCACCTGGCACTTCTCCAGTGTAAAAAACTTTGCTTGGAGACCACAAGAAGATAATGATATGATGAGTAGATCATCTGCCTGGGCCAAAAGAGAAATGCAAACTGCAGCCAGAAAGACATCATCCATGTCCGGCATCATAGCGAGATCAGCAAGGAATAAGTTCCACATGATAGATGAGGCGGGATATCTGGCGATGTAAGCCTTGAAATCTTTGGATTGCATGTCTCTATGCTTTACATAGTATGCCATTCACCAGTATAACATGCAAAGCCAGTCAAAAAGTGCACCACCCATCCCAAGTCGGAAAAATTTCAACCATATTGTTGGTTGATCTGTTGGCAGGAAGGCAATCAATGTGTCAACCACAGCCACATACAAGGTATTTCCATTGGCCCTGGCCCATTCTTTGAGGCATTGAAGGATGAAAGGGTTCTTGTTTGTTCGATGACCCAGTCTGGATCTATTTTTCCAGGGCAGAATTAGGCCTTGTGCCACAGATCAGTGGTGGATTCTCCAGTGAATCAGCACGGTACGTCCTTTCAGGAAGCAGGTTTGAAGAGCAATTAATCTGTAGCTATCCAGGTTATCATGTGGCTTCAGGTGTTTAAGGATCTCATTAACGCTGTCATGAACCATACTGTCAGTGCATCATTCTGGGAGACATATGAATTGCACAGGTACACAGGATCTTTGTCTGGTATTTCTAGGAGTTCCACATAGGATGCGTGATCTTCCCCAGCTGAACTGTCTAGTGAGTGCTTGTGCAGACACCCCATATCCTCTTCAGACCATTTCTGGGAGAGGAAACCTTCCAGCATTGAGTCTTCGGTCTTCTCGGGGATCAGGCTGGCCAAAAGTTTATTAATTTTGTCCTGGTCAGAGTCAAACTGCAGTGGGAGCACCTTTGGTGGATTCAGTCTCCTTTCAAAGACATTTTGGAAATCTGCTGCAGTAACCGAGATCTGGGCCGGTTTGGGATCAGCAATTCATCAGACAAGCTTTACCTGCTTCACGGCCAGCTCAAACCTCAAAAGGACAAGGTGCCAACTCAGATTACTTCCAAAATGCGGCATTACTTAGCAATGGTGAAGACACAGACACGTCGCGAGGTACTAACCTCAATCTTGCTGTTGACTCACCAGTTAGCCGTGGAAATTCTGTGTTACGTTGACCATGCATATCAACCCGTACCTCAGCTCGAATGGCTTTGCAGGCTCCGTAAGACTGAGAGTGAACCCCCGGAGCATGCTTTAATCACCTGCAAGTCACTCGGCAAGCTGGTTGAACTACGATCTAAATTCCTAGGTCAACTATTCTCAAATTCTCCAGACCTTGAAAACCGCATTGCGGAACTCTCCAATACAGAGTTCCTCAAGGCCATGATATACTCTAGCCCAAATATTGCTTTTGGTTGTTAAATATGTGTACGAAGTCCTTGAATTGTTTTATGCTATGCCTGTGTTTTGATTAAATGCTTGACTAAGGTACCCATCTTCCATACAACCTTACTTTTCATGTTCTTTTAGCTCTACTGCGGCGACATCTCACGGCATGTGCACAAGATCTGCATCCCTTCCCGTGTTTGAAATGGCGCAGTTGGCAGTTGTGTTGACGACTATGTGGGGTACAGATGGTCCTTGGTTCGATCCAAGTAGGATGCATTTTTAGTGAATTTCCACGGCAGTTCAAACACTGATTATTTCAACAGGGTTCCAGTTCAACGGCGTTCCAAACACCCCGTTTAAACGAGTGTTCAAAGGCAGTTGACTGGAACTGTTCTGCCAGCCTCTCGTGTTGGGCAGTCAGTCCTGTTGTTGATCAGAACAATGCTTAAACACGTTGAGACACTCATTGTTTAAACAATCCTAATATGGTTACTGTTACTCAGTCGCATATTAGACGACGGAAAATGGCAAGTCAACAACGGTCCAGCCCGCACCGTGATGCTCATGATAGATAGATAGAAATGCAACGGTACACGCTCTGGGTGCAACCAATGCCAGACGCGGCCTCCGAGGACGGGCGCTCCCTGCGTGTTCGACCGTGGCACGCGACATGCCGAGCCGAATGCGGCACAGATGCAGAAAACAATCATGTTGTTAAAGTTCCGAGTGCACGAACTCGAACATGCTTCGGCACCGCTTGGTTCGCCCGCCATGGTTCAGCACCCATACAGCGACCTGGAATCGAATCCGACTCTGGACGCCAGTCCCCGTAATTCCCACCTGTTCGTTTGAATTTTACTCTCTGAATTCCCCCGCAGCGTCCGGAAACTCACCTCCATCCGACGAACCCATCCCTTTTCAGGTACATACTTTCCCTCTCTGCGCACAACCCTGTCGTCAAAATCTCACGCCGCACAAGGAGCCTTCTTCCGAAATTATTGAGAAACTGTAGGTTCCTCATCGTCGCCGTCCTTTTACGTCTGACCAAGTGCTGCAGAGTGAACACGTTCCTAGACCGCTTCTCCAACACCTGCTACTTCTTCCTGGACCCTCTCCAATTCCTCACCTCCGCCTTCCCCGCCCTTCCGTCCAGCTCTCTCGACCGCCCCTCGCACGCACTCCTCAACGTCGTGTACCTCTGGGGCTCCATCCTCTTCTCCAAGAGCACAACAACAACAACACCTATACCGATCCTATATGGTGCAGAACATAGCTACTTCCTCCTCTGCGCCCTACAAAGCCTGCCCGACGACATCCGCCTCTTCCCTCTCTACCCTAACCTCGTCCTGCAGACGATCCAAGCCGAGTTGCTGCTCTCGCTCTACTACATGCACGCCGCGCTCCCCGTGCAGCGCCGGTACCACTCCGCTGCGGCCGTCTCGCTGGCGTTTTCTGCTGGGCTGAATCACGCGGTGGCGGCGGCGGGGTCACTGGCAAACGCAAATGCGGCGCTGGGGTTTCCGCTTGCAGCGGAGAGCGTATGCGTGCTCCCCCTAGCACTGGATGCGCGCGAGGAGGCGGAGCGCGTGAACGCGTTCTGGGCTGTGCTGATCAACGAGAACTGCTGGGTCGCGGCGGAGGGAACGCCGTCCGCCATACGCGCGTGTGGGGCTGTGATTGATACGCCGTGGCCTTCATCTGGTTCTCAAGTAGGGAATCCCTCTCGTGGCGTGTCACTTACTGATCTCTATCCATTTTTTTTGAACAGGGACAGGGCGGGTCCACAGTTATCGAGTTCCTGAACGACGATGATGACTACGCGGGGGGCCGCGCGCCCCTTGCGCTCCTCGCGAAAGCGTCGGTATTGCTTGAGAGGGCCGTCGCGTTCTCGGGTAACGAGCATGTGCATACGCGTGCGTTATTCGTCCGTCTTTGACTGTTAACATCATCGTAATATATATATGTTTCAACTCGACATTAGATCCAGCACGAACTGCCCTCGCGCACAGCCTCCACACATTCCACGCCTCGCTCCCGCTCCCGAGCTCCGGGATCCATGGCCACACCCTCTTCCTCGCGCACGCGCTCACCGACCTCGCGTTCATCTGCCTCCACGCGCCCTTCGCATCCACTTCGGAGAGGGCACGCTACACCGCCCTCTCAGCGGCGCACCGCCTCGCCACGCGCATGGGCACGGCGGCGCTTTCCCGCGAACCCGACGCGCGCGTCTTCATGCATCCGGTAATCGGGGTACGCTTCATCCCTCCTTGCTATCCTAATCCCAAGATCACTCACCTTTGGCCGCAGCCGGCATGCGCGACAGCCTGCACTCTATTCCTGCGCGAGATGGCGGAGTTGCGGATGTGGGGGAGCGTGCACGTGTACGACGCGTGTGTGAAGTACCGCGAGCTCGAGGCGCAGGCGGCGGGGCTGATGGGCGCGATGGGCGCGCTCGCGCGTGGGAGCCCCGTAATGCGTGCGTACTCCAACCATCCTCTTGCTAGCGATGGAACTCACTCAGCGTCAGAACACTGCCTCATTTCTACGCGGCAGGCGTACGGCGCGAGAGCATGGTCGGATATCAGCTTCAGGGATCCCGAGGAGGTAGGGACAGTAGAGTTCCCCGAAAAGAAATAATATGAACTGAATAATACAATTTTTCGAGGGATGGAACGGATATAAGATGCGCGAAAACCACACCAAGAAACGATGAATCCCACGAAAGCGTAGTTCCAGCAAATGGCTGGGCATGCTGAGGATCGATCTTACGACACGCGTTGATTTACACAGGATTGTCGGCCGGAACAATGGACGTATGGGCATGGTTGAACCAGGATTGATGAGTGCACCAGCATTAAATTTGACATGAAGTCAACGTCGCATTTAGAGAGAGTCAATGAATTTTTGTGAACACTCGAGATGCGAATTATCCGTAGAATTCAACCTGAGGAATCGAATCAACCACTGTAGTGGATGCGGTGACACGAGCTCGACGAGGTGTGAGTTGAACACACGGATACTCGGCAGAAGGATCTGAGTAAACCCTACCTCGGTACTGGAATAATTTCGCGACTATCATATTATTCTGTACGGGAGACTACTAGCTCAGCGGAACGAGCTGAATACGCGCAGAACATGCCGATACGAGTTTAATACACTTGTACTCCGGGGAACGAGTTGAATGCGCCCTGATCGGAGGAACAAGTTGAATACGCGCAATGACTCACTGGTATATATAAATACTTGGCGAGACGAGAGGACTCGGAAATATATCATAAAAAAAGGAAACCAAGACACCCCAATGCAGCTTTTGACTGCATGAAATAAAGTCTTTCTTCTTTCTGTAAACATGCGCTGAAAGATGCACTCTCACGAGTCCTTTCACAACTCACTGAGAGTAAAAAACTCTTCATTTTCGAAAGAGCCACTGAATGCCGCCATTTCCGTAGCAGTTTCGCACCAAATCAATTCATTGACTATCTACGGAATTCGATTGTTTTACTGAATTATCTACTCTAAGCTTACAGATTGACCTAGGTTAATATTTTGCTTTATCCGGTGTGGAACTGTAGGGCCCGAAGTTGTCAATGAGTAATTAAAAAGAGATGAAGAAACAAAGAAAGGTCGGACGAACCGTTCTGCGCGCTTATCCATATTATATTTACCACCAAAAGGATCGCAATGTCCGGTACACCGCGCCCAATTCACTGCACCGAGTATTAGCTGGAACAAAAGATACTCCCGAGATTGCAAATACGAACACGTGCGAGTGACCTGATGAATAGCGAGACGATCTGGCCTGAGGAACTGTCGGCCAAATGTGAACAAACCATGAGCAGAGAGTCAAAAACGTCAAGCCAAAGCGACCATATTATTCGGAGACGGGGGGTTCTGCGAGCTGCGAGTCCGGAGAGAGTGAGCCCTGGATAGATGTGATGCTCTACCAACTCGAACAATTTGGACACGGGATTCCCGGACACGGAAACTTCCACCCAACTGTGTCTTCGTTAGAAGATTGATTTCGGGTTGCAGCGATATCTGAAAAACAATGGTAAGTATATTATGATGGCGAGTGAAGCCGGGCGCGGGAGTCGTTGCCGGCTACTTCCGTGCGGGTGTCCCATTGTAGTTAGCCTCGCGGTGTTCCGCGCCAAATTCATTGGTGAGCTGAATACTGAATACCCAGTGAAGTCCGTAAGAACCGCCGATGTGCGGAATCAAAAAGCTGAGAACAACATTTGTTGATTAGGGGGGGGGGGGGGAGTCGCACCTCGTGCTGCTGCGAGTAGTACATTCCCTATGTTGGTCGCGCGAAGCCTTCGATTTTGCTGTGTTCGATGCACCACGTCAGATGGATCAGACTGGTCTATCTCCTGGGTAAATCAGAACCGAATTGATTTATGAGGACTCGAAAAAAACAGCGCAGACCTTCACATGACCCTATTCGGACGCGGGGAGTGCTTTTGTAATTTTTCTTTACTAAGTTATTAGCTTCGAACCTCGTCTTGCGAGCTACTTACTTGATTTGATATTCACATCGACCCAAGTGGCTTGTAGTGTTCCGTACACCATGCCCGATGCATATGCCTAGTGAATCCTGAGTAAGAGGCCCGTCAAGAAAATCGAAGAGATAGACAGACTTGTCCCGTAGTTTAATTCGAGATGCGGATGGGACACGGGAGTAGATAATATTTGCTCGTTCAAATCAACAAAATTCCGGCCATGACACGGAAATTTGAGCCTGCGTGCCAATATATTTACACCCATTCGAAGCTGAAGATATTAGTTGAACAAGACAGGAGAGATTCCAAGTCGGCGGGTGGAGTAGTATCATCAATCCAACTTGCGGTCCAATTTGTTTTGCTGCGGTGTCCGTGGGTTGAAAAACAGGTTAACGTATCAGTATCTTACCGCGCTTGGAATTGCAGGATGTCTACGCTGCAAGACGGGTCGGAACGGGCTCGGAACGTTCCGGGTCTCCGCATCAGATCGGAGTCGGGCCGGTCTTTTCCGCTTCGCCTGTCTATCTCTCGCCTTCTTCAACGCGAAGTGTTCTGGATGGAATCATGGATCTCGTCTCGTGCTTCAATACTGTGACCGTGTCGCTTTCTGGACGCTTGAGGCTCTCTGTACGGCTACCTGTCACTGGTGTGGATACCCATGACGAAGGAGAAGCTAAGCGATGACCTGGCCGAGGGAACTTGAGTAACTTCACGGTGCGTTGACCTATTTTTTTCGCTGCGATTCCTCTTCACGGCTGGATTTCAGGGATCCGTTATTTTTCATCCAGAAAAAATGCAAAACTCACACATGGCCCACGCAGAAAATGCTGGGTGCGCTCAAAGCCTTTGAGCGTCCTCGACGCAGGGCTCAGTGCGTGCGCGAGCCTTTGACAGGGGAGTGAAATTTGAAAGATATAGCTCCGCGGTTTTCCCTTCGCGTTCCTTCCCCCGCTGCTCTACTTGACCCTCCTCCTCGGACTTTTGTGCCTTCGCCTTCCTCTCCTCCTACTGGTCCTCCCCCGTACCCTCCATCCGTTCTCCTCCGCTTTCTGGTTCCTCCTTCCTTCCTTACGTACTTATTCTTCTCCCAAGCACCCCGTTTCTTCGTTCTCTTCCCTCCCCACATTCTTCTCCCCCCTCTCCCCTCTCCTCTTCCCCGGGCCTCCCTCTTCGAAATTGACGCGCTCCCGTCCAGACACGCTCCTTGACGCAGATCGCGATCAAGGCTCTGGACTGGACTTAATCCACGAACGCACTGCGGCCTGGACGTCCGCCAATACATTCAGAATCGAATCCCGCACCGCCGACCCCGATTCCGACGCCGAGACACACATGCGCGCCGCACCCACGCGGACCCGAGAGACACAGACACATACATGGATGCACGTTGCCGTCCGCCTTACTCTGCGTCCGCACTCCTCGTTCCGGTGATCTGCCGCGCTCAGGCTCCAGGTAGGATCTGCCGTGGCGCTTTTTGGCGCCGCGGGGGGCGGGTGGGTGCACGCGCGTACAGTACACTTGCTTTGGTGTATCGGGCGGGGGATGCACCGGGCAGAATGCCGCCGCGTCCGACTCAGAGACACTCGCACGCAGCCAATCGCCCGAGCACCCTCCGTGCGCCACAGGGGCCTCGCATCGAAATGGGCGCTGCGTTGTGTCTAGATACGCGTCAACGTCACCAACACGTCGCGTCGGTACGTCCAGCCATAACGGTCCCCGTCTGCGTGTGGTCCCGACTAATTCAGCCTCACGTAGAATTCGTCCTTCTCGGCTTCCTCTCTCGCCCCAATACGCATTGTCACTCTTCGCAGTGCCCTGAGCTCTCCATAATGCACGCGCGAGAGCGCGTTTCGGAGTCCATAGGCCGATAAGAATCCATGACGTCCCATTGCACACTTTCTGGGCGCCGTGCCGCCGCGTTCTCGGTCCTCCAATCGCCGTACGCATCCCGCGTCCTACCCGAGTGAGTGCCCCGACCCCCATCGCCCCGTCCTCCGTTTCCACTTTCGTGAGCTGCTACGCTACCAGGTCGCGAGCGTGCGCCGATGACCCAACCTACATTCACGCCCCATTAAGTCCTTTCTGCAACTTCCCGGTTACTGGCGGCGTCTAACCGGCGCTGCATGGGCCGCAGCGATAACTCGCACGGTCGCATTTCTCTCAATTCCTCGAGTTCAAAGGGGAATTTACACAAGGTGAATCGTAGAGCGTGCAAAACTCACCTACGACGCCTTCCCGATATCCGCCGCGTCGATAGGCGGCCCGTCACCTCGACATCTTTGACGCGTTCGACGCGCCTTCGCTGGCTCGGTCCGACATTCCGCGCTAGCCCGTCAGCCGAAGCGATCGACTCTCACACCTGGCAGGCAGGTAGCCTCGAGGCTCTCCGGCTTTTTCTCGCTGCCTGCCAGGTGCGTCCTCTTGGACTTGAAGGGATCTATTGTGGTCTTTCTCACTGCATTACTAGATGTAGATGTTGTTTTTCACATCCGGAGCCCCTTCTCTCGTCGCTAAGCTCGAGACGATTGACTGTCACCTCGGCGTGTAATTGCGATTACCTCTCGTCATGTACACAGTGGCTTCCCGGAGGCGAATCCGATTGGCCCGTGGTTATCTCGGAAGATTGTACAGAAACGTGAACTGCTGGCGAATTCCAAAGATGGGAACCACGGTTTCGTCGACACGAACAATTTTCCGAGATAACTACGGGAGAGCGCTTGAACCGCAATGGTCCCCATCGCGGCACGCCCAAGTGAGTGCTGCGAAACGATGGATTTCGCCTGGTCGAATGGCCCCAGTGGCAGCTTTTGCGCCTGTGAACATGCCGACGAAAAACCTCAACGCCCGCTGAAATCCATAGATAGGACCCATGGGAGAGTTTTAATATTGCGCAAGGTGAGCGCTAACCTTCTGTTCCAGTCTTGTGGCGTGGTTGAACGAATATATTAATCGAGTTTAAAGGGGAATTTACACAAGGTTTTCACAAGGTTAATCGTAGAGCGTCAAGACTCACCTATACAAAGCCTTCCCGATATCCGCCGCTTCGATAGGCGATCCGTCACCTCGACATCTTTGACGCGTTCGCTGCCTCGGTCCGACCTTCCGCGCTGGCCCGTCGGCCGAAGCGATCACACCTGGCAGCCTCGAGGCTCTCCAGCCCTTTATCGCTGCCTGCCAGGTGCGTGCTCTTGGACTTGAAAGGATCTATTGGGGTCTTTCTCAACGCATTGCTAGATGTAGATGTCGTTTTTCACGTCACTCGCCCCACATACTCTTTGATTAGTACATCTCCATGTATTACCATCCCTCTACTATAGGTGCCAGAATATATTAACCATTGTACAAGTGCCGGCATGTTTCGACATGTCCGGGAGATGTAAGTCAAGACGACAGGTGGCACGTAGCGCAGTCTCCTGCATTCTGACAGCTGCCATCATCTCTGTGTTCATGCTAACCTCGTGTTTAACAATGCAAGAGGGCGGTGCGAACAGGTGGCGCGAAGCGCAGTCTCCTGCAATTCCAGCTACCATTATCTCTGTGTTCAGCCACCAACCTCGTGTTTAACGATACAAGAGCGCGGTGGGGTGCTTCGCACCCTACCCCTTCGGTTGAAATATGGAGGGCAACAAGAGGGCAAGAGCTTGAGCGTTTGCTGTGGGAATACAAGGCAGCTTCTCGAGCGCTTGCTGTGGGAATATAAAACAGCTTTTCAGCAGTTTATGCGGGGATGCTCGTACATATGGAGGTACGGCTTCAGACGGACACAGAGGCTTAATAAACAGGGCGATGATTAGCGCCGCCGAGATTAGAATGCCCCGCCGATCATCTCGGCGTTTCGAAGTAATAAAACCTCCTCTGCGCGCGAGACCCCAGCATAGTGGCTGCAGTGATATTCGTTGCAGGATGACCGACCATCCAATTCCCCTAGAAGACGAGCTGGTTTCCGTTGCGAGCGCTGCTCTCACGGCGGCTGAAGCTGACGCTGCGGTGTAAATACAGCTTTCTTCGATTGTGATAGGTTACTCATCGCGGTTTACTAGACCGGGCAGCGGACTTACGTTTCTCCCCGAATGGCGTCCAACCCCCAGAGTACGAAGAACTGCAACTCAGCCTCCAGGGTATGCATTCAGTTCTCTTATACTTAAGAAACTCCATTCCTGACAACTGCTTGCCAGGGCGAAGGGAGCTTTTTCTTGGGCATCCGTTGTTAAACAACAATTGTCTCGCGCCGGGATTCATTATGATCAACCTGTCCCCGCAAAGCATACATCGCCGTCGACCTCCGCTTCTGCATCTGCGCCTTCTACTGCGCCTGCCGCTTCACCACTCACTCCAAGGAGTACGGTTCCGCCTCGATCTCAATTTCAGGAGGATGCAGTCGCAGAATTACTCAAGAGAAACCGGGACGTCTTTGACAATGTCATCAACCATCAGTTTCCTCGAGCGCTCGGCGAGGGTACTGCATCCCTCGACGGTTTCCGGTACTACATGATCGTAAGTCAATATGCTTTCTTCAGAGGTGGCGTGTTGATTTGCAATCGTCGTTGTGCAGCAAGACTGGCACTATCTGAGGACCTGCACCCAATTGAAAATGCTTGCGATTGGGACACCAGCCTATGGCAAAGAAGTCGAAGACTTCGACGTCCAGCGCAAGGTCAAGCAAACAAATAAGTTAATGGAGACCTGCGGTACTATGCTCGGGATCCCCAAGAGTACTATGGAAGCCACTCCGAGAAGTGTCCAGGTTGAGACGAGCGAATGGTATTATAAGAAAGTCCTTCAAAACGACAATGCCTGGCTCGGGTTCGTCTTGATTTGTTTCTGCCATCCTCCACTCTCAAAGACTCTGTAAACAGATACTATGTCGTCCTGTTACCTTGCGTGCTGGTGAGCGGGCGTCAAATTCAGCCTATTAGAGTCTGACTTCATACTGTCAGACCTATTGGACGATCGCCGAACGTTTGATGAATGACCCTTCGACAGCCAAAAGTGAGCTTCGCCTGCTACATTTCGTGCATTTTTAAAAATCTCCGTCAGATGTCGTTTACCACAAAGCTTGGACGGAGGAAAATTATGATTATTCCTCCGTGGAAAAATACATCAGTATGCGTTCAACTTACCGTATTCGTTGTCTTAACTCACGAAACACCAACCAGAGTTCATCAACGAAAATATCGGAGCTAAGGGCGGTGTAAATGATTGGAACTCGGCCTTCCGCATTGCTTGCCAGCAAGAATCGGAAATATTCAACACAGGCCTGCATGCCCCTGTCCCATTCGAGGTCGTACCGAATGGAACATACTCAATCCATACTTCCTCTGCAAACAGTCTTGTCCTCGCCGTTCAAGATGTCACGGGCTTTTTGCAACCCCCTGCGGGTAAAGTCCTAGGTGGATATCTTCCGAGCGATGCTAGATTGTCTGTTGTGGGAAAGGAGACAACGGGTGGGCTTAACGAAAGAGTAGGAGCCGCATGCTTATTTCTTCTGCGAACTAATCAACCACGCAGTGGCTGATCTCTGCAACCACAACTGGATACACATTCAAAAACGTGGGGACTGGCCTTTACCTCGGCATGGCCACGGCCCCAGATCGCGGGCAATACCGAGTTTTGCAGGCTGTTTCGGATCCCTACTGTTGGTGGGTCAATCCCAGTTCAAAGCAGCCAGACCAAGGACCTTCGGCGTACCAGTATGTTGTCTTGTAAACGCGCAAGGGTACATGTAAGCTGACACAGTTACCTGCTAGGATCCACGACTCTGTGAACCTTAGGTATACACTACACGCCACCGTCGAAGCTCTCGATAGCGTTACATCAACTGACAACTCTTTTACTCCGGTATGTGATTTACGATGTATGCGCATCAGCTGATAAGGGTCTCCAGATCATCGCTCACCACAACTCTGAAGCTCTCTGCCAAATGTGGTCGTTCGATGACTATAAGTTTGAGCAACCTGAGCGCAAGCAGCCGGAGATCCACCCGCCGGAAGACCAGGGCAAGCGGACTGAATCAACAGACGGCAAACAATCACAGAAGACCCAGGCAACGAATGCGGGAATTGGAGGACTCGGTGCAGCAGAGATAGAGACGCTCATGGCGAAGCACAGCATCGAGATGAAGAACATGAAAGAGGAAATGATGAAGGCGATTGCGGCAATGAGTGCCAAATTAGATCGCAGGCTAAATGACACGGAAAAGAGAGCGAAGGAGGAAAAAGAAGTCATTGATAGGAAGTATCAACTCCTCCTCCAGTCCACGCGCGCTCTGGTATTTTTTTTTTATCACACTCTAAGGGGACACAGGTTGACATAGTGCGAACATTAGGTCTGCTATTGGCAGCTCTCCAAAGGAACATTCCGTTCAGCTTCCTTTCACCCATCCCCTGTCCAATCCGGTGTCCGGGATGCTCTCACCTTTTTCGTTATGCGAATCGAAATGAACACTGGATCCAAGTACGTCACTGATATAGGAGAAGGGCGGTTATTTGGTGAGCACCTCCCCCCAATGCACTTCAGGTTGAAGTACATGTTCCTTAAATTCAGATAATCACCTCAAGGATCGTAAATTCTGGGTACTTGTTGGACATGCATCACAAGTTCGGTGGGCCCCATGTCATGGTCGGTTCAAGGCCAAGTCGGTCGGCTACAATCTCGTCCCTGGATGGGACAAAGAAGATAGCCAAGTTGCAGATACCATGTTTATCGCGCGCTTCACCCATTCGGGCAATGTTTATGTGACGCATGTGAAGGAAGGCCAAAATGGTATGTGAAATGATTTTGCAATTGGAAACATCCAGCTAAGGACCCAACGATCACTTTCCAGGCGTATCAAAGAAGATTGACGAGGAGACATCTGTGAAGGGACAGGTATGTTTGCATTGACATAGAGTGAAACATAACTAATTCCGTGATCTTGGTAGGACTACGAGGTGCTCTGCTACAAAGATTTGTAGTAGTTCGTGTTCATTCATTCCACTCCGCTGTATATGTACATATCCCTACTTCTTGTTGAATGTCATCGTGGCAATTTGGCTTTCATTGCTTACCCGAGCAGTCATGTTAATAGTGGCTACGCCTTGTCAGCTTGCATTCTTTTTCGCCCTGTTTGGCCTTGTACATGTTCACAAGTTATTTGTTAAAAGTTTGATGCACATATCTGGGGTGTGAGTTAAACAGCCCAACAGCTCCTGACAGAAATATATTAAAATTTCCTGAACTGTGAACGTGTCGCTGCGGTGCAGGATTCTGTTCACCTGCGGCCACGTACTCTGAGGTTCCCTGCTCAAATAAAAGGTCAGCTCCCTGTTGGTTTTGTTCAAACCCTTCATATCTGTGATCATTGGCCTGTATCTTCCTTGGCTGCTGCGAATACTGAACACAAATTGCTGCACTGCTGTTCAAGCCAATCCTCAAGCAAGAAATGCCTGCATTTTCCAGGGACTCTTCAATATTTACCAGTACCAACCTTTTTCGATCTTAACATTATCTGGCTGGTTTCTATGCGGTAATGAACTACTTATCAGAGCGCTTCGAGAGTTCGGTTTCCCTCATCTCTTTTTCTCCAAATAAATATTGGCTAGCTCTTACGCAAGCCCTCCTGTTACGTTCATTTCCATCTCTAGTACAATATCACATGGTTTGTTCCCTTTTCAAACCCTGAAAAAGGGCCGAAGAGAAGCGGAGGCATGTCTTGTAGTTTTGATTATTAACTGTCGCACAGTATAAAACAATATAAAAAAAACGGTTTTGCTTTGCTTTCCCCTGGCCCTGCCTTCATTTCCGCATTGTAATCCCCCCCCTAGTACATTGAGGGTTACTTATAAGAACCTGATTTTCACAAAATCAGATCACCCTGAGCTGTGGTTTGACACCTGGCTAGGGGCAATACATGAAAACATGGTGAAACTGCTTACCATCATTCCGATGTGTATTATCAAAATTTTCAAGGGCTCCAGGAATGGAAATGGACTTGTGAATTCAATTAAGCATACGTACAGGTAAAACGAATAAGATTTGAGCCCATTATAGGGGCAATGTGCAAAATACGCTGAAACTCATTGCCATCATTCCTGTGTGAATTTTCGAGAGTCAAAGGGCATCAAGCACTGCGATTATACTTAAAAAGTGGAATGAAAGAGAATTTGAGTCTAGAGGGGCAATGGTCATGGCGATAAAAAAATCAACCAAAAAAGAAAAAAAATCGCCCATGCCCTATGTTCCACAAAGTACTGTAACCAGTTCAAATGAGGGAAGTATATAATTCAACTGGCAAGAAGGATGAAAATCACAACTTCCCGGACAGTGTTTCTCAGGGGATGTTGTACACCCATGGCTCGGATGAGTCGAGACGACTGGCTTGCATCCCAAATCTGAATGAATCGGAAGATATAACAGTAAGCACAGAGGCGCAGATGCACACTATAGCTCGACCTAGTCATTTAAATATCACCAAACACAGACACTAAGTAACTTTGGTATTACAATCTTTTGGAATGAAAAAAAAATGAACATAACTGCTTGGAATCATTTTTGTTTGAACAGCTATTATACTGATTGAATTCAATTACATGAGGGTGGACCTGAGATCAACTATAGTGAGATTTCCCTCCTGTGAACCCGTTGCAAAAATTCCTTTCCGTGATTCCCATAATGTCCTTAGCCAAGGCTGGCGGCGGCTCGCTGGAACCCAACAGACACGTCTACCTATGTGCGGAAGAGTGATCCATCCATCTTCCTGAAGGTAGTGTAGTTCATCATCAGGAAGCAAATCTCCATACTTGACCAACTCCTTTTCTTCGCCAGACTTTTTGTCAGTTTGATGATCTAACCTCCAGTCCTGGAGAGGCCAGCTCTGGAAGTCTGAGCCCTCTACCTTCCACACCTTCACCGATTCATCCTCTAACCAAGAAGCAAGCCAGTTGCCATCTGGTGAAAACAAAGTCCACAAGATTGGGATGGGATTTCCCTTCAGAATTGCCATGCGGTCTCCGCTCTCCACGCCCCAGATGTGGATGTCACCATCAAGGGTGCCAGAACATATGAGCTTCTTGTCTGGAGAGAATGAGGCCACACCGACACTGGTACTGTGGACTAGAGAGTACTTGGTCTTCTTTGTAGAAACATCCCAAATGATAACTTGTGCATCTGACGAGGCCGAGACAAGGAGAGTATCATCGGAGGAGAACTGCACCGTAGAGACTTCATCAGTATGCCCCTTGAGCACCACAACATTGGAGCCATTATCTGTATTGAGAATGCTGACAGTATGATCTGCAGAAGCAGAAGCTATGAGCTTGTCGTCATGTGTGAAGGCCAGAGAAAGGATCCTCCCATAGTGTACATCAACCTCATACACCAGACTGCCATCATTGGTTTTCCATAATGCCACCTTCCCTCTGGTTGAGCCTGATGCAATATGTTCTATATGATTGGGGATCTGGACAACCAGAACATAGTCCTGAGAACCCTGTACACCCTCTGTGGTAGCATCCCACAGCCGAATGGTTCGATCTGTAGATGAGGAAAGGATGTGCGCCCCATCGGAGGTGAACCTTGTACATTCCACAGGCCCAGAATGTCCTCGAAATTCTGCAACACAAGATTCATTGGAAATATCCCAAAGGCGAATGATTCCATCAGAAGAGCCTGAAACCACCCGATTTGCTTGGCTTAAAATAGAGAGTGATTTAACAGCTGCTGTGCCTCCAGCTAAATAGCTAATCTCTTTGAGGTCAACACCATCTCGAATAGTGATGACACCATTCTGGGAACCGGACAGGATTGTCGACTTCTTTTGCGGGGAAGAGTAAACAGAAAGACACAAAATAGTGTCTGTGGTGGGAAGCACCTTCAATGCAGTTTTTGTCTTTGCATCCCAAAGCCGTAGGGTAGAATCCGTGCTGCCAGATAAAATTTGAGAACCATCAGCCAAGAAGACAAGGCAGGTGACGGGACCTGAATGTCCATTCAGTGATGCCAGTTGCTGATTCCCCAGGACATCCCATATAGCAACTGTATTATCATCGGAACCAGACACGATTTTGTGGCCATCACTGGAGAATATGGCCACCTTGACACTGTCTTTATGGCCAACAAAGATGAAGCGACTAGATCCAGTAATGGCATCCCAAATGCGAACGGTAGCATCAAGTCCGCCAGACACAAGATAAGCTGAGTCCGGAGAGTATTCAACTGATTTCACCGGCCCAACATGGCCAGGCAAAGAAGATATTTGGGCTCCATTAGAGGTATCCCAAACACAAACAAGGCCATCGTCCGAAGCTGAGGCAACACGACCTCCTTTTCGCGACAAAGACACCATATTCACAGAGGATGTGTGTCCTTCAAGAACCAGTAAAGATGCATCCCATGCTACAGTTCGAGGGCTTGTCAGGTGGATTTTGGGCAGTTCATGTTCATAGGCCTGGAGAATGGAACAATTGGGGATGAAGACGAGAGCAGAGTTGTACACCTGCACCGCACTGACACTGATAACTTTCTGGAAATCAAGCACCAGGCGGTAGGCATCATATATGAGATGGTAAGTCACCGGAAGGACTTCCTACACAGACAATGAGACCAAAGTGACCTGAAAAACTATGAACTTACCTTGCACCATGGGAAGGCAGCAAGCAAATTACTGATACACATTGGGAATCTTCCCTCCAGGCTCAACACCTCTACCCAATAGAGGAGTTTAGTGGAGGCGAATTCAGACATCCTTTCCTCCAGTTCATCTTGGAGCTCTGCATTTTTTGCGGACTGTGATAAGTGGTCACCCCAATGCTGGCATGCATACAAGAGTGCTGGTGCAACACAGTCCCGGAGCCTGGTCTCGAGATCTGGTATTTCGGAATTTAGGACTATGTTTTCGTCAATGCTGCAAATATTGCGCTTCAGATGTCCAAGCATGATCTTGAGGCAGCACAATGCGAGCTGAGCATGTGTATGCCCTTCTGTAATGGCGAAACGTGGATCTTGACATCGCTCTTCGATTAAGAGGAAGTCACGGAAAGAAGGGTGAAATATTTGAACAGGTTGATCACGGTTGGAAGGGATGTTCAGGAGAGAATGAAGTGGTGTCAACGCTCCTTCAAGATCAGCCTCGTCATGCTCCAGTAATTGTGCAAGGGCAGATATTGAAAGAGGGTTCTGGAGCAGGATGATGGCCCCCACAATTTTTTGGAATCGGTGACAGAGCTCAGAGGCATCAGCTCTGTTTTCAACAGAACTTTTCAAGATCTGCAGGTATAGGAGGTCCACTTGGCTGTATAGCGCCCGTGACTGCATGGTCCTACTTCCCAATAGTCGCTGGAGCTGATTTTGTGGACTGTAGTAGGTGTCAGCAACAATGTTGATAATGGTAGCAGCAAAGATGAAGAACAGCCCAGCACGTTGCACTAGATCATTGAAAGCCTCGTCCCCTGGCCAGGCTGGCCATGGAGGATGTATATTCCTAGCAACCTGTATGCGCTGCAAATGATACGCAAGGTAGTTGGTAATGTCCTCTTTGATAGCAGATTGATCCATGTCGTGAAGAACCGTGGTATCATGAATTTTCATTTTGCGACCTGTGGCTTTGAACATATCTTGAATTGAACGCTCTGGACGACTGGTGATGAGAACTTTGATGTTCAGCCCAGAATCAGGCAGCTCGCGGAGAATCAATGGGATAAGGTCGCCGCCTTCCGTGCCTCGTTCCTTGTCGCACTCATCAAGGGCATCCAAGATGATGAGGTAAGGGGGTAAGGATGGAAGTTCCTGGAGTGGATGCAAGAGAAGCTCTCGAAACTGATACTGCTGGGCCCGAGATGCTGCATCTGGATGCTCCTTCAAGACATCACAGAGTTTTCTGCGGTACATAGAATTCACGGATGCCAACTGGAAGGCAAGCGTTGGAATGATGGAAGCCACCCGTCGTCTATTCGCTTTATCTCTTGAGAAGAAGAAACTGGCACCGAGTTGACCATTGGCATGCAATCTCTCGCATACCGTATGGGATACCGCAGTCTTTCCAGTGCCACTTAAGCCAGACAGCCAAAATATCTGCGGAGCTCGAGAGTGATCCTGGTTGAACCACGTAGAAATTTGGTCAAGCAGTTTTTGTCGTGTTCCGGAGAAGCAACCAGAATCAGGCGCACGAGAAAAGTAGCTTGCAGTCTGAACAGGTTGAAGGAGGCCTTGAGAGTTCATCAAAATCAGTATTGAGAAGGTTTTTTGCTTGAGAGCAAGAACTAACTGTTCATGAGCAAAATATCCCGCTTCTCTTCTCCCTCTTTGATTGCTGCCCTCAGCTGGGCCAGAGTGTCTTCAGTGCGCATGTTCGCGGTGATCTGTGGAGTTGAAATACATGCAGATTCTATAGAATGAAAGACGTACGTGGAAGCTGTCCATTGCAGTCTCTAGTCTCTGTCGGGATATTGACAACCTATGGTCAACTTCACTACGCTTAAGAAACCGGCGGAGTGGCGAAGCAGACGAAAGTTGTTGCAGAAGCGTCTCTATGTCTCGTAAGGCCCTTGGGTTACTTGAGCACATGGAATTTGTAGCCGAGGCCTGAACCTACCCACGCAAAGCAACAACACTACCTTCACGCCGACCCAAGGTTGCACGATCGCTCTTCATTAGCTCAGCGGCTATGGCTGCTGTGATTGCAACGACACGGTCAGCTAAAACCTGACATTTCTCCTTCTTCATCTTCACGTCCTAGCCATAGGTTAGAATACTCGGTCGGTATATGGAGTGAAACCTACATCTTTAGCTTGAACAATGTACAGGGCGGCCGTTAGGGAACCTTCAACAGTATTTCCAACAAACGGAATCATCTTGGCCAGCGGTATAGCTAGCTGGAGGGCCTCAACAGCTCCATTTCCCACCAGGTCCATAATGTCGCTTTTCTTTTTTGCAGGAGACATGGGAGGGGAGAGATCAAAGTGGACAAAGGATGGAACACAGATACTTATCTAACTCACGCTTCGCTTCCTCAACTCCGCATAACTCCCGACACACGCGGTGACCATGGGGAAAGATCCTCGGATATGCAACGTGCATATCGCACGTCGCCGGAGTCAATAACGACCGACTCTATGGCACGGTCGATTTAAATCACGTCTCCACGATGGAGATTGAGCGGCACTTCGATATCATCATTCGGTGACGAGCTACTTGAGGAAACTAGATTTGAGCCCTGATCTAGGTCTCGCCTGGCGAAGTCGCGGGAGGGTGCCACGGAAAGCTTCGCCTGCCGAAATATTGTGATTTATTGTAGGACGAGCGGAGGTTCAAAGAGTCAGATCACCGTCCAGATATGCCGGCTGTCTGGATATCCATCCTGCAAATCGTGTTGAATATATGCGGGAGAATGACATTTTCGGCTTGATAAACGGGCTTGCGCCTGAGCCGAACGGCTTTTTCGGGCTTGGGCTTGGAGTTGGGTGGCGTGCCAAGCCCAAGCCCGGCATTTCGGCTTGCAAGCCCGTTTCTCGGCAAGCCCGTTTGCTTGCTTAGGCGAGAAACGGGCTTGCGCATATTTCTCGTCGCTCACGGCTACACTATGCACAGAAAGTACATACTTCCAGGGCTTGCAAATTTTCCCGATGTTTTTCTCACAGATGTGATGATATGCCGTCGCTGTTGGAGACGACATAGGGCAACATTGTCAATTCACCCCCCAGATTACGGGCTTACCGGGTTCAGTACATTCCCGCCGTACACAATCAGTCTCTGGCCCCAAACTTCTCATGAAATTTAGTTTCCTTCGTCTCTCGGTCGCATGGTGTACTACTGGGGTGAGTTTAATTCGTGAGGTTAGCTTCAGAACTCATGGAAATGATTCAAATATTATATTCCAGTCACTATCACTCTGAGTCTGAATGAGGCAAACAGCACAGAGACCCAAGTTACAACAAGATTTAATTTATTCGATGGTCAAACCAAGCAAGGTGGGGGGGCATTATTGCCACGACGGGACCTGTGTAACCCCCAAAAAAAATCTAGAGATATCTGTGATATATGAGACCATCAAATAATCGCTCACGAAGCCAGGAAAAAATCCTTCCATGAGCCGGCTGCATACGACTTCAATTCCGAATCAAATACATAATAATCAGTGATTCGGGGAAGATCTACATTGTTGCAGTGCAAGGAAGAAATAATCCATGTTCTCCGACCTCTTTTTACACCCCTAGGGGGGTATCTCAACCGGCTCGTGTTCGGCTTGGACCTTGAAGTGGCCTTGATAGAACGGCGTCGCACGTGCCACAAACCGTCCTACTTAGTACGGGCTTGCGCGCGGTCCTACTTAGAATTTTCGGAAATACAAGTAGTGGCCGTTGGCAGAATGTTAGGTACTGAATCAATGCTGGGAGGTACTGATGACATGTAAAACCTGCGAGAGAAATGAACTAAGCAGGAAGTCACTCAACATCGTGCAGTTCAACTTAGCTTGTGCTGGGGTGGCTTGGCTTGGGCTTGGATTGACTTTGAAAAAGCCACTGCAGAATGGCTTGCGCAACCTGCTTAGCCTTGTATTGGGGCTTGTGAGTGCGGACATAACGGGCTTGCTTGACCCTGCCATGGGTGCCGTGCCCGTGCCGTAGGGTATTTTCTCTGGGGGTCAACGGCACGGCCACGGCACCGGTGTGCCGTGGAAATACGGCCGTGCAACGGCTTACTTGTTTCTGAAATGGCGTAATTCCGGAACTTCAATGCTTAAGCCTCCTGGTGGACCCACTGGAAATGTCCTCGCTGTATTATAACTTGTTTACTTTACCGAAATCAGTCAAGTTGCATCGATTCGGGAATACCCGAGAATGAATAAATCTATATTAGGTTTGTTTAAGCAACTAGCGTTCCAATGGGAAACACTGTTGAAATTTTGTTCTGTTAATCACCCACTGTGCGAGAGCAAGTACAGATGCACTAGGCCTGTCCAGGAGCACATTGTTAAAACAGTGTTTCTACTCAATCAAGTTTTGAACACTGTTCAACATGGTTCAGTTCAAGCACCGTTTAACCAGCTCCGAGTAAAAAACAACGACAACCGGGGCTCGAACTCCAGACCTGCGGGAATTGATCACAAGAAAAGGGGACCCATTCATTAAACCACTCTGCAATTCCACCAGTGATGACACAGGGAAGAGAGCCAATAAAACATGCCCTTAAGACTCGGAATATGTTTGAAACCACCCATGTTTCATGTTCACAACCTCTTTGGACCACTCGAAATGCATAGAATGCTTAATGATCTTTTCCAAGGTGAGCTGGGTAGGTAAATAATTGAAGACTAAGGTCCACCAAGTAAATTTGATGTTAAGTGATGGGGAATGGTTGCCCAATCAATCTGAGTATAGAATCATAGGTGTTAATATCTTACAAGGATACGTGTCTGAGATGCTTGCCTTCTAACCAACTGCTTCATAACATGTTCATATTCTGACAATGTAGCTGACCTGAACAACCTGCTTGAACAGCTGTGCCCCTCTGTTCCCCCTGGCATCATCATTTCAACCACAAACTTGCATTCTTCTCAACAACAGTGAGTGTGAGACTTCCAACCAAATGTATGGGCTCTGGAGGGGCCCCCAGGCACTCACTACGTATAAAGCCTGTCTGTATTTTTTTGTTGTTTTACTCTATGAAATCCGGCCCTCAGTCGCTGTTTTACTCTATCTCGGACGAAGTTGGTAAAATCCCATTTTTGCGCTGCAGGACCCATTTTTTCCCTGCTGTAGGTGCTTTCTGGGCGCACATTGCCCATGTTTATAATCAGTTCTGATAGCCCCCGACAGCACGGAAGCTGTGCTTGCAGCGCTTCGCGCCGTATACTCATTCAAAAAAAAATTGTGCACTGCCCGTGATTTACTCTATGAAGGTTGTTTTACTCTATATGGTGGACAGAGTAAGGGAAGTTTTGGGCCACTGATTTACTCTATTGCAGACAGGTTTTATGGGTAGTGTCTGGGGGCCTCTCTGGAGTTTAACAGCTCCTTTAAATTTTCCTGGAACACCATCATGTTGCTGCGGCACATGACACTTGTTCAACTGCAGCCACCTGTGCAGTAGTTCCCAGTTCAATATAAAAGGTCAGGTCCCTTTTCATGTTGTAAGAATGCTTCATCCCATGTGGCAGTTCTGGAGCGATTAAGGATTTATTCCAATGTGGATTAATCGCGAGGAGTCATAATCACCAAATGATTAGGGCTGTGATTGTGGTCAGATTATGGCCTTACAATTAATCAATGATTAATTGTCCAACCATAATTGTTCTCCCATAATTGAGGGCATTCTGAGCTGGCCGCAAATGCTGTGAGTATGCATGATTCCGGTGATTAAAATTCGATAATTATGTTGGAATATCAACCGAGACACCAACGCATGGACACAGTTCACCTCCGACGTGCTGTGCAATTCCCTGCTCAAAGTGACTGTTCTTACTGCTGGTTTCCTCATATGGACTCATACTTACTCTTGTGTGCTGTAGGACCCCTGATTACCCCTTGTGATACTTATTACTCTTTGTTACACACTCATATGACTATTAGCTATGCTGCCTTTTGGATAAGTAGCATACAAATTCTACGACCTATGCGTGCTTGCAGAGGGTCACTGAGCATCGCTTCGTCCCTAGACTCAAAATCCAACAGATTATCTCTTAATAGCAGGTGAATTGCCTCATAATTGTCTAGAATCTGACTGCCCCTCATCTCCAAGCACAAAATTCTTGGATTTCACACAAATCTTCAACATCTGGGTGCCAAGGACATCTGATCAACATTCTCTGGCTGATTTGAGGAGATGATCAAACAAGATAAATCATTCCTCCATGGCCATGAATCACTTAACAGAGCCTATTGGGGTTTGGTAGATCAATATTGGCTAGCTCCAGGCCTTTGTATTATCTATATTTCTTTTCTCTGAGTTGAATAGCCCCCACTTTTTTTCTTGACTTATGTCAAGTGCCAGAACAAAGCATAGGCAGTCTTGTAGTATATACCAACCTCACACTTATCAACCACAGATTTACCTGGTGGACATGAGCCATACTGTTGAACTTACTGTTACTAGAGGTAATTCACGCAATCATGAGGCTACAATTACATCAATGAGCTTTCTCACAATAACACAGTAGGGCCTAATGTGAAGATGGTCTCTGTATGCTTTACTGGCAGAGTGGTTGTTGTGTCTTCCTCATTTCATCCTAGTTGAAGTCCTTGGTTCGAGCTCCGCTTCCGCCAGTATTTTTGCGGTGGAACACCGTTCACGCTTGATCACTATTTAACAGAACAAAATTTCAACAGTGTTTCCCTTTGGAACGCCAGTTGTTTAAACAAACCTAATAGGGTTACTGATAATGATGGCGGAGTTTCATCTAAGCCCTCTTCGAGAACTCGTTGCATCGCAGGTAATTGGAACCCTGATTTGACTTGGCTTTTTAAAAAAAGGCAGGTTAGGTCGTTAGTCTTCTAGAAATCCTGCTGCATGGAAATTACTTTATTGATTGGCTACAGACTTCCAACATTGACCTCTGAGAACGAATTACAGCTAAAGTTGAATTGCTGCTAAACAACCACTTTGAGACATCTCTAATAAACAGATACATCAAATTCAAAGGATAGAATTTTCAACACAGCCGTGTACCCGTTACGGCTGTGCCGTCGACCGTGCCGTACAGTCAGATATTCTACCACTCCACGGCCGTGCCCGTGACGGGGACGGCTGACAGCCCTACTGGTACCTGTCGAAGACAACTTGAACGAAGTACACGCGCGTGTGAGCTTTTGAATGTTCGGCCTTGGAGGGATACCAGGATGGGAACTGCAAGGGAGAAGGAGGCGCGGAATGGGAGCCTTGCAAACCCTGAGCAAAGATACCGAGTTTTGCTACTGCAGGCCCCGTGAAGCTCCTGCAAAGGATTGTCCCAAAGTAAAGCTTTTTCTGAGAGAAAATTTACGATTTCCTTGTCCAAGGGTAAGCTTTTGGAGGCCAAACTCCGCCGAGCCTTGTCCAACCGTAAGCTTTTTGAGGGGGCTGGCTGGGGTTGGGCGGCAAAAAATGAGGTCGTGAGATGATCGATGAACTTCGCCCAAGGTAATGTCACTGTTTGACGCCCATTTGACCTTGAAGACATACGGACACTTGATGATGTTGGTGTTTGGCGGAGAGCTCCGTCCAATTCGGCTTCTACGCCGGCTGACCAAGCGGCCGCTTGATTTGCCAGCGCTTCCTTTACTAACTCCCTCTTCCGCCGCCATGGTGTACTCGTATCCATACACCGCCCATTCGTCGCCGAACTCATCAATCTCAACTCCCCCTGGTTCCCCAACATCGTCTGCATCGACGAAGAGTGCGTGCTCCTCAGCTACGCCCGCGGTACGGCTCAAGTTTTTGTAGTAGCACACTCTGTGTCTTTGCGCTGACGCATCCCACGGCCAGTATCAGGCTCAGGCTCGATGAGAGCGTCGCGCCGTGTGCGTCTTTCATCTGGCGGAGGTGCTGAAGGTTCGGCAGGAACTTGATTTGGATGGGCGCTTGGAGGTACCGGTGTAGGCGCCGGTGCCTCGTTTTCACGGTGTGTGTCCGTTTCTGGTTCGTTTTGGTCGGCTTCCTCGCGTGGGGCCGGCGTTTCGTCGCGCTGGGGTGCTGAAGCGGTGCTGCCAGGTGGAGTTTTGGAAGTGGGCGGTTTGACAACATGCTTCTCTCCCTTCAAGCCGCACTCGTTCCTCCTCCACGGACTCGTGCTATCGAACGTTACATTGCGCTCAACGCGGAGTTTGTGTTTATCAGGCCAACATATTCGCATCCCGTTCTTCATCTCCTCGTCATAACCCACGAAGCGCGCTTCCTTTTCCGGGTTCGTCAGCTTACATCGATCCGCCACGATCTGCACTCCCCGCCCGCTGCCCCCCGTCGAATTGAAAACCCGGCAGACCAGGGCCCGGATCGCGAAGTGGCATCGCATGACGCAGGCACATGCGCGCATCCACGAACAAACACCCGCGCCCGCGCAGACAGCCCGTACGTATACTGCGACCGAGTCCGATCCCCGCACCGGCGCCGACCCACTTCCCTTCTCCGCCACCCACCCGCATCCTCCACTGCCACCCATGCGCCCGCGGCCGCGCCTGTTACCTGAAACGTCAGCCTCGAAGTTGCGCGCGTAGGGAGCCGGGGAGTGCGGAAAGAAGGGGGCGCGCAAAGACGAAGGAAGGAGGCACGAGGGAAGGAGAAGTACACGAGGAGACGACGTGGAATCCCCCCGCGCACCCCTCCGTGCCGTCGTCGCTGCACGCACAAGTAGCCGCGCGTGCGAGGTGTGTTTCTGTTTTTCGACTTTCTTCTGTTTCCCTTCGCGTCCCTCCTGCTCGTCATCCCCACTCTCTATGACCCTCCTCCTCCTTTAGGCCTTGGCTTCACTCTCCCCCTCCGGCGTCTCCCCCGTGCTCGTCCCCATCCTCCGTTTTGTCGCTATCCTCGTCTTCTCCCCTCATCTTCTCGTCCCGCCTGCCTTCGCATTCCGTCCTCCTATCTTTCGTTCTTTGTTCCGGACTCCTAACCCCCCCTCCTCCCCCTCCTCCGTCCCCCCCTCGTTGTTTCCACTCCTCACTGGTTCTCCCCCGCCTTCCCTCGTTCCTCCGCCCCTGTCTTTCTTCCTCTCTTCTCGTTCTCGTTCTCCTTCCACTTCTCCCTCCTCTTCCCACTCCCCTCGTCCGTCCTCTCTTCGAAACTGACCTGCCCTCCCTTCCAGCCGCCGTTTTGTCCGGCAACAGCGGTACGCGAGGAGTTGCGCACGCGTGTATCTCTGTCTCCGGTCTGTGTCAGCGTTGCCGTTGCCGTTGGCGGCCGTGGATACGCTGTCTCTGTGTAGCGCGCTCCTCGTAGACCCCGACACGGTTCGATCTGGACGTCGCGAGCGATGCCCCCATCGCCCGAATCTGCTGGCGCGTGCTTTCGGCGGTGCGTGGCACGCACGTGGGGCGCTGTGTGGATGTATATACGCGCAGCGCCGCTTACATGGGCGGGGAGTGCGGGGAAGCACCTGGGACGCCGACGCAGACACGCCCGCTGGCCGGCCACGTCGTCGAGATATGCGTCGAAACGCCCGTCACGTCGCGCGAGTCGGGCCACGTCGCATTGCCTCGCATGTCGCAACGTGCCCCGCGTAGAGATGCGCGTCAACGTCGGCGCCGGCCTCACATCGGCTCGCGATACGCGTCGAAACCAGCGCGAATCAATGCCTCTGAGTCTTCTATTACGCCCCCCTCGCGCGCGCAAGTACTCGTAATCGTCGTACCCAGTTCAGCAGCGCCCAAACGTGATTTGCCGGGGAAGCGGGATCCGAGTCCTGTGAGGGATTTCGTTGTTAGTGAAGGAACGATGCACTCCGCGATAACTTTATTTGTAAGAAACCTGCCGACGCGCTTCGTGAATGACCGGCAGCTAACTACGAATTGTGGATCTGAGCGGAAAAGCTCGTATCAAGAATCGGATAGAAAGAGGCTTGCATACATGCATACGGCGTGCGAGAAGTGGGATTAGAGCTGGAAAAAGTGAGTATCAGAGGGTGCGAAAAAATGGAAGGATGCGGAGAAGGAAGCTACTCTATGGGATAAAGGATGAGGAGATAAATATATGCACAAGGCAGAGATGTACCAGGGAGATTCAGAGACTTGGATAACGTGAGAATCTGGTTCGAGGAAGCGGTGAGGTCGAGGGTTATATTATAAAAGGAGACATACGAACCAAGGTTCATGCTTGAAGTAACAAGGAAGAATGTGTCTGGAAGAGAGTTACAAACCAAGGCAGTTATGGGGGAGGTAGGAGATAGTTAACAGTCGATTTACTTTGGTTTTATGTTTGAACCAACCAGTCGCGACGTGAGCCCACTCGACGGGAGTGAATTGAAGTCAAGGTTCTAAATTACTAGATGACAGACGTACTGAGGGACCCGGCTATTTAACTGCGAGCTTGAAGAGACCAGTGCAAGTAATCAACGGAATATAATGATGACATGCACTCGACACAACTGGATTTATTTCTAGAATTTGAGTTGATCAGGCCCGCGTTCGCATGACGTGAAGAGGAGTTGAAGCCGAGGTTATAGAGAGATATACGAGTACCCCGCGCCACGAGATCGAGCTTGAAGAGACCGGTACGAGTTAATGATGGAAATCAATAGACGCACTTGCTAGACCTGGATATAATTCTCGAAATTGAACCAGGCAGTCCCGGCGTTGGTTCGAGTTGAGGAGGATGGAGGTATCGAACAGAGTCGTAGCGCAAAATCTATAAAGACCAGGGAAGGTTGAATTCGAGGGTATATAGTGCGATACAGTGATAGACATACCTGATGAACGCGTGGAACATTACAAACTAGAGGTGTAAGTCGTGCAAGATGAAATACAAGCTAGATGAAACTCGACTCATTTCATGATGGACTACCAACCTTGTAAATAGTATAGTGCCACATGGGCCCCCAGGGGCCCGCGCGCACTCAAATGGAATTTTGATTGATTGATTAGCACGATTAGAGTATGGACACATTGATCTTGAGGTCCTGCAAATGACGTCCAAGTTCAGCTGGATGAGACAGGAAGGCGCATTTGCCATGAGATCGCCTCCCGGGGGCGAGATAGAGACGTGGCGGCACAAGAGGACGACCTGTACGGTAGGATGGCCAGTCCGAAGGTGACTCGGCAGTGTACGACAGCGCGTATTTGGTGTTGGCGTCAGTCTACGAAGGAATGAGGCGACACGGACTGTTCGCGGCGGTACCAGAGGACGGCGTGCGTGTGAGGCCGGTGCAGAGTCGGCAGCGGCGAGCGGCGGGGACATACCAACGCATCGTTGGAGGTGTGATGTAAGCGCGGCCGCACAATTCGCTCGAATTAGGTACAGCACACTAGGAGAATGGAAATGAGGATGAGGAGTGGACGGACATCGGAATTCAAGTCAAGGGACGCCACGCACCACGTTCAAGTGTAGGAGAGTAGCACTGCCAAACATCCAGTGGATACGCTCACTGCACGAAGCTCGGCGCAGACGATGAAGCGCGGGGGCATGAAATACGTCGCGGGTGGTGGCGGCGCGAGAACAAGCCCACCGGCGTCGGCGTCGGCGTCGAGACGAAAATCCAAACAGCTTCGATAACGGAAGCGGAGGAACAAAATTTTGAGCCAGCGCGTCTCCTAGAGTCCTAGCCCACACGACACGTGTCGCCTACATATGAGTCCGAGCGGTGTGAGGAGCACAACACACCGGAGGAGTCCGTTACGAGACCCGTGAATTGCATCTTGAATGGACGGACGACGACGACGGACGTAGATTCGATATGAAAAACAATCAATGTACACAGTACAAAGGGAATGGCGCAGTGACGGCATCACAGCCACTTGAGTGACAGCGGACTTCCACCAGGACCGGCCCCGATTTGGCGCAGTGGAAGAAAGTCCGTGTTAAATAACACTACCTTTCTAACTTGTTAAGTATTAACACGTTACTAATTATATTTATCACATGGGAGTCTGGGATGCCCGTAATCGATAAGAGAGAAACACCTACACCGTAAGGCTGTGGTAAGCTGTTTTGGGCCCGGAACAAAGATAAGGAGTGCCGGAAAAAAAGGTCGAGTCTAGGTTGAGTTTGTTGAGTGGTTGTTCCGCAGCGAATATGATTTTGACCTGATTTTTTAGCCAAGGGATCGGAAAAATAGTGTGGAAAAATACCTATAAATGTGATTATGTCATGTTGAAAACATTGCAATTTACAAAACCTTGTTATCTACCGACGGGTTGGTTGTTAACTAACATTACCAACGCCGCTAAATCTTATTTATACACTGCGCTACGGTGATGACCCCGATATAGGTCCGATCTGCAAAATGGGTCTCGATTCGACTTTTGTCCGGAGTTTTAAAAAGTTCCCAGGACTTTTGAAACTGTTCTTCCCGCAAGGTGGTCACTTTGGCTTATTCTTTGCCTGAAACCTTCACGACATTTTGTCCCGACTTTGGGATTGGACTATATTGGGGGTAATTACCGGTCCTATTCCGCGTTCTTCGAAGTTTTCCGAGTATCGCCGTGCCAATCTCAAGGGATGTCAATTTGGCGCGAAGCCGGCACTAACGGACGTTGAGCGAGCGCTGAGCGTCAGCATTAAGCGCCGACAATCCCATTAAACACCCAGCAAGATTTCTTAATTCAGCGCACAGTGAAGCACAGACGGAATGCGAGCTACGGTGGAATGTACTTACTCGGACGCAAGCTTAAATTCCATGTCTTGATCCTGGAACATTAGATTTCACCGATGTCGAGTTGTGGCAAGGGGTACCCACCGTTAAAACTTCCCACACAGGGTCGGAACAGTGCGACAAGACCTTCCAGACCCCCAACCCCTAGAAATCGATAATAACTTTGATAGCATGGTGCTTAGCCGCCGTGCCAAACGTCTCGTACGCATCCAGCATATTCGCGAAACCAAAGCTGTGGGTGATAAGCGCGTCCGTCTTGATCCTGCCGGAATCGATGAGCTTCAAGAGCATCCCCGTAGACACGGTATCAACCAGGCTCGTCGTTATCGCTGCCCAAAAGCGCATCAGCGGCCAATAACTGCGAGGTAGATGTAGGAAAGACGCGCACTGATGTTCTTGTGCCACAATTTATCGAGATGCAGATCGACCTTGCACCCATGGACGCCGAGGTTCGCGAGCGTGCCCCCTACGGCGACGAGTTCCTGGCACAGGTCGAATGTCGCGGGGACGCCCGCGGCCTCGATGACCGTGTCCACCCCGCGCCCGCCCGTCAGCGCCAGCACCTCCTTGGCGGCGTCCGGGCCGAAGGGGACGATGTGCGTCGCGCCCAGGGTGGCTGCGATCCTGAGGCGGTTCGGGTCACGCGTGATCATGATCAGGGTGGCGGGGGAGTAGAGCTGCGCGGTGAGTATGACGCCGAGGCCGATTGGGCCGCCGCCGACGATGGCGACGCTGCTTCCGGGGTTGACGCGCCCGCTCTGGAGTTTTGAGTTCGTCAGGTTGATCGGGCGTACAGGGTTTATAAATCGGACGCACCAGCACCCCGCACTCGAAGCCCGTGGGCATCACATCGCTGCACATCACCTGCGCTTCCTCGGAGGCACCACTGACGAGATGGTGCAGGCTGCCGTTGGCGTGTGGGATGCGCACGTATTCCGCCTGCGTCCCGTCAATGGTGTTGCCCAGTATCCACCCGCCATCGACGCAGTGCGACGCTAGGCCCTTGCGGCAGAACTCGCACGACAGGCACGACGTGATGCACGACACGATAACTCGGTCGCCGGGCTTGAATGCCGTGACGCTGGCCCCAATAGAGTGCACCACGGCGGTACCTTCGTGCCCGAGGATGCGCCCCGGGGTGCACGATGCGACGTCGCCCTTGAGGATGTGCAGATCGGTACCTGCGATTCGTGTTGGAAACGGGACATGGGATTTACGGGGAGACCCCACCACAGATAGAGCCCTTCACCATCTTCACCACGGCGTCGGTGGGTGCCAGGATCTGTGGCCGGGGCCGCTGTTCGACGATGGGCTGTCCCAGCCCTGCGAACACAAGAGCCTTCATTCTCGTCATCGTACGCGACCAGAGCAGGAGCAGCAGAAGAGCGGGCAGGCTCAAGAGACAAGACTAGAGAACTTCGGATAATTTCGCCGCATTTATAGGTTGGTTGGTCCCAGGAACCGCAGAACCCCCGCAATCGTGCATTCGCCCTGTCGAGGTGGAGCATCCGACATTGAGTTTAAGTGAGTACTGTTTTAGCCCCTGATGTGTCCACGGACCCCGGTGTGAAATTTCTGCTGATCCCAAGCGCAATTGAAGCTCTCTTGCTCTAGTAAAAATATGAGACTTGTATATAGACCATATATATCGACTGGCGAAATATGGGCTCGACAGAAGTTGTATAACGCATGAAAGAAATGAAAAGGACAATTTTATGACAGTTTGTGACACTGCCAAACGCAGATTTTAACGCACGCCAGATTCCACTGTCACTTGATCGGGAGGTTCATATCTTTGCCACTCTTTGTGCTTCAAATCTGAAAATATTCGAGAGTGTAGAAAAGACCACACTGGACTCGAATCCCACTGCCGAGAGCAATCCCGGGGGAGGATAGAAACTTATGGCACGCGATCACGGCCGTGGACACAGGGGGGGCTAAAATAGTGCATTGGTCTAACTCGGACATTAAGAGAAGCAGGTGATGGACAGGGAAGCAGCGGAAAGCTTTGCGGCAATTACGAGTACAGGGTGCATTGGTCTTACTCGGACATTAAGAGAAGCGGGTGATGGACAGGGAAGCGGCGGAAAAGCTTTGCGGAAATCTACTCATCAAAGAGTCGGAGTCCCAGCAAGCACGGATCATTCGCCAGTGTGGGCCACAAATCCTGACATAGGCAGCGGCAGTCAAGCTAACTTATGCTTGCGCGGGCGCCGGGCGTTCGCACGAAAAAGTGCCGACCAGAGCGCAAAGGGCGCCAAAGAACCAACGCCACCAAATAGCGGGTGCGAAGATTCGAGCCGTCGAGGAGCAGAAGCAATTATGCATCTAATTCCAGTCCGAGCTCATACGGATATGAATTTGAAGCGAAGGTATGTACATTTAGCCGTATTGGATGTTTTTGATGGACAGCGGATTTAGATCCTTGAGGTTGCATGCAGTGACCGCGTGCAGACCCGTGTCGATAGTGAGACTGGAAATGGAAGAAAATATTAGCCAAGACCAAAGGATAGTGTTTCGTGCGTTTCGTGCTGGCTGAAGAGAGGCTGGAGCCAGTGAAACATATCGACACATTCTGCAAAACCAAAATGGAGATGGGTGTATGTTTGAGCGCTGAGGGCAGCCGCTTGTGATCCCGTTGACGAATAAATTTCGTCCCCAAAATAAAAATCCGGCACCAATGCCAAAAATGACCGTTCATCGCGCAACGCCAAAATACCCCAGCAGACTCGGTTCAGCCTTCGGCTTGCACCCAAGTGAAGCGATCGGCGCTTTGGCGATGATAGCGATGGGCGGTGGAGACATAGTCTCCGGTGGGATTCTCCGGGCGGTAGAGCTGCGGTGGGACGTGGAACGGGCACGGACGGAATGGAAACTCGGTGGTGAAAAGCCAGACGAGCGCTCATGCCAAAACAAAAACAAGACTCCCAGGCTACCGATTCCAAACGACACCAAAACAAGGTGAACGAATTTGACACAAAATCTCAAGTAGATAGACCCGTAACAACACCAACTGTATACTCCGTGACTGGTACACAGCGCAGGCGGTCCATTCTGGACCAATGGACCAATAGACTAATAACTCAAGTGAAGTGTCTTTCTGCTTTTTATACTCACACTCAAAGTCAACGAGTTGAAGATCGTCCTAATACCTTGTCTGCTGCCAGTGAACGGCTGGCCAAACGTAAATTGAACGATGTGTACGAAATGACCTGTCGCACACTGGCAGCCGCAGTCCTATTTTTTTTTACGGAGCAACGTCGGAATTCTAGCATGTCTTGTCGCGTGGACCTGCGTAAATGTGAATAGTCAGTTCGGGATTACTGTACAAAGACTGTGCAGGAGATGGCCAGACTCACAAGGGGAGTTGAACCCAGTTCTGCGAGCTACATATAATTTCTGCGAGTTGGGCAGTCAATATCTGCTTGGCAGAGTTACGAGTTCTCGCGGTCTTCCATACACCACGCCCGATTCCCTTGCCTGCGCAAGGATCGGTTTCAACCGATTTATTAGCCTGTTGAGCGCTGAGCTCTTGGTCGAACTTGAAAGCTTGAACGTCGGACGAGATGTTTGATGACTCGGATCCTGGAACTGTGTTGAAAATTTTTCGACCTCCGCCCAGCCGATTTAATTACTCCTTAAACAGCGTAGGTGACATGTACGGGAATAAAAGAGGGAAGGAACGAAACTCAAGAATACAGTACAGTTGAGCAGAAAAATAATTAGCCAAGCTCCAGACTTGGCACGGACGAACTCGGACTCACTTGGGGGCCCGTACTGCGAGGCGGGGGCAAATTCGAGCATCATTCATTCTACAAGATAAAATATGTTCGCTTGCCATCTGCATGAATAGGGACAGTCAGACTCAACGCTTCCCAGGCGATTAAACTACTCGCTTTAGAAGTGCTTATTGATTTATTAAAGCGTGGGATACGCGAAGAGTCAGCGCGTGTCTCGGGTCCGTGTCCGCCTCCGGGGATGCGCTGGCTGTTCGTGGCGCATAGGTACTGCCGAACCGCGAGAGGCGAGCATATAGTCTGTTGTCTTTTGAACCATATAAAAAATGTTGGCGTCTCAACCTATGGAAATGTTCAGTTGGGATTGAAAAAAAAGGTTAAGTGAGGGAAACTTAGAATTCGGTGCGGGGAGTCGAACCTCGATCTGTGAGCACTGAGCCGGCTAGAGCGATCAAGACAAAAGAAGCTCGCAGTGTTATTCTTCAACTCCCCGCACCTAAGTGGAGGTTTGATGCTCTGCATTTCTCCATCTGCGATGTTATGGGCGCTATACTGTGCAAAAATCAACCAAATTTTACAGGGTTTTTCATTACAACTTACATCTGTGTGGCTGATTTTGGGTGACTTGAAGAAGTATATGTGCCATAATCAATCAAGGGAGCTGGCGGCGTCGCGTACACCTGTTGAAACTTCGTTTAAAACAAACAAGTTGAGAGAGCCACAAAACGCGAAGCTATTTTGCGAGAATGGGATTCCGGTGCGGGAGTTGACACAGGGGGCAAACATAAGGGCAGTTGTCATACAGGCATCCGACAGGCATCCGACCGCGCATCCGACAGGCATGTGTTGGGCATGTGTCAGGCATGTGGCAGGGAATTTCTCACCTGCCTGCCATGCTGCGGGAATGTTTGACACGGAAAGTAGCATAGGGCTATTGGCTCCCTGGGTTAGTGTCATTGGTATGGCAAAGTGGTTGGACATGTTTCTTGTTATTCTTTTTTCCCTGTGGGTTGGACCTGTGTTCAATTCCCGCAATGCTCTTTTTTTTCGACTTTCCCGACAGAGCTCGTCACGTTAGATTAATGCAGTCTAGCACATCCAAAGACCCTTCCATGGTATCATTCTTACAGCTTCTTGCGGAATATAGGGTGTGGCCCAAATTTCTTCCATTTTGAGTGTTTTTTGATTGTTTCCGCCATATCGCTCGCTATGGGCTCAATTCGTACGCAATGGCTCCAAAAACTATATGGGGAGAATGGCAATGAAATTTCGGAGGTCCTGACATCGTCAGTTTATTTTCTTTCGGCATGTAGAAAATGTAGTATGCTATTATCTTGTTTTCACGCAGATCAATCCCCACACGTGAAGATGGAGTTATAATATTCTGTGCTGTGTTTCAGGACAACCTAGGATCATTCTGAAGAGCACCTCGTTGCCGGATTTTATTTTTGGGTCTTCTATCGTGTGAACAGCGCGATCAAATCCGAAATATTCGGATTTGACCAATCATTTCTCATAGGCAATGATTGCCCATGTTCTCTGCCTATGGGAGCAATATATGTGTGCAGCCCCTACCCTTAGGTACTCAGAAGAAACTATACAACTCAGATTTCCTGGCCAAGTCCTTGCGCCGGTACACGGTGCACCTCAATGTTGCGATCAGTCACAGACATGTGTGGTTACATAACCTGTTCTCTAGTGGACCCACCAACATGGCAGACTGGAAAAAAACCAAGAATAAAAACAGAAATAGGGTGGGGGCTACAACGGAGACCAGTTCTTGCTATGGCTCGAAGGCCTCCTTGTTGTAATGAGCCCTTACCCAGCAAAGCACAGTGGTCTCATGTGATCATCATCGATAATTGCTGAATCCACCATGTGGAAGGTGTTGAGGAGATGTGTGCTGCCTGGTGTGTATGCATACAAGTATGTAAATGTTCGGTTCTCATTACTAACCTTTTTCAAGCGGTGTCAAGCTTGTTTTTCTGCCGCCATATGGTTGCAGCCAAGGCTTCATGTCAACCTGCAATATTTGCATTTTCAGTCCTTACTTGCAGGTTCAAGCAGGAAATAGGTATGTTTGTTGATAAAATTTCCATTACAAAAAAATTGGACCACCCCCTCCCTTAGGGTTAAAAGCGCGAAATTTGAGTCAGAAAATTGAAAAGCATAGATACTCAAAAAGGTGTTTCGGGAGATTTGAACCCCGATCGAGGAATGCTTCTCATTTATCAAAGCATTCATCACCCGGCATGGCGAAGAATTTTGTAATATTGTGGAGAACGGTGAAGAAGCGGATCTGTTTCTTTTTATATATCATGCACTGGACACTATCACACCAGAGTCTTTGCAAGGTTAGTGGTGGCAAGGTCCACTTCGGAAATCAGTTCGACCCTGAACCGAACGCCAGGTTCAGGTTCAGGCTTAACAAATTGCTGAACCTGAACCGGAGGTTCGGTTCAGCGTTCGGGCGATGATAGTCGTGTTCGAACCTTGAACCTCAAGGTGAACCTGACAGCCTGATTTTTACCATTCTGTGGGAAGTTTAAGGTCAGTTTGAGTGGAAAGTTGTTTACAAACAAGCTGATACACTTCTGAGGTGTTTTGATTTGTGAATAGGTGACATTTGAAGGGAAGGAGCTGTATTGTGTAAGTTGTTTTTGATCAAGAAGCAAGAGGACCTCAGAGATCTCGGGGTACAAGTTGGCAGCATCCATCACATCAGGGCCAGGTCGCTAGAAGGAAGTGTGGAGGAAAACAAAGGAGTAGATGTGTGCGAAGACTGTGAGAATGGGGTATCCAAAGAGAGGAGAAGAGTGGGAACGTAGGGAAAGCAAGGGGTATCAAGATGGTTTATTCCAAGATATAGGCGGGCTTTCATACTCTAGAGAACAATGTAAATATACAAGTACAAATAGACACGTTGAACAATGAAGAGGACAATGTTTCAGACCAGCTGAGACATGTCTCACGAAACTGCTGTGCATCGCCATGCCAGCTTCCCAATACGTGTTATTCCATGCCAGTACCCCAATATACAGTGCATCTCCATGCATGCTTGCCAACAACCATGTATGCACCACGTATGCACAATGTGTCGGCTTTCAATTATTCCAACAAAGATTTGGATGGAAGCAAGACAGAAATGCTCAGAGCCACCTGCATTAGGTCCCATCGGCTGAGCCCCCGGGTACAGATGCGGCATCCCCGCCATTCCTGGCATGCCCCATGGCATGAATCTGGCGAGGGGGTACTGGGACATTGCACTCATTAGTACCTGGGGTTGTGTTGGAATCACATTGCGAATAACTTATCTTTTTTAGGTCCTATCGGCTGAGCCCCCGGGTACAGATGCGGCATCCCCGCCATTCCTGGCATGCCCCATGGCATGAATCTGGTGAGGGGGTACTGGGACATTGCACTCATTAGTACCTGGGGTTGTGTTGGAATCACATTGCGAATAACTTATCTTTTGGCAGCGTGTGCAATGTAACTCCGTGTGTTTCAGTGGCCTGCCATAGGTTAGGGACAATCTGAGAGCAAAAAGCTTGGGTACGAACCAAGGACCGACACCAGCCACACAATTGGTTGGTTGTGAGCGGTTGATACTGCTTGAGAAGCTTTGCTTCTCTGTCTATGACCCTGAGACCCTCATTGAAATCATTGTCGCCATCCGCATGTTCCAAATCCAGGATCTGGATCTTCTTGACCTTCTTTATACTCTTCCCAAGTGCCGCACGCAAAGAGAAGATACTGAAGAGTTCAGTGGCTCTTGAATGAGAAAAACAGTAAATTACACACCTGGTCAGTGATGTGAATGTTTACAGAGCAAATGACACTTTTTTTTCTTTTTCTCGGCTTCAGCAACAACCTCAAGAAAACCATTCCAGTCTCCCTGCAACGTAACATTGATCTCATCAGACTTCGCTGCGGCATTCGACAGCTTATACGAAAGCTTGGGATTGATCTGAACATTGGAACACCCAATGGTCTCGTAAATTACTTCCAGGGCTTGGCCAAACGATGTGTCATGTGTCAGATTTTTGTGCTGAGTGCTGTTGCTGTTTGCCTGTGGGATGTAAAGCACTAGTTCTAGAGGCAAGATTCAGTTTCAAGGGCAGAATTGGGGAGACAGTCACACACTTCAGCGAGGATCAAGCTCTGCATGTGCATCTTTTTTCGCAGGGGCCAGCACATCAACATCATCAGACTTTTGACAATCTGATTGTGGGGTTGTGCAACGCCAAAAAACGCGTGACAACACGTCAAAATGCGGCAACGGACAACGCCAACAATTTTTGATAATTTTTGCCCAACGCGGCTCGGAAATCAGGCAAACAACGCCACAACTTCTGACAACGCGACAACGTCGACTGCGACCTTTTCTTCTCTTCATCCATGGTCCCTCATCCCCGTCCCTTGTCCTTCTCCGCCCATCACCCTGCTCCCCGCCTTTCTTATTCCATTCCCGCGGCTGCGGCCAAGCATGACGACAAGCATGACGACGGAGTAGCGCGTATGCCGCACTTCTAGCGCCGAGTGGTCTTGGCGCACGAGGGATGTACCGCGAGCGCATCCAGCGCATCTGATCCATTCCCCGCCCGCTGGTACGGCTACGCACAGTGGGCTACTATCCTCGTCAACGTGGGAGGGCAGGTTATGGGCTGGATCATCATCGGGTGCGTGATATTATTTTCTTCCTTCCTGTTTTCAGAGAAAATACGGTGCGCGCTCGGGTGGTGCCATCATATACACGAGTTTTTAGCGTGTTAAACTTGTATTAAATTCTAAAAGATGCAGTCCTTTTCATCCTGTAACTCGAGTTGTGGGGTTGTGGGGTTGTGCGTTGTGAACAACGCGACAACGCAAAACAACGCCATCAACGCGACAATCAAAATGTCAGAAAGCTGATGATCTTGAAGATCACTGTCAGAATCTGCCAACATTTCTACCGGCTTGTACTTGGAGTGGGCCTGGCAGGTGAAGGCAGTGGGGTAAGGACATCTGAATCAATGTCAGACTGGGAACTAAAGGGGCTATCGACGTCGGGTACCGCAGGTGGATCAGCAACTTGAACAAGGTCAGCTGCAGAAATGTCTGCACTAGTGGTAAGGTCCTGGGGTTCAGGATCCCCGCACTTTCTGGGAGCTAACCTATTTCTGTTTTTATTCTTGTTTTTTTTTTCCAGTCTGCCATGTTGGTGGGTCCACTAGAGAACAGGTTATGTAACCACACATGTCTGTGACTGATCGCAACATTGAGGTGCACCGTGTACCGGCGCAAGGACTTGGCCAGGAAATCTGAGTTGTATAGTTTCTTCTGAGTACCTAAGGGTAGGGGCTGCACACATATATTGCTCCCATAGGCAGAGAACATGGGCAATCATTGCCTATGAGAAATGATTGGTCAAATCCGAATATTTCGGATTTGATCGCGCTGTTCACACGATAGAAGACCCAAAAATAAAATCCGGCAACGAGATGCTCTTCAGAATGATCCTAGGTTGTCCTGAAACACAGCACAGAATATTATAACTCCATCTTCACGTGTGGGGATTGATCTGCGTGAAAACAAGATAATAGCATACTACATTTTCTACATGCCGAAAGAAAATAAACTGACGATGTCAGGACCTCCGAAATTTCATTGCCATTCTCCCCATATAGTTTTCACTGCAGGCAAGTAGCAATATAAAGGGGCCGTATATTGCCAGTATATGCTCAGTATATATGAAATATACCCACTATATACATGCAATATATGGGGGCTGTATATGCTCAGTATATTCCAAATATACCTACTATATACCCACAATATACGGGCTCAGTATATGCTCCGTATATTGTGACAATATACTTGCAATATACGGAGGCCATATATGGTAGCCATCAGACCTCCGTATATTGCAAGTATATTGCAACCAAACACCCCAGAAATAGCACTTAACATCTTCCTGAAATAGTAATAACTACTTTCCTTATAGAGACTGTTGCAAATTAGCTACTTTTGCTATTTTTGCGCCAAAAAAAAAGTTATGAATATACAAGAAGGTGGCTATTGTACTGGTAGTTTGTGGCTATGATCTGTAGGCCCTATTTGTCAGAAGGTAAAAGTTGATATAACCAATAGACAGGTAACTGTGTATCTACCAGGTTTGGCTGCACTGTACTCATTTCTCCTCACTATATTGGTCCTGATAGGCCCAAATTGTGTTAGAGTTCTTGTGAGAAATTGTATGTGACACGGCAGCCAGCTGCTGTGTCACGTGACTTCTTTGATTTTTCCATTCCATTATGATAGGAGGACCCATGATTATCGGTTGATAGGTCGGATACCGAGTTCGGACAAATTTTTGGATCTGGGAGGCATAGGTCAGTGCAAAGTTCGGACAAATTGGAGGGCCAATCGCAAGACCTCAGAAGCGAAGTTCGGACAGCGGGGCCACCGTGATCGGAGGTCAGATCAAAGTTCGGACATTGTTCAACCACTGGCAGTTACCTTACTTGTCGAAATAGAACCGTTTCAACGTGACAAATTTGGAATGGGGTGGAGTGCACAGGATACCTGAACAATGTACATGTGGCTTATCTCCGTTGATACTGGGAGATGCAGGTGGCATGTAGCTTCAAACTCTTTTCTCTTCCTTTAATCCCAAGATGGCGATGAGGGAGTGAGCATCTTCCAAGACCATGTCGAGGTTTCCGTGGCAGGAAAATCTTCGAAGAGCTCTCGGATGACTCGAAGGAACTCTTGGTGAAGGCGGTCGCAAGTTTGAATGTGGTAAGAAAAGGGAAGACCAATGTTAACTTACTAGAGATAGAGGAGGACGAGGAGGACCTCCAGTAATAAATTGGGATTTTTTTCATGCTTCTTGGGGGCCCTGGAAAAAAAAATCGCATTTTTTCGATGTCAGATGCAAAGTTCGGACAAAAATGTGACCGGCCGCCCACTAGAGGCAGAGTTCGGACAAAATTTAGGCCGCGGGCCCGAGTGAAAGTTCGGACAAATTTTTTTGGAGCGGCCATTTTGGTATCCGACCTCTGTTGGGATAATCATGGGTCCTATGATAGGACCCCCAATTTGGAGGCCAGATTCAAAGTTTGAACAATTTCAAATCGGCCTGGCCGAGATCTGAGGCAAAATTGGGACAAACTCACTTTTGGACCAGCTGGGTAGGGTCGAGAGTTTGGACAATGGGCCAGGAGCTGTGTTGAGGTCGGATCCATGTTCAGATATTTGATGGTGGCATGGCATACACAATAGAGATGCAACTTTCCAAATGAAGTACCAGAACTAGTACTATAGTAGAGCTGTACCAGTGGCATTATTGCGCTCTAAATGCAGTTCAAAACCAATGCCACTTCTCACAGTGTATGGCTGTATACCCAATGCCAGATGATTGGACTTACACCTGTGAGAAATGGCATTGGTTAATATATCGAGGTTGGAGTCCCACACTTGTAATTACTGTGTGCAATGGCATTTCCTCCTACCCTTCCCAGCAATATCTGGTCCACAACCAGTAATACAAGTGGGGACCGGCACGGCCGTTGATTGATCTGGCATGTTTACTGATGTTTGTTCTTGAATCAAGTCCGAGTTTACAAGTTCCTTCCAGTATCTTGTTCCTTGCACATCCTACTGATTTTTTATGGCTCACAAAAATGTTTGTAACGCTCATAAGTATATGGCCTCCAACTTGAAATGTCCGAAAGTGGATAGTCTCTGATAATATCGAGGGTTTCAGTCATTGAATACCATATTTACAAGGCCATGGAGTATTTTATGCTGCCCCGATGGTCCAGAACTGTTGAAATAGTCTCTCTGATATATTATATATCCAGGTTCCACTACTTCTACAATCACGTAACGGGAAAATCCCTCTCCGGCCGGTTTTTCTGATAAATCACATTATATTTAGGGTAGAATGCCTATTTGAGGGCACGAGTATGTAGTATGAGCATATCTGAGTGTTTTTACAAAATTATATGGCTAAAGAGTGCGAATTGAACCTAAACTCACCTGAACTTGGTTGAACAATCGACGCGTCACGGAGGCGTGACATTAGTCACACTTCGAGCCTGTTCGCCCAGTTCAAGCAATTGACAGGTATTCGTACATATTACGCTTAACGATCATGTTTATAATGCTCATAAACACACTTCCAGGTCATAAAACTGTATTTTTTGGTTGGTCCTTCCATCCCCAAATCCAATTTTACAGAAATCTGGTAAAAAGGTTATAACTTCCTGAGGTCTTGATAGTTTGCCTCGGTCCTGCAGACGATTTAGATTTCAGAATATCACCCTACGACGATACGAAGCCGTTTCTCTGATTTTCGTCTTATCTGGCGTGTGGGTATCCAATTAATCCATGGATCTTGTCCTATTGAATGGGTTAAACGAAAATTTCCAAAAGGGCTTCGTAGCTCCATTCTAAGGCTTATTTGAATGTGGGTTTTTCTTTTGTCGAGGACGCCAATGTGCAAGGATGAATAGTTATAACCAGTTGAAAGTTGGAACCGGCCGGCAGTGCCAACCAAACAGGTACAAAGCTGCCGCATCAATCAACGGCCGTGCCGGTCCCCAATACAAGTAGATGAGTTGGGATGCTTCTTCTGCCTGATACATTAGGTTTAGACCACTGCTTCAAAAAAAAAAAAAAAACCCATTGATGTGCAGAATTAAGATTGGCTTCTTGGAAATGGTTCTGCAACATTACCAGCTTGTTGTTATGTGTGATATAGTGGTAATCAACTAGTGGTCCCAGTTAACCAAAAGCCACTGAGGTGTAATATACATGTGACCAGAAAACCGGTTTTCTGATCATGTGACTTCTTGCAAGGGTGAGTGAGTAATCACATGTATTTTCTCACAAATTAAATATATGAAAATTATGTGAACCCCTGTAACCAGCAGTACAGCTAACTCATTGTTAGATGTAGAGGATACCATTCGGTCTACATGCCAAGGCTTGGAAGTATATGTCTGCTATCACCAGAGTTGTAATGAGTGTCCCATTCCTGTTTTCTCTATTTATTTATTGTATTAGATTGTATTATATCCAAATAAATGAAAAACATGCCCAACAATATTTCTTGTCATCTACCACCATCTCCTCTATTCATTTCAACTTCGAGTCCTCTTCCTGGACAACTTGCTTTGGCAGCAGATGGTTGGAGGCTGTGCACTTTGGCAGCAGGCAGCATTCATCCCCAGTGGAAATCCCTGCTACAAATATTGAGCCCAAAAGAGGCAGATCAAGTCAATGAGCTGTATCAAGACAAATCATGGATCAATGTTCTCGAACTGAGGAGAGTGGATGAGTTGATGACGTGGACAACCAGCAGAGTTCCAAATACTGCTTCCTTCATACCATCATCATCTACACCTTCCCGCATGCCCCTCTCTCTTCATGGCTCTTCTCCATTGTCTCTTGACTGTTCTTTGCTCTTTGTTTTCAGGTGGCACCTTGCTCCCTGGTGCCATACCAGTTTGGGCTGAAAACATCTTTCTTCCTTTTGCAAGCAGAGCCTCTTCCTTGGTTTCTCCTTCTTCGTTTTCACAACTATGTCTTAGTTCTTTGAACATGAGATCTGTTTGCTGTTGAGACAGGTGCAATTTTATTTGAGCTGCGGGAAGAACGGTGTCTAGGTGCAGCAGGTCTCACGTAGACAAGTAATTTGTAGCTAGGTTTCTCTACCATTTTCAGCATCGGCTTCCGAAGCATGTTTGGAATTCTGTTAGTGACTGATCTTATGATTCCATATAAAGGAGGCATACAAGATTGAATGCAGACAACAGGTATGCTGTGAATTTTAATGTTCCAGTTACTGATTTGAGTCTCTCTAGATCAGTGTTCTTTCAGCCAGCATAGGGTTGCACTCCAGAATATTCAGGGATTTATATCGCGAGATTTGTGTCACATTTTTTCGTACCTTTTCAATGGGTGACTTCCCGTAAGAATTAAATATTGCCCAGTAATATTTTTCGCACTTGCCGACGTGATGCGACGTCAACTACCAGGACCCCATCAATCGCATCACCCCAAAACGATTGCGATTTATTCTCCCATCACTCGAGATATGTTGAATCTATTCGGGGGGTACCCCCCCCTCGAATAGACTTTCGTATCGTGGAATATCCCGTTTAGGCACGAAATCACTGATCGTCACCTTCTGTCACTCCCGTCACGAACTCTCCGTCCTCACTTGCAAGCGCACTGTTCGAATTCAAAGGATCCTTCAATGTTATAACCGTACCCTCATTACCCTACATTGATCCCCACCCAAATCCTGGTTGTTTTCACTGTTCCCCCCCTCAAAACTGATGCCAAATCATTTTTTCAGAGTGATCCCTCTTTAGCCCTCTTTGTAGTACCACTGCTCCTCGTAGTTATGGTGTTTTAATTCCAAGACAACCCTGGTGCGAGCAGATGTTCCTATGGCTGATTTTTCCACTTCATCAAGAAGTAAATATATTATTTTAGTTGCGGGAACCCAGACCACGTGAATATCTTTTCTCTTTGATCGTATCACTGGCACCCTCAGAAATTGCGCTAGAATATTTAAATCTTACGGGAAGTCACCCAATGTGAGGCAAAATTTTTGAACAAAATGAAAAATTGATAGCAAAAATTGTAAAATTTTCAAATACTTGTTGAATGAAAAATGTCTGAAAAATGAACCAAGTTTTTCACCAAATTACTAACTGAAAAACAGCAAATTGTCTGTCAAGTGGACATGAAAGATTGATTCACTATGTTTTTCAGGTGGAAATTCCAATAGGCTTGCACTCTATTTGGTGCAAACTGAGCAATAGGAATCATGTGACTATAATTGGCAAATTATAGTCACATGGGTCATGAGACTTGTGGTAGTATAAATGTTGCTGTTGATTGTTGGCAGGATACTTCTTTCCACCCTCCACCATCTTATAATTTTCTTCTTCAACTCTCCGCTGTGGCAGCACAGAGTTGAAGGTTGTCCGCTTTGGCAGCAGACAACTTTATTTTCACTCCAAGTACTTGCTTTGGCAGCGAGTACTTGGTTGTTGTCCGCTTTGGCAGCAGGCAGCAAAATTCCCTGCTTCTTCAGTCTCTAGCTTTGGCAGCTGGTGGATTGCAGGAGTGGATTATACTTTCATTATTTTCACCTTTGCTCTTGCAACCTCTTATAATATGGCCCAGATTATTTCTCTTCCTATATCCCTCAAATGCACAGATGGTTTTGCTTGTATGGAGAGAAGAGACAAAGAGTAATGATTCAGTAAGCATATATCCTCCCCTGTACATAGATTGCAGCTAATGGTTGTTAATTGTTCCATCCATAGGTTCATTTGTTTGTTTTTCGAAATTTTTGGAAGACATCTTATAGGTTGCCTGTCATTTTGAAAATAGCACCACTTTTGTTGGCTTGCAATGGCTACTACATCTCTACTTGTCAATAATAGGGCCCCTGATGAGGGTCATATTACTTTTTTGTCCTGAACTTTTGCCCAACCTATCCCCAGAAATTTTGTCCAAATTTTAGATCCAAGCTTGAATATTGCTAAAAAAAATCAAAATCAAAATTCTCCTGCTACCCCATCATCCTCGGCCACCTCCACAAAGTCAATATTGGTCTTGCCCTTGTGCTATACAGTGTTAAGGCTTGTAACTGTGTTCACCAACACTTATCAGTTAGTACATCCAACACATGGTATGCACACAACCCAACTTCAACAGCATGCCATCTCAACAAATGGCAGAACATCTTGGTATTTTTTCTTCCTCAAAATCCATTCCCGAGGTTCCTATTTCTGATCATGAGAATTTAGAAGCTTGTCGCTGGTATCTATGTTCAGGAGATCCATAATGAAGGGTTTTGTTTGTGATAAATGAGAATTTTGAACTGCATTTAGAGCGCAATAATGCCACTGGTACAGCTCTACTATAGTACTAGTTCTGGTACTTCATTTGGAAAGTTGCATCTCTATTGTGTATGCCATGCCACCATCAAATATCTGAACATGGATCCGACCTCAACACAGCTCCTGGCCCATTGTCCAAACTCTCGACCCTACCCAGCTGGTCCAAAAGTGAGTTTGTCCCAATTTTGCCTCAGATCTCGGCCAGGCCGATTTGAAATTGTTCAAACTTTGAATCTGGCCTCCAAATTGGGGGTCCTATCATAATGGAATGGAAAAATCAAAGAAGTCACGTGACACAGCAGCTGGCTGCCGTGTCACATACAATTTCTCACAAGAACTCTAACACAATTTGGGCCTATCAGGACCAATATAGTGAGGAGAAATGAGTACAGTGCAGCCAAACCTGGTAGATACACAGTTACCTGTCTATTGGTTATATCAACTTTTACCTTCTGACAAATAGGGCCTACAGATCATAGCCACAAACTACCAGTACAATAGCCACCTTCTTGTATATTCATAACTTTTTTTTTGGCGCAAAAATAGCAAAAGTAGCTAATTTGCAACAGTCTCTATAAGGAAAGTAGTTATTACTATTTCAGGAAGATGTTAAGTGCTATTTCTGGGGTGTTTGGTTGCAATATACTTGCAATATACGGAGGTCTGATGGCTACCATATATGGCCTCCGTATATTGCAAGTATATTGTCACAATATACGGAGCATATACTGAGCCCGTATATTGTGGGTATATAGTAGGTATATTTGGAATATACTGAGCATATACAGCCCCCGTATATTGCATGTATATAGTGGGTATATTTCATATATACTGAGCATATACTGGCAATATACGGCCCCTTTATATTGCTACTTGCCTTCAGTGTTTTGGAGCCATTGCGTACGAATTGAGCCCATAGCGAGCGATATGGCGGAAACAATCAAAAAACACTCAAAATGGAAGAAATTTGGGCCACACCCTATATTCCGCAAGAAGCTGTAAGAATGATACCATGGAAGGGTCTTTGGATGTGCTAGACTGCATTAATCTAACGTGACGAGCTCTGTCGGGAAAGTCGAAAAAAAAAGAGCATTGCGGGAATTGAACACAGGTCCAACCCACAGGGAAAAAAGAATAACAAGAAACATGTCCAACCACTTTGCCATACCAATGACACTAACCCATGGAGCCAATAGCCCTATGCTACTTTCCGTGTCAAACATTCCCGCAGCATGGCAGGCAGGTGAGAAATTCCCTGCCACATGCCTGACACATGCCCAACACATGCCTGTCGGATGCGCGGTCGGATGCCTGTCGGATGCCTGTATGACAACTGCCCTTATGTTTGCCCCCTGTGTGAGCCCCGATCTGCGAGCTAGCAACTCACTGACAGACATCTTTGACTTTTAAAGATGCCCGCTGTGTCCCGGACACCAGTTAACCTGTCTGTTGGAAGGCTGGATAACGTCAATCTAGTTATGAGAGGTGCAGATAATCAAAGAAAAAATCACAAACCACGAGCTGGGAAATTCTAACGCAGGGTGTCGAACCCCGATTTGCGAGCTACAATCTCTAAGGAGGCTCGCGGTGCTCCGTGCACCACGCCCGATCAACCTGTCTGTTGACAGGCTAGCTAGACGACACTGGAGTGATAAGTGCGAAATGACCTGCCTTATCATACGGAGAAAGCTCCGACTCACTGTCTCCCATACATACACTACGCGGCCTGTTGAATATTTATACAAGGTGAGACTGCAGAAAATATAATGGTGGAGTGTTACATCTGAAACCCGCACTGCGAGTTACTTGAGTTGATCTCTGCAGTCGAATGAAGACTGGCGGTGTGCCACGACGCCCGAATCCCTTGCCTGTCGAATGCTCGGTTAGACGACTTGAAACCATTTCCTCTGGATCGAATGCACTTCAAGTTGCGTAGGTTATATGGATCGGGTGCTGAATAATCGAAGCTGGAGCCAGGAGGCATCCTTTTTCTTGAAAGCTAGGGAGCCCGGCCGGCCGGCCAATCTAAGGAAAATGAAAGTGAGATGCGCAGAGGAAGAATTTGAACGACTGCGCACGAACATGAATCAAAAACGCCTCAATGAGCGGGGCGTGTACACTGAGGCGCAAAGCTGCGCCGTTTCACGTTTGATTTGATGGATGGGAGGTGTTTGCTTGTATCGCGCGAGGAGTGTAATCCGCTGAGGGAATAGGATTGATACAATTGCACTTGAAATCATAAGTACGCACGTAGCGAGAGAGGGAGCTCCTTGCGAGGCCGCTTGCACGGGCACGGTACTCTACCTGCGGGAGGAGAGATGCTCAATCAGGAGAGCGAGAAGAATTTAGTGGCTGAGACATTAGGAACGAAGCACCCGATGAAAGTGTAGACGGCACCGAATCGAATAGGATGAGGCCGCCGCATATCGGTATCCAATGAGTGCGTACTCTGTCAGGTTTGAATTCTGATGGAACGGGAACTGAATGTAATCCTTGTGGGTTTTCATCATCCCGGTGCCGGACATGGATGGGGGGATATCCAGGTCTCAGGGAGTTGGGCACTGCGAGAAGGGCCAAATTGAGATCGCCAAAGTGCCGGCCCCACGGGCAAGCAATGGAAACGAGGGAGTAATAAATCGGTCGCGTAATTGACCGAGTTGGAGTGGAACCGGAGAGCGAAGAGTGGGATGAAGATGCGAGATGCGCTTAGCTCTGAGCTGTGTTACTGCCAGTGCGATGTAAACCGTTTCACATTCAGTCCTTACGGCGATGCCGGATCGAATGGGAGAGCGGGCGGCACCAGCATTCGATGCGTGTGTTTAAAAGCTGGATGGCCGCTGGTTTTTGGCATTAGGATGAGATTAACCCACCGGAATTGAGGAGTTAACTTCAAATCAGTAACGGAAATACGCACCGGACATGGAAGCGAAGCGCAATTCGGATACAAACCATATTTTACTGGAACACTGCCGAAGGGTTGGCGAAAGGTGACAAGTGCTGGAGTAGAACTGAATAGGAGGACAAGAAATCGCCCAAGTAGCTAGAATTTTGGGATAGCCTAACATTGCGGACGTTGGGTGATCAGCCAATGGCAGAAGATCACTCTGGCGTGCTTCATGTTCGTCACTCGGCGTGTAAAATCGCTGTGAGATGGGGCAGGAAACGAAGAGAAGGGCGCACGGAGGGAATCGGGGGACTGCTGGACAGAGGAACAACGGACGTCGGAGGTTGCAAATCCTGTCAGCCAGGAACAGGCGAAGCCGGGAGGGATAGATATGAGCGGGAGAAGATATTTCGATATATTGGGCGTTCAAATCCGTCGGGCGAAGGAATACTTAGAGAAAGCAGAACAGAGCTCGGACATAGCAAAGAGAGGTAAAATCCACGATGACGACGTTGACGGGACGAAACTGTTCCAAGTCTGTTTCATTGATGTCTGGATCCACAGTAGTCAGTTCTGGCTGTGAGTTAGGCAGGCTTGGACGTTGCGTAGGCATGAGCCAGGAAGGAGATGGGAGTTTCAGTCGGAGGCTTGGAGCGCGTACGTTATCCATCTGATCGGCATGCATAGCCGCTGTTCCGTTCTGTGTCTCATCCGAGTTATCCGTTGGCCAAACGTCTCCCGCAAGCGCTCAGCACGATTGAATCCCGATAGCTGAGCTTTAAACCACGCTGCTAGTCTGTCTTCCCGCTTGACTAGCCCAGACTAACCCATGCCACTGCTCTCATGGTTATCCGAGCAGGTGCCCGCCTGAGGAAGGGATTACTCAGAGATTCTGGATTTGGCTCCGGGTGCGTACCATTTTAGCCATTCCTAACTTCACGATACTTACGCCTTGTCATCTATTGTTCCAACCTTCCAAATCCACTCCCTCAATGCGCTACTTCTCGCTGCCTCCTTTTTGGCCACTACCCTGTCCTCCTTTGCTTCTGTTCCATCGTGGCTCTCTTGGCCCGGGATTCCACGCTCCACGATGGATTCTCTTTTCGTTCGTTCTCTACCTTTCCCAGCGGTCGTACCGTGCGTGGCTAGATCTGGCCCTTGAATAGTCGGTCCCGGCGTGAATATTCATCGAGTTCATAACACGAAACAAAAAAAAATTCTTTGGCGCCACGCTTCTTGGTCTCGACTTCCATTCCTCCGTCTCAATGGCTTCTGCCCATTTCTTGGATATATCGACGCCGTAGATACGACTCGTCTGCGCATTTCTCTCGTCATCTTCTTGCCTTCCCTCCGTTCCTTTTTCCCCGCCACGCCGTGAACCAACCTGGAATTTTCTCTGTAACGGCACTGCTCCCCGGACCCACTGACAACGTTAAATTCATTCTGCCTGCACCTCAGGTCCCTGTCTCAATGTCCACCCTCTGAAATACGACGTCTATCTCGCTGGTATTGATATCAATCGCAATTCAAAGTACATGCAAACCGCGCTGTTCTCTGCTCAGCTTCAGGCACAGTCGGGCTTTCGGACCTGAGGTCTTGCTCCATGGCACCGTAATAGTAACAGTTTTTAACGCGAGCAGGGAACGACTATAACTGAGTCGCCATATGTTTGGCTGATAGCTTCGAATCGGATGTTTGAAATATTTACGATACATTGCTACTCAATTGTAGGTCTCCAAGACTTCTATTTTAGCCAAACTCTGGACCTCCTCGTAAAGATCAGAGAAGAGTTTCTCCAGCTGCGCGACATCCACCCCTGCGGGTATCTCGCACGCGATGCGGACCAAGCCGTCGGTGAGGGAAAAATAGGTCATTCCTAGGGCTTAAAATTGGCCTGAAACAGTCCTAAATTTGCCCAGGGTTTTGCTCCCAAAGATGTTCAGATCGGTCAACCCTGGGAATGGCGAGGTTGCCCGGCTAGTGGGGTTTCCATTGAAAACCGGGTTTCTCATTACAATCATCCGGGAACGGCATTGGCCGGCCGAGACTTCGGCACAGTCGTCTTCCGATCAGTGGCAGTGCTAGCTTTGGGCTGCCCAATCACACTCTGCCAGCACAAACACATGTCTCCTCCTGACTTCTCCCTTGAGCTGCCCCAGCACCTGGCCCAGGACCCTGGCCTCACTGCTCTTATCAACACATTTCGCACGCTACTGAAGTTCTCGGAGGATGCAGCTGACATCATAAATCTTGTTCAGTCCTACAGCGGCTTAGTTGCTGAAGCCACCCGAGTCATGAAAAAGCCTTGCACCGGGTCTTATCCTATAGCTCAGGGTGGCTTCAACCTGGTTCGTTCCTCCCTCTGCGTCTGTTTCTTGCATGGTCTGACCCACGACCCTGCAAGGTCTTTCTCCTGACCTTTGAGGACGGGACAGATGCTCTGGCCCGTCTCCGAGCTCCTTCCATCCCTGCACTCTCTTCGGATGCTCTCACACATCAGTTTAATTCCGAGGTGTGCATTTTTATGCCGGCTCCACTCGGTACCGACCAGCCCATCCAGGTCGCCACCATTGCATTTGTTAGAGAGCACACGTCTATCCCTGTTCCCGAATTGTACCATTACGAACCCTATCCCAACAATGCACTTGGAACACCTTACATGCTGATGAGCAGGGTATGTCGCTCCTGCCACTGGTTAGCACCTCTTACTCAACAACTTACCTTGTCAGATTCCAGGGGAGTGCCTCGCCACCCGTTGGCATTTGATGTCCTGTGAGCAGCGGGAGGAAGTGGTGAGAGCTGTGGCACACATTGAGGCTCAACTCCTGCAGGCTCCCTTCCCCGCGATCGGTAGCATCGCCGACAAGGACGGACTAGTTGGGCCGTTGGTGCCTTCCTCGACTCACGCCGACTCTCTCCTAGTGCCTCATCGTCAGGGCCCGTTCCTATCCTCCAAGCGGTTGATGGAGGCGTATCTCAGCTGCGAGCTCTCACTCCTCCGTGACCACAGCCAGTGGACTCTGCAGCGCACCTGCTGGTGCCAAGTCAATGGTGGTGTCGATGACATGACAGTTGCGTATGCGACGAGGTGGTTCTCTCTTCTGTTGGCTGCGATCCAAGCCTTGGCTTCCGAAGAGTTTGACAATCCCGCACACTTCACGCTCTACCACGATGACCTATCACTCAACAACATCCTCGTCTCGCCGTTGGGCAATGTGGTTGGCCTCGTTGACTGGCAGGGCTCACGTGTTCGCCCGCTCTGGGACGCAACCTTGCACTCCCATTTTTTACAGGATGTGAACCTCCTAGACGATCAGCAGGAGTTGGCTGCACTTCAGAGAATTCAACAGGACATCATATTCACGGAGACCGGGCTCCGTCCTGGGACCTCGCCGCTCTGCCTTTCCTACTTGCTCCATATCTCAACCTACTCGCATTCCGTTCGCTCCAGCCGCGACCACTTAGACAGCATTTTTTTGAATTGGTTTGCAGCGGTGGTCTCTACCGGATATGAGGAGAAGCTTGACCCCTTTCTGCCTCTCAAGCTCTTCATTGAGGTCGGTCCACGTTTTGTGTATCCTTCTCAAACTGATCGCCATCAAGGCCCATCGAACCAGGCCTCGCGTCTGATGCAAACATCTGCAAAATCGTTTCCCCCTTTTCTTTTTATGCACCTGTACAAACTCATAAACGTCCAATAAGCGCTCTACGTTCTCAAGGAGCGGTGAAGCTATAGTACTAGTACATGTGCAGTCATTTGGGGTACAGGGAGCGGGCTATTGTACATTTGATTTGAAGATATATGTAACTCGATTGTGTGTCGTCTATTTTGCATTGACACCACCAACGCCAGTGCCACCTCTCGAGCGCTGCTGCAGTTCCACGTCGTCAGGCCGCCGATCTTCGTCGCTTGCACGACCCCCGACAATCCCCATCCCTTTCAGCCTCAAGAGCGCGATCCAAAAACTGATAAGTGCAGCTGCGAAACAGGCCCAGCCGGCAGCTCTGAAGCCCACCATCAATACTTCGGGCGAATCAGGAGCGAGGGAGGGATGTGCCCTGTGGTAGTGAGAGGACACCGCGGTGGATATGCTGGAAATTACGGCTAAGCCGATCGAGGTTCCGATCTGGGCATGTGGTGTGAGTGGCTTGATGTTAGAAGGGAAAGAACAAGGATAGACACGAAGAGGAGGAGACGTAACGTACCCTGGTGGCTACGTTGAAGACTCCGCCGGCAAGGGCTTGAGAGTCGTCTGCGAAGGCGGAGCAGACTTGGAGGTTTCCTACTGGGTATACCGCATCGGCGCCGACTGACGGAGAACAGTGATGAGTTCAGATTCATGCAGTTCAGATCGCGACGTACCGACGAGAATGAGAATGATGAAGGCCATCGCCCAATAGGATGAGTTTACGTCGATGAGGGCAAAGATGAGCGGGGCACTCTACGGGGAAATGACGGAAGTAGTCAGAGTGTTTGAAGACGCGACAAGACTTTAGGGAATATTGACGTACTATGCTGCCCAATAATCCAGTCAGAATGAGGTACTGCCCCGGGATCCGACTCATGGTATATCCCGTCACGATGTTGACGATGAAGCCAGCAATTGTCGTCGGTATGAATCTCACAGCCGTCTGCAGTGGGTTCAAGAGTTTCACTTGCTGAAAGCTGCTTGCACGCCATCTTCTTTAACAAACAAGAGCAGCAGAAGAACGGCGAAAGGGAACGTACTAGAGGGTGACCAGGAAGTTGATTGAATTGAAGGAGAACCTGATATCCATCGGCCGACTTGAACGTGGGGGGGTTGGTTGTCAAAGAGGTGACTTACCATGCGAAGAATACCAACGTGACCATACTGCCCATCTTGGCCCTAGGTTGATTCCACATACTCAAGGGCATGAGAACCGCGAGGCCTTTCGTTTCACGCCACCTCTTGTAGTAGAGGAAACAGCTCAGCAGCAAGAGCGAGACCGCAAAGAGCGAAGGGATCTGTGGGGCGCCCCATCCTCCCTTGACGACGGTCGAGTCACTGATTGGCAAAAGTCAATAAAGAGCACAGGTGAGTAAAGCATGGGCATTCACGCGAGGCTGTAAGTGAGCAGAGCAATGGCGACGGTACTCAGAGCTGCGCCACCCCAATCCAGCCCTTTACTATACCTCTTGTCTTCTATATAGTTGTGTAATGCGAACCATCCGAGAGCAACGAAGAACAAGCCCAACCCCGTTTGGATGTAAAAAATCGCACGCCACGTAGCACGACTCTCTGCAAGCAGACCCCCTGCCAGGGACAAGGTGATCAGAATAGTGGCGTAGTGGGGAGCAGGGGGATTGATTTAGAGAGGGTACGAACCCGCAACGAGGCCTAAGATGTAGCCCACGGGTTGACCTGCCCCAAGAATACCGAAGGCTTGGTTGCGTCGTTTCCCCGCAGGGAATGCAGTCGTCAAGATCCTGATGCCCGCCGGAGTGTTCGCGGCTGCTCCCAGACCCTGAAGACCCACGAAGAGTATAAAAGTCACCACACTAGGAGCGAATGCAGCTGTAGTAAAAGAAGGTCAGACACATGGACAGTGTGGCTCCTACGAGGAAACACACCGCTGAGACTCCTGTGGTTGCCTGCGATGAGCAAACAGTCACATGTGTAGCAAAGATGAACAGGCCTGCATACCATATTGCAAACCATGTTGAACCAAGCAAGAACATAGTACGACCACCAACAATGTCACCCACTCTTCCAAAGAACAGAAGAAGACATCCGTAGGACAGCCTGAGGGGATGTGTCACAGTGAGCATGGCGAGTGTCACAACATCATGAACTCAAACGTACGCATAAACCGCCAAGGGCCATTGAAGATCTGCCTGGTTCAATACGTCAGGTCGTGTATGGCGAGCTTCTGTTTCATGATAGTCAGACGCACCTGTTGGAAATGAAGATCTTTCCCAATCGTTGGCAACGCCACGGTTAACGCGCCGTTCAAAAAGACCTAGCGGAAGCGAGTCAACAGAACTGTACGAATTGCAGGAAAATGAAAGAAAGCACATTGAGCGTTGTGACACCAGATGTAGCTATCACCAATGAAAAGTCTTTCAGACTATTTGACGGATCGGCGGAAATGGTGGATTCAGATCTCGAGCTCATGTCGAACCTCGATTGACCTGTGTTTCAGAGGGCGATGGGTCGTCAAACAAATGGTCAGAGTTGACTCGAGCAGTATTTCAAGAGGTTGGCAGAAAGCAACGAATCAACGGCGTCATGGTGACGTATCTACGGAGTCGGACCGAAGTCCGTGAATTCGTAAGCTTGTACACGTGACTCCCAAGCTTCAACCGAGGTCTGCTGCGCACGCGTCGTCAAAGAAAATCGGACACTTGACGAACATGTCTAATAATCCAATCCATTCTAGTAAGGCCGTCCCCCTTCCTATCCCATCCCCGTATGTTTTATTCTGTGATTCAATCTATGCACCGTGACCCAGTACCAACCCGGTAGGCTACCTTTGCTCCGACTTGGCCCGGGTCGGATCGGCGACAGCCCAATACGTATTGGGTTCCACTACATTGCCATTCGTCCACATCAGACCACCAGTAAACTCTGCATCGGTGAACCAAGCAGAAATATCGTTTACGTCATCGTTCCCTAGACAGACGCGTTACCCGATCAAATACTGATTGGCGTTGAATTCCCGAATTGGTTGTGAACAACTGAATACTGAAACTGTGCTTAGGCGAAGAAATTGCCACAACTGTGTCAGTCACTTGTGTTGTTTCGGGGTCCTACACAAAACAATCACGTACATCACACAGCATTAATGCCGAAGCTCAAGAGGCAACCGTCCTTAAAATTTGCCACACAGGGTCGGAAAAGTGCAATAAGACCCTCCAGACCCATCCTACCCTATTAGCCGAGCACAGCCACACCCAAATCGGGTAATTTTTCCAGGAAAAGTGACCGCAAAGGGTATTTTCTACTGAAAGCTGGGCTTGATATAGGCCATTCTGCGTGAATCTCCTGTGTTTTGAGTCGATTTCTGTCGTACGGAATGGACATTCTTCACCGTTCCACATGGAAATATACCCCTAAAAAACTCGATTTTTTCTCAACCCTTCTAAATGTGTTTTCAGAGCCGTCCGAACAAATTCCAAAAAGTGAAATAAGGGGTCCCAGACCCACCCTACCCTTCGAGGCTGTGTCTCGGCATCTTCCGGTGGCTGCCTCTTGCCGAAGCTCGCTTTGGTTTCCATACTTATTCAACACATTTCGGCCGTGGGGAGTCGAACCGCACACTTCAACTCGCGGTGGTCCGTACACCACACCTGAGTCCGTGTCCTAGCCGTTAAATGCTTGGTTCCTGTAGGCTTGAATCAATTCGTGGCAAATAAACGTACTTGGTGTATCGTTCGCGATAACCCAGAGTTGGCGAGATGAGAGCCTTGAAAGGCTTGGAGTAGGTGCGCCGATGAAAAGCTCTTCGCAGAGATTTCAACTAAACCCAAAAACTCCTAGATCGCTTTGTGATGTGTTCGGGGGTTCGCGTGGCAGAAAACCACGAGTGCGAAGATGGAATAGAGATTTGGTGTGAGGCGTAGTCTTGATTAAAGTCGAAAGTGTAGCTGTAATAAAATCCCAACAAAATCCCTATCCGTTCCGTTCCAAATGTTCCCAATAACCGTTCCAAAATGTTCCTTCAAACGTTCCATTAATCCTTCAAAGTTCCAAAATCCGTAAAGGGAGTTCCAAAATAGAGCAAGGGCGAGTGAGTGGGAGAGAGAGTGAGTGAGTTAAGTGCCCGGGGGCGTTGTATTGTGTCCCTAGTACAGATTTTCGCGCTCCTTATATACCCCAATTGTTTGTAGCTACCAAATAAAATACTACAAGTACAAACCATGACTTGAAACCCCTTGTTCCTAAGCTACAGCCCGCGATAAGGCCCATATCCCTGCTTCCTTGGTGATTCCCTTGGTTATTTCCTAGGTGCAGTGCATTCCTATGCCGATATCCATGGTTTCGGGGATGTATGTGGAGACGTGACAACTCCCTTATCTACAGGCTGTCCGTTGACGCGTTACGACGCGTCGAGACTCGACTACCGTTGCGTTTGTGACGCGTTTGATCCCAAAGACACGACAAGTCACGTAGTCACGTGACCGCTTGTACTGCCCTTTTGACGTTTCTTGATCCCCGCATTGTCCGATGGTTTCTTTACGCACAGGTGAGCGGCGTCCATTGTTGTTTTATGTGGTCGTGTCAACCCGGTATCCAGGTTACAACTACCACGACTTCTTTCGTCCTGCGAGCCTCGAGGCTCGGGGAATCCCGACACGGTATGTCCCATCTTTACTTGCTCTGTAGGCCACTGCTCCGCATGGCAATACGAGTCCTTTGAGTGAGAATTTTATTTTGTTTGTTCTTCTCTCCACCCCTGTTCTTACTTGAGAATACAAAAAATAGTACTAGACCTCACCCTTCACCGAGGAAAATGTAAGGACAGGCCGTGCGGCGCACGAGCTGCGATCACGCTGTCGCTCAGCCTATCCTGCCGTATATATGTCACCTATTGCCGCCGTCACTCGGCAATGATCCGTCTGTGCAGCCGGACGATGCGGAAGGGGCGTCCATATGAGAAGAGATGTGGGAGGGTAATAAATTGCAAGGGACAAAGAAAGTGTACATGATTTCAGCACAGAACAGCGGGACGTACTTGCTTGTGCCCAAACTGTTGGAGTAACAACCCGAACAGTCTGCGCTCGACTCAGCGGGACTCTATCGGACTCACCTACCACGGGCGCGACTGGGCGCGCATGCCAATACCACATGTGTGTATAACAATGGACTCATTATTATTTACTATTACTCTTATGCGCGCTGTTCTCACTCGGTGTTTACTTGTCCCCGTACGTAGATTATATATCTATGACTCTTTAGCTATGCAGACTCGTTTGTATTTAAGTAGTAGGATGCTACGAATTTTATTCAGTTCAATCCTCGTTTTATTCCCCGTTCAATAGGTTATGGGCCCCATCCGAATCTAAATTCTCCACACACATCTACTATGCAACAAACCTCTCTTCGTGCTCATACACCATGTCCACCCCCAACTCGAAACTCAGCGACTATTTCCTTCGCGTCCCGAAATGCGAGGCCGACGGAACGAATTGGAGCATCTATAAAAATCGCTTCGTTTACGCCGCTGACGCCGCTAGTCTTGCAGATCACTTGTTGGCCACTCACCTCGCTCCCGTCGCACCCGTAACTTCCTCGCCGCCAACAGCAGCAGATACCACCGCTCTCGAAGCTCACGAAAAAGAGCTCAAGACCTGGAAGTCGGGCCAAGCTATCGTCAAGCAGGCCATCGCGAGCTCCATCCCCGACCCGCTGTTCTTGCGCGTCAAGGACGAAAAGACAGCAGCAGACCTGTGGAAGAAGGTGTCAGATGAGTTTGAGAAGAAGAGCAAGATGGTTACTGTGGATTTGCGACGCAGGCTTCAAGATGAGCGCTGCACAGAGAACGCGGATGTTAGAACTCACCTCGCGAAGTTGCAGACACTTCGCACCGATCTTATCGGCATGGGCGCCGACCCGGGCGATGAAAACTTCACCGCCATTATCCTCGGCTCGCTCCCCGCCTCCTACGATCCTTACCTCTCCGCGATTACGGCGACATCAACCTTGCTCGCCAAAACCCTCTCCCACGACGACCTTATCCGTGGCCTCAACGAGGAGGCCGACCGTCGATCTCTCAAGCAGAAGTCCAAGAAGGACGACCGCGACATTGCATTCTCCGCGGGAGAACGCAAGGATGGCTGTAAAGGCGGCGCATCGAAGCCCAATGTGGAGTGCTACAACTGCCACAAGAAGGGCCACGTCAAAGCGGACTGCTGGGCGAAGGGCGGTGGGAAGGAGGGAGAGGGACCGCGTGGAAAGGGGAAGGGAAAAGGAAAAGGCAAGGGGAAGGTGAAGGAAACCGCCAACGCCGCTGAAGACGACGACGTGTGGATGGCACAGGCCGGCAGCGACAAGGACGACGACGTCCTGTGGATGGCACAGGCCGAGGTGAATGTGGAGAGGTTCCAGGACGAATGGGCCGGACTCACCACAGGCGGCGGCAGCGCTACGCAAAGCAGTGCGGGGCGCTGGCTGTCTGATTTTGACGACGAAGACTTCTTCGAGGAAGAAGATGGCGCCGTCAGCGACGCAGCCTCAGTTCCCAGGATGGAGGACTTACTGGCAACAGCGAATGGCTGCATGTCCGAGGCGGACGACAGCGACTCGGAGTACACACCCTCCGAAGCGGCCGGCGTCGCATTTTTCTTGCGTTGTCTTCAGGAATCGGACAGCGAGGACGACAGCGAAAACGGTTCGATGCCGGACTTACAGGCTGTGTCTGACAGTGACAGCGAGTGCAGTTCCATGCCGGATCTGCAAAGCGTGTCAAATTCGACGGACTCAGGGGAAGATCAAGATTTGGGGGAAAGTGACGCTGAGTCCTTACCCAGTTTCTTCTCCGCATACGAGTCTGATTGCAAATGCGATGAGAATATCAATCGCACCGCTACGCAGAATGGGCCGGATCGCCCACCGAAAGATCTCGACGACGACATGGCCGACTGGGTCAAGATCTCTGTCAACGAGTGGCTCAGCAATCAACAGGACATCAAAGAGGAAAAGATTACCTCGTCCTTTGATACAGCAATGCTTGCGAACGAAGCGGGCACTCCCGGCGTCGAAACGGAGCTTTACGACTCGGGCGCATCGCGCCACATGTCCCCCATACCGGCATAAATTCTTGAACTATACCTCCATTCCCCCGAAATCCATCACTGCGGCTGACAATGGCACATTTCAGGCTATTGGACAAGGCGACATTCGCATCAGCATTCCGAATGGCAATAGCACCGCCAGCATACTCCTGAAAGGAGTTCTGTATGCGCCGAAATTAGGACTCACCCTTGTCTCCATCAGCAAAATCACTGATGCTGGATTTGCGACGCTCTTCCGCGATGATTTCTGTCGCATTTTCGACAAGAAGCGGAAGATCTTGGGCATAGTCAACAAGAAGAACGGCACGTATCGCGTTCAGCACACACCTGGGGAAAATTCCACTGGAGTTACCGCCGCGAGCGCGGTCGAGACCGTCTCCATCGAAGAACTCCATCGCCGCATGGGGCATATCGCGCCGGAGGCCGCAAAGCGTCTTGTGAAGGACGGTGCGGTGACCGGGATCAAGCTCGACGAGTCCACGGAGATTCACTCCTGTGACTCGTGTGAGTACGGGAAAGCTACGCGCAAACCAGTTGCGAAGGAGCGCAGAGAGCCGCGCGCCGCGGCCATGGGAGACATCGTCCACTCGGACGTGTGGGGACCGTCTCCCACGCAGACAATCAACCGCCGTGAGTACTACGCCAGTTTCACGGACGATCACACCCGCTGGTCCCGTCTCTACATCCAGCGCAGCAAGGACGAGACTTTCGACTCGTACAAGGCATTTGAAGCGTGGCTTCAGACGCAGTTTGGCGTCAAAATCAAGAAACTCCACTCTGATCGCGGAGGAGAGTACTGGAGCAACGAATTTGACGCGCACCTTGCCAAAATGGGACCGTCCAACTCGCCACCTCGTACTCCACCCGCCACATCCGCGCCGCTTCCAGCAACGCCCTCTATCAACAAGCTCATGCAGGAGCTGGCACGCACGGACCCGCTTGGTCCTGACTTTGAGGAACCGGAAGAAGAGCCCGTGGGACGCGGAAAACGCGTCCGAAAGCCCTTGGCATATCTCCAGTCGCTCCAGAGTGGTGCTGGAACTACCAGCAATCGGCCGTCCGACCCAGGAGTTCCGCGCGGTATGAGAGTGCCCCGGGTAAAACCCAAAGCAGTCGAAGAAGAGCCCGCGGATATGGCTGCACATGCAGAGTCGGAAGATTGGGAGATGGTGGATATCTTGGAGCATGGTATGGCCGCTGCAATAGCGGAGTCGGAGGCGCTCGAGCCGACATTCGAGGAGGCAAAGAAGAGGCCGGATTGGGCCCACTGGAAAGTGGCGATCGACGCGGAGATCAGCGCGCTTAAAGCGGCCGGCACGTGGCAACTTGTTGAAAGGCCGGATGGCCGCAACGTCGTTGACTGCAAGTGGGTCTTGCGCATCAAGAAGAATGCCGCCGGGGAAATCGACAAATACAAGGCTCGCCTCGTCGCTCGAGGATTCACCCAAGTCCACGGTGTGGACTATTACGAGACCTTTTCCCCCACCGCCAAACTCGCATCAATTCGGCTGATTCTTGCCATTGCAGCTCGCAATGACTGGAACATCGACATGTTCGACTTCCACAGTGCGTTTCTCAATGGAGAACTCGACCCCGACGAGCTCATTTACATGGAGCAACCGCCGGATCACGAATTTGCGGATCGCCGCAAATATGTCTTGCAACTCAATAAGGCCTTGTACGGCTTAAAGCAAGGCTGTCGCAAATGGTACGACACCCTTAGCCGCTCTCTTGCTGAGATTGGCTTCGCGCAGTGCGAGTCCGACCATGCAGTTTTCTATATGCACACCGACGGCCACATCATTATTATGGCCATTCACGTCGACGATTGCACCATCACCGGAAGTTCCCCGAAATTACTCGAGGACTACAAGACGCGCATCGGATCTCTCTTCAAAATGACCGACCTCGGGCCCGTTTCGTGGCTCCTCGGCATCGAGATCAAGCGCAATCGGGAGGAACGCACCATCTCGCTTTCTCAACAATCGTACATCACGTCCATTATCCAGCGGTTCAACTTTACTGACACCAAACCACTTGCGATGCTGATGGACCCGAATGTCCAGCTCTCGACGGACCACTGCCCCACCAGCGTCAAGGACATCGCCTTGATGAAGCAGGTGCCGTACCGCGAGGCTGTTGGCTCACTTATGTGGGCAGCAGTTGGAACGCGTCCCGACATCGCGTTCCCTGTCGGAATTCTGTCAAAATTCCTTGATAACCCCGGGCCGGCTCACTGGGACGCGGTTAAACGCGTCTTTCGTTATCTTCTAGGCACGAAAGATTGGCGCCTCACGTACGGCACGGGCAAGAAAGGCTTGGAAGGATTTGCGGATGCTGATGGCATGTCGCAGGAACACAGGCGAGCTATCTCTGGATATGCATTCATTATTGACGGTGGTGCAATTTCTTGGAGTTACAAGAAACAGGAGCTTGTCTCGCTCTCGACGACGGAAGCCGAGTACGTCGCGATGACCCATGCCGCGAAGGAGGCCATTTGGCTCCGCCAACTCATTGCCGAGTTGTTCCGCCCGCTCGAGCACCCCATCACGCTTCACGGCGACAACCAGTCCGCCATCGCGCTCGCCTATTCCGACATAGGCCAATTCCACGCTCGAACGAAGCACATCGACATACGCTACCATTTTATTCGCTACGTCATCGAGAACAACTCCATTCGGCTCGTTTATTGTCCTACCGCGGACATGGTCGCCGACACGCTCACCAAAGCTCTTCCCAGCGCGAAGGCCAAGCATTTCGCTTCCGCCCTCGGACTCCGTTCGGTTTGAGGGGGAGTGTTGGAGTAACAACCCGAACAGTCCACGCTCGACTCAGCGGGACTCTATCGGACTCACCTACCGCGGGCGCGACTGGGCGCGCACGCCAATACCACATGTATGTATAACAACGGACTCATTATTATTTACTATTACTCTTATGCGCGCTGTTCTCACTTGGTGTTTACTTGTCCCCGTACGTAGATTATATATCTATGACTCTTTAGCTATGCAGACTCGTTTGTATTTAAGTAGTAGGATGCTACGAATTTTATTCAGTTCAATCCTCGTTTTATTCCCCGTTCAATACAAACTACTTTCGCTTTCCATCAAACGTCAGCTATTCTGCTTGAAATATTCATTCCCATGTACGGGTCGTAAATCATAAATATCCTTCTAGGAATCACCCAAACTGATCTCCTTGGCTCAGCTATTGCAAAAGTACATCGGATTTTGCACATGTGTGGTGTTGACCCAGTAAATTTCCGATACATCCTTGCACGCGAGCCGTTGAATCCGGCTCCGCCATTCTCCTTATGATGTACGTGGAATTCCAGCCAGGTGACCTAAATGTCTATGTCCCAGCATCGCAAGAAGATAAGTACCCCCATTTCCCTGAGCACCACTGAATTGGGATTCAGCCTCGGGGTTTCAAAAAAAATCTAATGTATGATAACAATACGGCGTTGATGACAATACACTGGGAGAGAAGAAGATGAACATCATGACCCCAGAGGGGGAAAACACTGCTCTGGCCATCTTCCCATTTCACTCGACTGTTGTTGTGAACTTCCTTTCCTCTAGCAGTCTGTACTATGTATACCCAACACTTGCGCTCTCTCATCTTGCACAACACCCAACCTCCCTCTAATGGTTCGGGAAATGGGAAGGACCGGCAGATGTCACGAATGCTTCGGAAAATATCGCCAAAGGGGGGTGAGGTTCGAAAACAACCCAAGGACATTACCACAAAAACCACGTTTGCTAGCCCTCTAACGGTGAGGATTACTCGCGACAGGCGAGGATTCTATTTGAAATTGTTTCCATCAATGCCAGTGAGTGGAGTTGGATATTACATCGGAACACACATACACAGGCATGTGGGCCCTTGGGGGACCTATGTGGGGAAGCGAACTGTATCATCACGAAGGAATATCACTGTCCGTCCAAATGGAATCGACCACAGTACTAGTGAGCCGGAAATTTTCTCATCTGAACTGGCTCAGAATTTAATATAGAACCAAGTTTTGCAGGAGTGCAAGCTCTAAATATGGCAATCTGGGGACTAAACGAGTGTTCGAGTCATATAATGACACTCAAGCGGAAAGCAGTGCCTACCTGAGTCGAAGCGGAACCCGGATCCAGGCTTATACAGCAGTGCACACCCATGCTGCCAGTGCACCAGTCGGGATAAATATAAGGATGGGTGTACTGGAGATCATACACAGTTCCACTGCCAAACCTAGTGAACTATGGAATCAATCTTCACAACAGAATTTGAAGATGCAGCCAGGCAAAAGACCATAATTTGTTCTCACTGAGTACGGTCCCTCTGAGAATTTTTTTAAAAAAGAAAAGAGTGTATGTCAATAAATATTAAAAGTGCCTACAAAATAGAATTTGGTGCAGATAGATGTCAGGGGAATGTGGTCAAGTGGTATAAAAGCAATGCGGGCTCAATTGAAGTCACATTTTCTGTGCACACCGTGTCGGTTGCCTGCCGGCGGGGTCAAATCATTGGATTGACATGAATATGGTAAGTAGATCGAGGGGTAGGTTTCGGCGGTGTCCTGCTGGTCCAGTCGGGAATGACAGAGGCGTGGAAAGGGTCACGAGACGACTGTGGCCCTGAACTGCGAATTTTTTAAATTAAACTTGTGGTGATCGGCAATGCACCGCTAATTTCAAACTCCGACGGTCGCGCAAATGATGGTCAGGCAAAATTCTCGCCCTTACTCACATGTAAGGGAAAACTTTCTGCAGGAAAAAATGACGGCATAATCCATAGGAAGACCATCTATGTTTCCAAAATATCGCAAAGTAAGTTACCGTATGGCGGAGAAATAGGTGTTCATCTACATAAAATAGAGCTCACTGTTTGAACACGAGCATGGGCACAAAATACAAGATGTAGGCAATGTTAAGCACAATAACTTGGATATATTTGTTGATTTACATTGGCCGATTTATCCCCTAGGCCGGGGAGGGAAGGGCCATACGGACCTGGCGGTAATTTAGGCGAAGGCATCGCTGGGCCATGGCCCGCTGATCCTTGTCAATCTTGCTCCTCGATGCGTCTCCAGCCCTCATTAAACGCATCAATTGGCCTAGGATAGGCAGAACAAAAGCCCAGAGGGCCTCTGCACGTAAAACGGGCTTATCAAATGCTGGATCGCACGAAAATCTGCCGACAAGTCCGGTTACTCCGCGGCGGCAGCACCTCCTTGACCTCCTTGCAGTCGAGCATTGGAGGAACCAGGTTCTGGCTGCTCGAGACTCAGATATGTCGAAGAAGAACGCGAAGCTTGTAATGTGTGTTGACGACCTTTCCCGCGCACTTCACAACACTTCTCGGCGGTACACCCGGTCCGTGATACTGTATATCTGCGTCTCCCTCGAGTATTTCATCGTTAACTATGCCGGCAGTGGTTGCGGCGGTGGCCAAGAGCTGTAGCTTAGGCAGTATATCACGCTTGAACCGAGTTACGGCGACAATTAGTCGAGTAACCTTGTCTGTCTTCCCAGAGATTACCTCTTTCTCGACGAATTGACGATGCCAATTAATCTGCTTTTCAACGTCTGTTCCCTTGATGCCCGTGTGGTTAGCCTGGATCCATGCTGTGTCCAAGTATGGTGTGAGATTCGGCATCTCGGCCTTTCTCGCAGCATCTCTTGCTTTCTTTTCAACCTCATCCTGGTTCTTCTTGTCAACGGCAATCTTCTCGTGGGCGATTAGTTCCTGGCGACGCTTCCCATCCCTTCCCGAATCTATTGGATGTCGTGCCTCTCCGCGAAGTCAGACTCGCAAAGATGATATAACGGCATCGCTCCGTAGAAAATCTCGAGTCCTGTTGACGGAGTATTTAGACTTCACGTTGAATAGCAGCAGACTTCACGGTCCTATACCAACTGGGATGCATAGGAGGACTTAGACGATGAAGACATGCTGGATAACTTTTAAGTTATAACCAGAAACAATGTAAATTCATCCTAGTATACATTCAATCCTCCATATACTGTGTTATGAGGGTCTTAGAGCACATGTAGAGAAGCTGGCGAGGCGGATAGGGGCCAATTTCCAAATGCGGTACTACCACATCTTTCACAGATTTCCGGCAGGGTTGCCGGCCACCATGCGAAAGCTGGCATACTTATGCTTACAGTCGGCACATGTGGTGCATTTGATGTCAATGCCCTGATCACCCACATCTTTCTTATGGAAGTCCCTCCTTCAAAATATATCCGGGGACTTTGCCTGAACCTAAATCTAAATTCTTAACCGAAGCTAAGTTAGTGGATACAGAGTTTGCCGAGCTTGGGCAGTCAGCGGCATGTCCGCGCATCATGATGGGATCAAGATAACACACGGCACTTCGAAACGCGGTACATACAGCAAAGTGTGCCGTGTGCTTCGAAGTGCCGGCTTTCCCAAAAGCTTTTGCGGGCCGAATCTCATCCATTCCGGCCCAGCGGTGGTGAGACAGCGGCAATCCGGTCCGAGACATCTGTATCTTGCAAAAGGAGTGCAAGATAGCTTGAGTGACTCGTGGGTGTTAACGTCTCGTAAAAACATGTTCAGATATATCTCGTGGGGTTATATCGTATCTGTCTTTCTGGGGCATCTCACAGGCCAATTGAGCATCTCTCCCTAGTCTCAAATGTCTCGCTGATGGAACATCATAAACATCCTCGCGTTTTGATTTTTTTACTTAGGGAACTATGCTGTTCAATTTGTAAAATAAATAAAACGCGAGTATCTTTGTGAAGTTCCGTCAGCGAGACATTCAACAGCGAGACATTGGCGAGACATGATTTCCGACGCGACCTTGCAAGAGATGTTTGGGGAACATGAGCATTCCACAGAGACATATTGGCTCAGTTCTGGTAAGAACTCGCGAGGCACGAGATATACGGCTTGCGCGAGAGAATTAGAGAATGGGTACGAGATACAGCCTCTCGGACCGATCTGCCGACGTCTCCATTTGGGATATCACAGCCACTGGTCCACTTCTTGCCCTTCATTCTGCCAATTGGTGACCCATGAAGCATGAAGTACAAGAAAAAAGAAATATCAACACTTAGACTACTACATAGGATAGTCTAATATGTAACAAGCGCGAAAAAATAGGGGGGGAGAGTGGTAATGATGTCCATAAATATTAAGAGCGTGTACAAAATAGAACTTGTTGGTGCAGAATCTGCAGATATATGTCAAAAGAGTGTGGTCAAGTAGTACAAAAGGAATGTGGGCTCAATTGAAGTCAATTTTTTTCACCCACACCATGTGGGTAACAGTGGGTTGCCTGCCGGGGGGGTCAAACTAATTACTGGATTGACGTGAATATGGAGCGTCGAGGGGTGGGGTAGGTTTCGGCGGTGTCTTTCTGGTCCCAGTCTGGAATGACATAGCCCTGGAAAGACTTACAAGACGACTGGGCGTAGGCCCTGAACCACGAAAGCCGGCGTGTCTGTTTACAGTCGGCACATGTGCCGCATTTAATTCGAGAAGTGCCGCGATTAGCTGATCAGCCACAGCCAAATTTATTATGCAAGTTACTCCTTCATAATATACCTGAAGACTTTGCCTGAACCCAAATCTAAATTCTTAACCCCAGGGAAAGTGGATACAGAGTTTGCCGAGTTTCGGCATGTACATGCATCATGATGGAGTCCCACGGCACTTGCCATGTTTGATTCGAAGTGCCGGCTCTCCCAAAGAGTATGTGCGGGCCGAATCTCATCCATCCCGGGTAGCCTGGTGGCGGGCGGCATGTGGCGGTGGTATCCAAATGGAGACAACGGCAATCCGGTCCGAGACAACTATATCTCGCAAGAGGTAGCTTGAGTGACTTGTGGGTGTTAACGTCTCGTAGAAACACATTCGGATATGTCTCGGGGGGTATACCTGTCTTCCAGGGGTATTAACTATCTCGCAAGTGAATCGAACATATCTCGCTGGGTCCCAAATGTCTCGCTGATGGAACATCACAAAGATCCTCGCGTTTTATTTTTTTTACAAATTGAACAGCATAGGGAACAGCATAGATTCTCCTCAATATCACATGGACAACGAGGTTAGATTGTGCGTCATCACGCAAGGATGCCACAAAATATCTGTTTGCAAAAGAAACGTCTCCCCACGAGATCTCGCCAAGAATCGGCCCTCTATCTGTCAGATTGCGCGGATCAACGGGCCGAGAGGAACCGAGAATAGAGCGGTGCGAACAAGAATAGCAAAGCAACAAGTCCACAGTATCCATAGTACCCAGCACTGCACGAGACACGAATAAGGGAAGACGCGCACAGCCAAGGACCCAATTAAGGGAATAAGTGATCGATCAATTGTCGAGATGTTGACTTTTAAGTCAAGTTTCGGTGGTATGTCGAGGTAGAAAATTGCGGAGTCATAGTTCCTAAAGAACGATTCTAAAAATAAATTTTTAGGACTCGTAACTGTCCGATTTCGAAGTTTTCGGGTGTACATATTCCACAAGCGCAAATTTGACCTGTCCATCAGCCTCTTTGCTCCGGGTTGAACCTCAGGCTGATAGGATGGGTGGAAGGAAAAATGAATAACTAGACAAATTATCTCGGGCGCCGGGAGTCGAACCCCAGAGAGTGAACTGCAGTCATGAGTGTCATCACTGTGGATTGATTGTTCCGTACACCACGTCCGATTGTTGAACCTGGATCCTTGGCTAAATACGTCAACAGCATGACGAACAATGAATTGAAGCGGTTACTTATTCAGACCGCTAGGAAGCGACCTGCATCATACAAGGAAGGGCGCTGTGGCGCACACACTAGATTGCTTCCCCCTCAGCTCGGACTCAAACTGGTGAGAGGCAGAATGAAACTTTGTCAGGCGTCCGATTTTATATTTGACGCAGCGGGTTGAATGTTTGAGTGGCAATATACTTTACTTGCGCTGATATTTGAACTGTACGGCTCCAAGTTGGGAATGAAAGCACTGAGATGAAGTAACGAAGGAAGGTCGGGCGAACCGTTCTGCGCACCTATCCACATTATTTTTTTGCCACCCAGGGGGTTACCGTGACCGGTACACCGCCCGACTCGCATTCGCGGGAACAAAAGATACTACCGAGATTGCAAAATTCGAACACGGGCGAGTGTATCGTTGAATAGAGAGACGATCTGGCCTGCGAGAGAAGTCGGCCAAATCTGAATAACCCACGAGCATGGAGACAAAAACGTCAATACAAAATGACCACGGGGGGTCGAAGCCCGTTCTGCGAGCTACCAGTCAGAGAGGGGGAGCCTTGAGTAGGCGCATGATGTCCTGCCATGTCCGATATACGTGGCCTGTTGAATTCCGGCTGAAATGGGAATTCAGTGGTGGGAGACGCGACGAGTTGATCAAAAAATGCTCTACCAGCTCGAAGAATTAGGACGAGGGATCGCGGACACGGAAACTTCTCACCAACTCCGACTTCGTTAGGAAATTGATTTCGGGGTGCAGCGATATCTGAAAAAAAAGCCAAGTATATTATAATGCCGAGCGGATCCGGGCGCGGGGACTCGCTGCGGGCTACTTCCGTGCGGGTGTCCCATGACACTTAGCCTCGCGGTGTTCAGCGCCGTGTTCATTCGCCAGGTGAATGCTCAGTTAACTCCAGATGAACCGTATACGTGCTAATTCAAAAAGGTCTTTATTCATTGATTACGGCGGGGGGAATCGAACCCCGTGGTGCGCGTAGGATGTTCCCCATGTTGGTCGCAACAAACCTTTCTGTGTTCGATACACACGATAAATTGGGCTGTTCGATTCTTGGGTACATCTGAACCCCATCAATTCATGAGGACTCAAAAGAAAACGATGCAGGCCCCCACATACCCGGATTCGGACGCGGAGAGTCGAACCCCTGCGAGCTACGAATATTCACATTCACGTCTACAACGGCTCGTGGTGTTGCGTACACCACGCCCGATGAATCAGCCTAATTAATCCGGGTGAGATGTCCGTCAAGAAAGTTGAAGAGACAGACAGTCCTTGCTTATCGAATGCGGAGAGTGTAGAATTGAACCCGAATCGACGAAATTCAGGCCAAGGAAGCGCATACACCAAGTCCGATTATTCGTGGAGGTCGTTCCGTGAATGATGCGACTACGGAAGAGGCGGGCTTTGAGTCCTGACTGCATAAGACCTGTAAATTGGCGTCGAGGATCTGACGCTCAAATGTTAGTTCAAGAATGAGGCAGGAGAACATAATTTAGTGGTGCTGCCGCAGGCAGTGACAGGCTCAGCTACGGTAGCTGATTCAACTTCAATTAGTCCAAGTCTGTCGCCGCAGAGCCCATGGCCATGGGTAGGAGTAACGATTTATCACCACACTCCCTTCCCGCGCTTGGAATTGCAGGATGTATACGCTGCAAGCGAGACTGGTCGGAGCGTAAGAGAGTTCGGAACTTACCGGGTCTCCGCATCAGATCTGAGTCGGGCCGGCCTTTTCCGCTTCTGCCATTCACCGCTCTCTTGGAGTCTTTTCAACACGCTACATACTGCGCCTCTTCGGAATGGACTCTCGTGATTACGGTGGCATAGTCGCTTTCTGTACGGGGACATTCTACCGGTGTACGCCCATCACGAAGGAGCAGCGGCGGTCTCAGCCTCAGCCAAGCGATGACCTGGCAGAGGGAACTTGAGCTACTTCACGGTGCGTTGGGCTATTTCTTTTCGCTTCAAATTCCTGGGATTGTACCTCCTCCTGCTTTCTCTTTTCTTTATTGCCCAAATACAAAACTCACACACGGCCCACTCAGAAAATGCCGGACACGCTCAAAGGCCTCGAGCGGGTGCTGCGCCGGGCGGGTTTCCTTGACGCTGAGATCACTGCGTGCGCGAGACGCTGGATGCATGAGATGCGTACGTACGTGAGACATTGAATGGGGAGTGAAATTTGAACGGTGTGTTGTTGCTCTACCGGATCCCTGCTGCCTTCTTCTTCAGCTACTTACCCTCTCCTCATCTTCTTGTCCCTTCCCATCCCTCCTCCCTGCTTTCCCCTATCTCACGGGCCTTACTCTCGAGTCTCCACGTATCTTCATTTCCGTACTCGTTCTCCTTCCAAGCACCCCTTTTCTTCGTTCCCTTCTCTTCCCTCTTCCCTCTCCCGGGCCTCCATCTCCGAAACTGACGCAACTTCCCATCCTGACGTGAACGTGATTCCTCTCACACTGGTGGCGGGCTCAAGCGTGCGAAGTGGGCGCGCGCGCGCGAGTTCAGGGATTCGGAGCCCGCCGTCGCGGCCTTCCCTCTTTCCGCGTCCTAACCTCTTCGCCGCTCTCCCTCGCGTGCCTGCCATCTTCCTCTGCTCATCTGCTCGTCCTACTCGCCTTCCTCGCCTCCTTCTCCCCCGTTGTGCCGGCACGCACACGATCGACCTCACGGGCCCGTCGGCCTCCCCCTCCCGCACCGCGCGCACACCCCGTGTCCGCGTCCCACCTTCGCAGGGTATATCTCTCCGCTCTCCACTCCCTCGCCCACCTCCCTTCACATCCCCGCTACACCGCGACACCAGCCGGCATCGACTCGGAGATCACCCGGACCAGGAAACGATGCGGGATCCCTCCGCGTCCCGCCCGTCGCGCTCACCGCCCGCGACGTCGGGGTTTTGCCCATGGCCATGATGAACGATTTCCGCGTATCCACGGACGTCGGCGCCGACGCCGACTTGGGACGCAGACACGCAAGGACCGCCAACGCGGACTAGGATGCCGACTAGGGTCAGAGAAGTGCGTGACGTTGCCGCCCGCCGCGTCCTGTGCCCGCACTCCCGCACCCCGCTCCCAGACCTTCGACGTCCGACCCCGTGCGCCCGTGCCCGCCCACGGCGCACCCCGCACTCCGCACGCCCTGGCGTCACCCGCCGCACACCGCGCAAATACATACGCCCTGCACTCCCCGCTGCCCGCTCCACGCCGCACCCCGCACGCCCTCGTCCGTCGCGCGCCTCCCGCCCTCTGCCCTCGTCCCCCGCCCGACTCCTCGCGAACCTCTTCGAGCCAGTCCTCGCCCTCGCCCACGCAGCCGCCCCCGCCGGCGTTGCCAACGAAATGATTCATATCCGAGTGGGCAGGCGTCGGCTGGAAGGGAAGGGGGATGCGTCGGCTTCGGCTTCGGAATCGGCGTCGGTTTTGGAGAGGGGGGAAGAGAGGGAGGTGAGAGGGAAGGAAAGGCGAAAGAAGAAGGACGGGGGGAGGCATGCGAGGAGAACGAGAGATAAAGGCGGGGTGTGAGCGTGGATGGGTGCGTAGTGGATCAGTCGCACTCCGGCTCCAGGTAGGATCCGCCGCGGCGCTTTTTCGGCGCCGCGGGGGCGGGTGGGTGCGCGCGCGTACAGTACGCTTGGTTCGGTGTATCGGGCGGGGGATGCACCGGGCAGAATGCCGCTGCGTCTGACTCAGAGACACCCGCGCGCAGCCTAACACCCGACGCGCCCGAGCACCTTCCGTGCCCCGCGGCGGCCTCGCATCGAAATCGTCTGCACGTGGCCTACTAATTCAGCCCCACAATATTCGCCCTTCCTCGGCTTCCTCTCTCCCTCTAACCGTGGTTTCCACGCAACTGCCATCATCCCAGTATGTGCGCACTTTCCGCTCACATGCATCTCTAGCATCGGGGGCTGTATTTCCAGTAGGATCTATACCTCGTTCGGCGGCGCGGAACGGAAGAGGAACGTGTTAATGACGGCTACTATCTTAATTCACCGACGTACCTGCTACGTTTTGGTCTCGCTGATCCATTTGCGGAATCCTATTTGCGGTCGTCTTCCTTCTCGATCTCTTCCTCCTGGGCACGGGGGTCGAGATACACGTCGCGAATGCACGTCATGCCCCGCGCGAATGAACGCCTCCGACGCGCTCTATACCCCCCGCGTGTACGTACTCATACGCACGCGGATCAGTGCGCCAAACGCGATTCGCCGGGGACGCGGGCGCGGGACCCGAGTCCTGCACGGGGGGTTAAGTTATTTATTAGTGAAAGAACGGGGAGGAGGTGCAGTTCAGCGTATGATCAATGTTTCAATTCTGCGATATGTAGCAAGAAATCTGCTAGTGGTGAATGGACGGCAGCAGCCGACTTGGTAATAATAAGTACAGACCGTGGATCTGAGGCAAGCCGCAAAAGCGCGTCCGTCGGTCTCGGGAAGAAAGAGGATGGCATGCAAGGAGTTGTCCAGTCGAAGCATTCGGGTTGTTGGAAAAGGATGGATAAAGGCGGCAGGGCCCTTTTGCCTGTGCCGCTGAGTGCACTGAGTGTGAGCCATATTCTTCTTCATGGTACAAATAGGGGCGAGTAGAGGTGAATCCGACAGAGCACTTGATTTTACTTAACCTGGGATGCTCGATTTGGCGCCCTGTTGAACTATGGGTTAAGCCCGAATCGACTGGCAGCGACTCAAATATTCTTGAGTTATGGTTTGGGAGCGGTGGTACTGAAACCTGAGCTGTGTACCCAGATCTAGGATTGAAGAAGTTCTTGCCCGTTCGGGAATAAAAAGCACTGATGGCGGTCGCCATTTCTAAATTTGATATTCGGACGCGGGGAGTTGAACTTGGTATCAATCGCTTGCCCTCGCTGCAGCCAATATCTCACGCTCCGTTCTTTCAACTGTTGAACATCGGGTAAACCTCAATTATTGCTGAAATTCTCTGAATCGGAAAAACAAGAAGTGGGCCCCTCCCTCCGCGTTACAGTATCGGATACGGCAAGTTGAACCTATTCTTAATTTTTTAAATCAAGGCGCCAGTATCCGCCTTCCTTGGTTTCCTCTCTTACTCTAACCGTGGTTCCCTCGCAACTGTCATGATGCTCTGCGGCGCAGAACGGAAGAAGCAAGCCTTTAAGATTTCTCACCGCGGAAACTTGCCCGGGGACTTACCCCCGGAGAATCTGAAGCACCCCAGCCAGCGGCTGGTTACGATCAAGGATAATGTTTGGGACTAATATAGTGGCGGTGTACAGGTTGCTGCGGGCCGCAGGTGCTATGCAGTCGTCGAGGGTTGGCCGCCAGGAAAGCAGCCAGGTAGAAAGCAGCAGATGCTCAGGTTTAAGCTATTCACATCAGTTGCAAGCACGGCATCCCGGGGAAGCTCCAGAAGTGCAAGAAAGACATAGCCGGGACCAAGCATAGATATTTCAGAAGGACAAAATTGATGTTTAAGGCAAAGAGAATTGCATGTATCCGTTGGCGTGAGGATCTAAAGTCGGGGCGCGCGCCAGAATCCAGATGGGTGGATATGTGGGAAGGTGCGAGGGTTTGGAAAAGGGCGATTCAGGGCTTTTATGTCGAGAAGATGTGGTACGTGACCGCAGTACCAACTAACGTGTCGTATTCCGTGTGGAGATATATCCAACAGCATTGTAATGCTGTGACGCCTGCGGGTTGGCCTGCTCAGCGCGATAATCCGAATGTGGGTGTTGGCCTTCACAGCTCGCGTCGAACACGGTGCAGCCACAATGATGAAATCCGCGGGCAGTGTGCGAGAAAGACTGTGTGGACTGGAACAGGAAGGGAGCACAGTGCGAATACGATGCTTATACGGGGATGAGCTGTCTCGGTAACCCAGACGTTCCGGTCCGGGTGATCCGTTAATTCGGTTAAAAATGATGGACGCAACACCCGCCAGGCGCTCGCTTCCAGGGCTTCGGGCTCACATTTCCATGCTAGCTACGAACTGTCAACTAGATTGATGGTTGCTGGCGTGTTTCATCTCCTCGCTTTCCCTCTCTCTCCGCCACCATGTCTCTGGAGGCCTCACTACGTGTAGTGCTAGCAGAAGTTCCTGTTCCAGGACTTTCTACCGCTTTCAGCGTATTCAAATTCATCGTCTCTTCTGTCCAGGCAGTGAAAGAGAGCAAGAAACAGCTCCAAGTCCTGGCCAAGGGCATTGGAGAGCTTCTGTCCACATTGAACGCAGAGTTCAGGGGATCACGAATCGTGACCGCCAATTGCGTAAAACCACTCGCGGATTTACAGAAGTGAGGATTCCATCTGGTTAGATCGGGTTGTAATCTTCATATCTTCTGCCCCAGCCTACTCCAAGATATTCACCGCTTCGTTCAAAAGGAGCGAGACAAGGCCTTCCTCAAGTCACTGTTGAACAAGGATTCACGGATCAACCAGATAGAATCATTCTATCGACGCATCGGACTTACTGTCAGTGCTTTCCATGTGAGCACTATCATACTCTGTTGCTGTCAGCATAGCATTACGACGTCCTGCCCAGATCTCGGGACTGCTGAGCATGCAGGATATGCTCAGAAACAACGAGACTGCGAGGATTGAAGATGCAGGTATGCTGAATGCCCGTTTGAAAAGTCTGGAGCAGAATCAAGATGATCTTCGACACGTACTGGGTTGGTGAACTCCCTAGCCTGTGTAAGCAACCTCATTTCATTTCTCTACTACAGACATCAACCACAACAACATGCTTGCCATGATGGCTTCCCTTCAACGGAGGCTAAATGTTGTGCCCAACAAAGACCAGGAGCAGAACTTTTATTCACACACACTCCAATATCTAACCTCAATGAGCGGCCAGCAGGTGCAGTCAGAGGACTGGATGGTTACCTCCTTTGATGTAGACTACGGCCCAGAAATTGGTGTTGGTGGATTGTGAGCTCAAACTCCGTAAATATTGCTGCTGTGCTCAACTTTTACAGTGGCAAAGTTTATCTCGGGACTTGGAATAAAACAGAGGTGGCAATCAAAGTACTCCAGAATGTTGCAGGTGTTACTCCAAGTGTTGCAGTGGGTAGCAAAGCACATCTGGGATAATTTTACTCATTTGTTTCATTTGCAGTTGCTGAGAAAGGAAATTGATGTTTGTGTGCCTGCCTACTTGGTTGTCAGATACTTTAAGCTCCCTGCACAGATCTGGCTCACCCTCCGCCACCCAAATATTATCCAGTTCCTGGGTGCAAATACCTTGGATGACAGCCCATTTCTGGTGATGCCCTACATACAATACAATGCCCGACAGTTTCTGGAACAACAGCCTTCATTTGACCCCGTGTATATTGTAAGTCTATCCCAGTTCAAATTGAATCCAAACACTTATGACAACCAGCTCCGTGATGTATCCCTTGCTCTTCAATATCTGCATTCTCGAAAAATCTGTCATGGTGACCTTAAAGGGGTGAGTAACAGATGCAGATTTTGAAGTTGTGTCTAACTCACATCTGGAGGTCAACATTCTCGTTGAACCATCTGGGAGGGCTCTCTTATGTGACTTTGGTCTGTCTCGCATCAAAGCTGATGCCACGAGTCGCACAGCACATACAGCCAATACTACAGTTGCAGGGAGCCGCAATTGGATGGCTCCAGAGCTCCTGGCTGGCTCACCTCCGAAGATGCCCTCGGACGTCTATGCATTTGGGATGACACTGTTTGAGGTACACATTTCTGATCCTGCTTTTTGGAACAGTTACTTATCACAAACATAGCTGTATAGTGGTGAAACACCATTAATCAACATTGAACACTCAGACTTTATTAAGTTGGTCTTCCAGCTTGGAGTCAGGCCAGATCGGCCAGAGATAGAAGAAGTCCCAAAGTTGACTGACTCACTGTGGAATTTGGCTGAAAGATGTTGGCTTCAGGATCCCAAAGCACGACCAACAGCAGGAGAGATACATGCTGTGATGGTGGATATCATATCAGAAATCTCAATGGATTCCTCTGGTGAGGTGATAAACAGCCCGAGGGGTACAAAGATTCGCAATCCAAACCATAATCTTCCTGACAACAGTGTGCCATTGAACAAAGATGATCTGGACAAGCTGTCCTCCATGTCAGAATTGGCCAGTGCTCACCATCAAGCAGGCCGGTTCAAGGAAGTTGAACAGCTCAGGTTGGAGATCTTTGAGAAACAAAAACAGGTCAGGGGAGACAATGATCCAGATACCCTGCACGCTATGCACAACCTGGTGGTTGCTTACAGTGAATTGGGGAAGTGGAAGGAGGCTGAAGAGCTTGATGTGGAGGTCATAAAGAAACGAAAGCCGGTGTTGGGAGCAGACCATCCAGATACACTCCGATCTATGCACCACCTGGCGTTTACTTACAGCAAAATGGAGAAGTGGAAGGAGGCTGAAGAGCTCCAGGTGGAGGTCATGAACAAACGAAGGCAGGTGTTGGGAGAGGATCATCCAGATACACTCCGATCTACGTGCAATCTGGCGGTTACTTACAGCGAATTGGGGAATTGGAACGAGGCCGAAGAGCTCGAGGTGGAGGTCCTCAAGAAAGAAAAGCAGGTGTTGGGAGAGGATCATCCCGATACCCTGCAGGCTATGCACAACCTGGCGTTTACTTACAGCAAATTGGGGAAGTGGAAGGAGGCTGAAGAGCTCCAGGTGGAGGTCATGAACAAACGAAGGCAGGTGTTGGGAGCGGACCATCCAGATACACTCCGATCTATGCACCACTTGGCGTTTACTTACAGCGAATTGGGGAAGTGGGAGGAGGCTGAAGAGCTCGATGTGGAGGTCATAAAGAAACGAAAGCAGGTGTTGGGAGAGGATCATCCAGATACACTCAAATCTATGGGCAACCTGGCTGTTACTTACTGTAACTTGGGGAAGTTGAAGGAGGCCGAAGAGCTCGATGTGGAGGTCCTCAAGAAACGAAAGCAGGTGTTGGGAGCGGACCATCCGGATACACTCAAATCTGTGCACAGCCTGGCGTTTACTTACCACAAATTGGGGAATTGGAAGGAGGCTGAAGAGCTCGAGGTGGAGCTCATCAAGAATCGAAAGCAGGTGTTCGGAGTGGACCATCCAGATACCCTGCGGGCTATGGACCACTTGGTGATCACATACAAGAAGCTGGGAAAGCGTCAAGATGCAAAGGCACTTTCCAAGACCATCAAAGACATTCGCAAGGTGTGTTGAAATTTTTACCCCCAATTCAACACCATTAATTCATGCTCAATCACAGTGAGCCCAGGCCTCCACCTCGTGAGGTTTTTCGGTGTGGTATCAAGGATATCCTTCAGCCCGAGTACAGTTGGAAGTTTGCCTTCTCTTGTTTCCGTATATGACCCATGTATCCTTGAGAATCAATATCTATAGTTATGTGCCATATGAGTGATATGTTAGGGGGACATTGTGACCGAGCGTTAATCAGCTATAGATGGTGAACGTTGAGCTCACCTTGATTTGTGCGCATCGAGTCGGAATAAAGCAGAGCTTGGCACTGAACACAGCCAGCTCATATCGATAGCTATGCGCATATGATGTGTTAGGAGAACACCGGGTGAGGGCATGGTAAGTGGTTGTAGCTTTTGGATATTGTTTGCCAAGTTGGCAACTTCGTAATTAGCCTGATCTTAGTCGTTTCTGCTTGATGTTTGGGGCAGTATCCGTTGACGTGAGACGTTGAGATCTCGCTGTGTGCTGTACACCAGGCCCGATTGTGCAAAGATTGGTTAAACACCAACAAAACCGTCAGAAGCGGCGTTAAAAACGCATCAACAGGATCTATTTAGGCACGGGGAGTCGAACCCCGTGCTGCGAGCAGCTTTTAAGTTGACAAACATCAAAGCAAAGGAAGCTCGAAGAGCTCGTCCAATTTCTTGTCCTGTTCACTGCGAGGTTAAACTTGAGTGAGCTGGTGAGATGGATACATTGAAGAAACTCGCGGTGTATCATAATCAGTGATGTTCTGGCTTTGGCTTGGCCTAAAAGCCATGGCTTTGGCTTGCCGAAATTCCAGGCCAGGCCAAAATAATTGGCCTTGGCTTGGCTTGGCCTGGCTTTGGCCTGGGTCTGGTAAAAATGACGCGGCAGGCGCGCAGTGATGCGCACCGGCGCGGAACTGACGCGGCACTAACACGGCAGTGATGCGCATTGCCGCGGCGTTGACGCGGCATTTGTTGAACTTACTGGCGGTCCCCGTAGGCTTTAAATGCACTCAAACTACACTTAGAAGCAGTTGGATAAGAGCTGGGAGAGAATATGACAATGTCCAGGTCAAATATCAACTCTTTCCAGAGGAGAAGTCCCGTTAGTTTCTGTCAATTCTGGTGTACATTAGTGTACATTAGTGTACATTATGCCCTAGACATTTTAAACTTGAAAAGAAACGTTGAATGACTTCTTAGGAGGTCTGGAAGATCCGTTTAATTCACTCCCTGCCGCCTCAACGCCGCGCAGATGCTGCGCCAACGCCGCGGCAATGCGCATTACTGCCGCGTCAGTGCGCGTCAACGCCGCGTCAACACCGCATCAATGCGCGTCACTGCCGCATCAGTGCGCGTCAGTGCCGCGTTAGTGCGCGCCACTACCGCGCCAATGCGCACCAGTCCTGGGGTCTCCTTGTATGGATGGCTAACACCAAGCTGAGCTCAAACATTTCAAGGGTCTACGCTCGACCCTCAGGCTACAGAGGGCGATGGAGCACACATTTTGATGGAGAACCGACGGGATGTTGGCATCCGTAAGGGATTCTTGATCAACGCTTCCAGCTTCGAGTACGTTTGAATATGTTGCATGGATCTCTTATTCCGTCATTCACCTGGGTAGTCATATTAATCTTGGTAGTTGCTGAATACTGCCTCAATTGATACCAGGTTGATCCAATAGTTGAGTACTTGTAAACACCCCAAGTCTGTGCCGTTACATATTACTTAAATGGTTCTTCATGTATTCATAGCTGTGCGGTGGAGGGAGATACCGACCCACTGAGAAAAAAATTGGGAGGTGATATCATGTTTCCTTATTTTGGGGCACTCCTTCCGGGATTACTGCTGGGCTCACCGCATTGAAGATTTCTCATCTTTTTTGCTCTTTTTTATCATTGGCATCATGTAGCGATGCCCTGTACATTTTATTTGATACTGGGTGTTCCCCCAACTGGCATTATGTACCCCTCATCCCTTGGACACTGGTACCCCTGCTTAGTCTTTGATCTGAGCTCTCATCTCCTCTGTTAATTTCAAATCTGTTCCTACATCCACTAATCACTTTTCAGTTATTTGAACCCCCGGCACTTCGGTGCTACATATTGATGTCCCACGAGTGGAATTGATTCACAGTGTGAAATCAGAGAAAGTGGTCTGAATTTGACGAAACACTTCCCTAGCAGGTTACCTTGGAGCTAGGAATCCTAACGCAGTGAAGCTCCGCTGGCTAAACTATGAACCACTTGCACATGAGTGCATAGTCTCATGGGTTGCATTTAAATTTCTGAATGAAGGGTTGGGTCATCATGCGGGATTAAAAATTGAAGTATACATGATGATGTCAAGTATGCTCTCTTTTGTTCGTGTGTTAGTAGGCATCAACCCATTTTCTCAGTAATCATTTGTAACTGGCCCTCATCCCCTCAGGAGATGCTAAAGAATTAAGTATGACTAAGTCTGGTTGAGCATCAGTAGTGCCCATAAATTTGCATCTATAGTACATTCTGGTCGAAATAATCCATATGAGGTCCTGTCTGACACAGAAAACAAATGGTTCTTTTGTGAAATGAAAGCCGGCGACTCCATAAAATGAGTTCGGTAACACTTCCCACGGTTCAATTCTGGCTGGGAAGTGGTTGTGTAAACATTTATACCCGGAGTTGCATAACATCTGATGTTACTTGGTAATGCCACACGAGTCAATCGCCACTCCGTGCCTACGCTGGCATGGTGCACTCGAAGTAATATAATGTGTAATGTTAATTCGATCGCAGCTTGCTGGTAGAACTGCAATAATTTGAACGGAACCAGATCAAGATTTGACCTGTTGGTTTCAGTAGAATAGGAATTGGAATCCGAGGTTTTGTCCCTTTCATTCAACACTTCCATGATTTGACAGACTAAGACAGTCAAGGTTGGTTAGGGATTGCTCAGATCTGACTAAGGATGGACACGGGTACACCCGCGGGTACCTTCGGGCCAACCCGTACCCGTACCCGCAAAAACCGTACCCGTGCACGGGTCGGGTCTAAACCCGTACGGGTTTACCCGCGGGTCCTCAACGCACCCGCGGGTCACCAGACCCGTCGGGTATACCCGCGGAATTTCCAGCATAAACAATATTATATTGTCAAATATGGTGCAGTAAAAATGTAGACTACTCCACGTCCTCAATACTTTTATTTCCTGAGCTATCTGCGTTGTCCTGGACCCGAACGCGCTTGCGTTTTTTTTTTGCTGCTATCAAGTCGTTGATCCGAAGTAAGTCGCGGCGTCACCAAGATACCTAACAAAGTAGGCGGCGGAAAGAGACAGCGCACATGCGATTACGGGTGAAGTGCAGCAGACGGTGCCCGAGCGAGAATACACACTCGAAAGCAACAGAAGTGGCTTCCATTTGTAGTGATCAATATCTAGTCGCATGGAATGATGCACATAAAAATACTCACATGGCACACTAATATAGTAAGTTGATGAAGGACGGGATATTGGCGTCGATGAGCCCACCACCATTCCATGGGGTCATCAGTTTTTACGTGCAGAGCAGCCGGATAGTCAGGAAGTTTATTCCGGGACTGCTCATCAATGGCGCTGAGATTCTGGAACATGCTGAAGTTCAGCGCGGCAGAAGGGCTTACACTAGGAGAAACATCCTGCGAAGACTGGATGATGTCAACTCAAAAGACCTCAGACGAGCAAAGAAATACCCATACCACATTTATTTGTGGTAAAATAAGAATTTTGGAGCTCAAAGACCCGCGGGTACACGGGTCGGGTACACGGGTTGAGCGCGGGTCTGAAATCGCGACCCGTACCCGTACCCGCCCGCACCCGCGGGTACAAACCCGCGGGTGTACCCGCGACCCGTGTCCATCCTTAGATCTGACTCTCTCGGGCCACGGAGTCCCGTATAAGTTGTGAGCCATCTCTAAAACTGGGGTCTTTTGTGCACAGAAACTGTGAGTACCGATTAACCTTCCAACTCAAGCTGCTGGTCAGCTCTAGCGGTGGCATCTATTACTAACTTTGAAGAGACTTGCTGCATTTTCCCCATAAATACTTTCTGCCTGAATGTCCAAGGGTTGTTGCACGCAAGTCAGAATATGGGATGGTTTGGAGGCAATAAGTATTTACCACATGGTTTACGCAATTCTCAAACGCAACATAAGCCTGACGGTCTAAATATCGAGTCGGAGTTTTCTGTAAATGATGTCCATACTTGAATTGGGGGCAGGGAGCGTTCATTGAATAGGTCGAGGCGGCACATCAATTTCCGTGTCAGGCTGCACCTACCGAGGGATTTCAGCCAACCCAGGCCGCATGCCAGCCATTAGAGAGGTTGCGCACAAACCATTTGAGCCATGACGTGGGTTGTTTGACGTGTGCACCCGAATGGCTCCACCAGCCAAAATATAACGGCAGTGGCTTTGCCGAGCCATTCACCCACTATTTTGGCTGGCGTGGAGCCATTTGGTGCGCACACCAAATAAGCCACGTAATGGCCCCAATGGCTTGTGCGCAACCTCTCTATTTTAAGCTACCTCATTCAAATGCATTACAATTCAACTTCAACCACTCATGAAGTTCAATTGAACTTGGCAAGATGCAAAGCAGATCTGTGTTCCAGCAGCTTCACTATTTGCGCACCATGGGATTACAGCTGTTTGCAAAACTAATGGCACTACCCCGATTTTTAAGAAGAAAGAACAATTAAAACACACCATAAGTTTGAGCTCATTTCTCGCTCAATTCTTATCGGATTCACTTGGTTCCAAGTGCGTTGGAAAGCGGTTAAGCCGGGATATCGACCTATTTTAACTGGTTGGGGTCATTCCCAAAATTTGATGACTATAAAATTTGACCCCAATCTTTCCGACGCCGAGTTCTGATCGAGTTTTCTCGCTCAATTCTTGGCCGATTTCCTTGAGACCAGATGATTCCGGAAGGTACAATGGCGGCAGTCAAGTCTGACATATCAAAATGTGTGGCACCGGCCTGGCATGGCCAGGCAATGAGAGTCTCTGTGAAATTGCAGGAATCCATTCAAGCGTGGGAATTTTGGTATGAAACCAAAAAGGGAAATACGAAGGACCTGTGCCTCGATAACATCTTCAAAATGAGCCCAAGATCAGCCAGAATGGTTAATAATTGACCTTGAAATGAGGGATTGAAGTCACAGTTGGAAACCACCGAAGCGAAATTCTGGAACCACCTTTTCCAATAATTAGAACGCGTGATGGGTATAGGTCAAATGCATAGCATACCTGCTCTTCAACGCAGTTGGAATCAAGTGAATCCAATAAGAATTGAGCGAGAAATGAGCTCAAACTTCGGGTGTGCTTCAACTGTTCTCTCTTCTTAAAAATAGGGGCAGTGCCATTAATTTTGCAAACAGCTGTAAGAAGTAGCGTCTAATTTTAAGTAGTTGAAATGAATTTGTTGAGAAATCGGGGACCATTCCACGGTTAAGAGTCTTCATATGAGCTTGCCGACACAGAATTCGGGCTGAAATGTTCAACTAGAGCATATATTGATTACTCATTGAAGGGACTTGAGAATCTGATTTTCTCTGTCTTTCCGACTACTCTGAGGGTTTTTGAACATAAAACGGCTGCATCTAGCAGTGAGGCGAGTCAGAATTTGGTCAAAATGCCAACTGCCAGCGTGGCCTAAGCATCTTAGACAATACCTGATCACACTTTGGTTTTCATGATTGAGGTTCTAAATGATGTATTAGAGTCATTTAACCTTGCCCAAAGCGGTTCCTACAGGCGGCGCGGCAGTGCCGCGTCAATCGCGCGTCACGCCGCGTCACTGCCGCGTTACTTGCGCGTCACTGCCGCGCCAATGCGCGGCAGTCGCGTCAAAATCTCCAGTCCCCTTTGGCCTGAGCCATGGCTTTTCATCAAAATTATACCTGCAGGAGAACAAAGGTGTGGAGTGTGCGGATAAAATTCTTGAGGGCTAGAGAGGTTCCAACCTCATTAGTATCTTATTGGGTACAACCAAAACGGCTCACAGACCTTCTAGAATGGGTGAAGTTGAAATCATTGTTTCGTTGAATCTACACCTTCCGTAGACCATTTGAGTGCGAGTCTGTGATATGGTGCTTCATTGCAGCTCTGGATGGTTGAACAACCGATGGAGTTACATCTATGGAGTCTAGGTGAGTGTTTTTGTCAACATTTTGTTGACCATGTTACTGCACACAGAGGTGGTCCAGAAGCCTTGGCTTTTTGGCCTGGCTTTGGCCTAAGAGAGGGTCAGGCCAGGCCAAAAGCCCCATCAGGCCAAGATTTTGGCTTGGCTTTGGCCTTGGTACCAAAGCCAAAAAGCCATGGCTTTTTGGCCTGAGGCCAAAGCCAGAACATCACTAAGATTCATAATGATGCACCTCGCCCGATTTCTCGTCCAGTCGTCTTCTGAAGAGGTAATTGAAGGCTCGTGAGTGCAACAAGGCGCCTTGGGTTAGATATCAACGCCCTTCGAATTGAAGTCCATGTACACGGGAGCCTGGTTCATGGGAGCGATGGAAGAGAGCTCGGAACTTGCCGCCGCCGTGCCGGATCTCCGCATCAGATCGGACTCGGGCCGCCCTTTTCCGGTTCTGCCACCATCCTTCCAATTGCGTTGAACGATTTCTTCGCTGCAAGTCCGAACACCCCGACCCATGCAGAAAACCGGGACACGCTCAAAGCCCGAGAGAGTGCGCCAAATCCCAAGAGACGCAAACCGACACCCGGGACCCACGCACTCGAACGGATTCAGAAGACGAAGGTGGCATCCGCACGTACGATGAGCACCGCGCAGCTCCCGACGAATGCGCACGCGATCCACGTATTTTAGTCTACACCCTCTAGGCGCATCTCCCGCTGGCACAGTGACCCATCCGCCACGATCTGCGCTCCCCGCTCGCTGCACTGCCCCACCCTCTCCACCCCGTCGCATCGAAACCACACAGACGCGACCAGGGGGCCTGGATCGTGAAGTGGCATGAAATGACGCAGGCACATGCCCGCCCGCATCCACGGTCGCCCGCCGGTACCCGTGCATCGTCGACGTCCACTTGCATCCTTTACTTCCACCCCTACGCCCGTTCGCGGCCCCACCTGTTCCCAGCAACGTCAGCCTCAAGTTTGCCAAGGCGCGTACGGAGCGGGGTAATACGGACGGTAGGGCACGGACAGACGAAGGAAGGAGCGTACGAGGAGACGAAATGGAACTCACCGCGCCTCCCTCCGTGCCCTCGTCGCACGCACAACAGGTATGTTTCTATTTTTTTTGGTCTTTCTTCAATTTCCCGTCGCGTTCCTCCCCCTGCTCGTGCTCCTGCTCTCTACGTCCCTCCTCCTGCCTCGATCCTTGGCTAGGTTAGCGGTTACAACCGCGTGGGACCTGACCACCAGCAAGGTTTGCTGGTGTGCGGGAAGGGTTCCCCCTTCCCAGGTATAACTCCCCGGTGTCCACCAGTACACAAGAAGCTTGTCGTAAGTCTTCCCTTTGCAGAATGCATGCAGGAGCCAACAACCATAATTCAGCGTGTTCAACTTCCGAGGAAGGTCCACAGCCAAACAAATCAGCGTGTTGAACTTCCGAAGAAGGTCCACAGCCAACTCAAAAACATCCAAGGGAAGCCAAGGACTGGCTGCAGGGGATTCTGACGCTTGAAATTTGCACAGATGGGGCGGAAGCTTTCGTCCGTCGAGCGTGTTTAGCGGATCCGAGGTTAGATCCGAGGTTTTCGGCTCGACCGTATTGAGGTGAGCATTGGTTCTACGCTCATGGGGGGTGTTGTGGGTTGTGAATACCTGTAAGTCGGAGTCTTAAGGAGACTCCCCGTGCGCCATACATCACGACCATTTTAGTCGAGTCGTTGGTTCAATACAATGGATACAATGGATGCGATGAAAAGAGCTTTGTACCCAGATGTTGCAAATCGAAACGCCTGAGCCTTGCGGGTCAATTGCTTACGTCCAGGACAGCTGGGTTTAACCCTGTGTCACCGGTGAGATGATGTGCAGAGGGAAAAGTGGAAATTCTTAAATCGGGCGCGGGGAGGCAAACCCCAAGCTTCATGTAAATGTCGCACACCCGGAGGTAAACTAGCGGTGTTCTATTACACCCGAGTAATTGACCTTTTGCATCATTTGGTGAACTGGGTGAGTGCGAAACAACATTTGAACCGAATTTAGAATGCAAGTACTGCCGAACTGCGAGGGGCGAGCATATATTCTGTTGTCCGACCTTCTAAATCATATAGAAATGTTGACGTCTCAACCTATGGAAATGACTAGTTGGGATTGAAAAGATTCGGCGAGAAAAATTCATAACTCGGCCATAGGGAGTCGAACCTTGATCTGTAAGCCGTCTAAGGCGATCGAGACAAGACAAGCTCGCAGTATTCCGCACACTTAGACCACGACCGACTTGTCGACCTGTCGAGTTATTGATTACATAAACTGAGTGACTCGAAACAATCGTACCTAGATGCGGGAAATCGAACCACCGCTCAACTCCTCTATCAGGGTTGTCAAAAGCCTTCCCGCAAAGTCCTTAACAGTAAAGGTTATCCCAGGCGATACCGTAGATGGAGAAAAATGCAGAACATCAAACCTCCACTTGCGTGCGGTGAGTCTAACCCTGCTCAGCGAGTTACCGTGAAGGATACTCAATCAAGGAAGCCGGCGGTGTTGCGTACACCTGTTGAAACTTCGCTTACAGCTCTTTGCGGAACTTAGGGCGCGGGCGTTTTTTTTTTTTTCCTTTTTGGTCACTTTTTGATCGTTTTGATGAGAACAGCCGTAGCGTCCTCAATTATTGTCCGATTACCTCGTGCGTATGCGCAATCGATTCGCATGGGAAATCCGCAGTCAACTGCCTCCCCAGAATTTTGATTCGGGTCTTCAGAAGATTTCATAAGGCAGGTGTATCGATTTCAATCATATTTCGAGAATACACACATATAACATACTATTCGTCTCGGATTCCTCTATTCTTTGGATATGTTACACCTCTATGTATTCTCTAGTCAACTGTAATTTCACATTTTTGAAATACATCTTATTCCCCTTTCAGCGCACGTATCCTTCTGAGACCAATCAACACATTTAGTACAATTCTAGGACAGCTGCTGTGGTGTACCTTCAGAAGCGGTGGGTCCCTCCTGTGATGAGCGCCCTCTTTGGCATCCAATCTAGTTTTCTGCTGGTTCAAATGTATAAAAATGACCTTCCGCCGTATAGGGCGACGCGCCCCGTTTCAGCTCTTTGTGCGAACTTTCCTTTTTGGTCACTTTTTGATTGTCGCTGCGTGGACACTCATACTGGCCTCAAATCTCATCTGTTTCCCCCAGGAGCATGCTCAATTGAATCAAAAATATAGGGCCATCCACTATAAATTAGGGATGCTACAACTGTCCTGCATGGAAATGCTCAAAAATGTGCTTGCCTCACCTACAAATTTGATTTGAGGCACGGGTAAAATATTGGAGGACATTGAAAACTGCGCCCGCAAGCTTCATTTCGATTGAGCATGCTCCTGGGGGAAACAGATGAGATTTGAGGCCAGTATGAGTGTCCTCGCAGCGACAATCAAAAAGTGACCAAAAAGGAAAGTTCGCACAAAGAGCTGAAACGGGGCGCGTCGCCCTATACGGCGGAAGGTCATTTTTATACATTTGAACCAGCAGAAAACTAGATTGGATGCCAAAGAGGGCGCTCATCACAGGAGGGACCCACCGCTTCTGAAGGTACACCACAGCAGCTGTCCTAGAATTGTACTAAATGTGTTGATTGGTCTCAGAAGGATACGTGCGCTGAAAGGGGAATAAGATGTATTTCAAAAATGTGAAATTACAGTTGACTAGAGAATACATAGAGGTGTAACATATCCAAAGAATAGAGGAATCCGAGACGAATAGTATGTTATATGTGTGTATTCTCGAAATATGATTGAAATCGATACACCTGCCTTATGAAATCTTCTGAGGACCCGAATCAAAATTCTGGGGAGGCAGTTGACTGCGAATTTCCCATGCGAATCGATTGCGCATACGCACGAGGTAATCGGACAAGAATTGAGGACGTGGCCTACGAGGATTGAGGAATTAACGTTACATCAGTAGCGGAAATACGCACCGGGTCTGGAAGCGCAATGAATTCGGATATAAACGATCCATTACTGGACAAGGTTGGCGACAGGTGAGAAGTGCTGGAGCAAAACTAAATATGGGAGGCACATCAATCGCACAAGAAGCACGGAATTGGGGGTAGCCTAACATTGCGGACGTTGGGTGAATGATCAGCGGATGGTAGAAGATCACACCGGCGGCTGAGGAATAGCGGCTTCATGTTCGTCATTTTGCGGGCAAAAATCGGTGCGAGACGGGGCAGGAAGCGAAGCGAAGGCGCACGGGGACTTCTCGCCAGAGGAACAACGGACGTCGTAGGCCATGCTGCGGAATACAAATCCAGTGAACCTGGAACAGGCGGAGCCGGGAGGGACATATATGAGTGGTAGAAGATATTCTGGTATACTGGGTGTTCAGACTTGCAGAGCGAAGGAATATGTCCCAAGTACACACCTCGGAGATAGCAGGACAGAGCTTGGACAGAGCGCAGAGAAGTAAAAGCCATGATGACAACGTCGGCGGGACGGAATTGGTCTGAGTCTGTTTCATTGATATTCTGAATCGGCAGTGGTCAGTTCTTGCTGGGAGTTAGGCAGGCTTGGATGTTGCGTAGGCATGAGCCAGGAAGGAGATGAGAGTTTGAGTCGGAGAGCGCGTACGTTATCCATCTGATCGGCATGCATACTGTACTATTTTGACCAAATGTTCAGGTGACGGGTGACGGAGGGTCATGAAATGAACAAATGTGGGATAGGTGACGGTGACAAACTGAATTTGCCGCCCGAATAGGCCTAAAAACGACAAAATCTTTGATCCGGCAACTGCCGGACGTCCATTCATGGGAATTTGGCGTGATTGCCGAGAAATGAACACCTAGAAAAATGAACATCTTCAGTGACGGGTGACATGGTGTGATCATTTGGTCGAAATAGTACAGTAGTCGCTTCCGCTCCTTGCCTACGGCCTTCTTCATTTGTTCTTCATTCTCTTCCTCTTCATCCTCGGACCTCCGACTCTCGTGCCTTCGCCTTCCTCTCCATCCTGTCCTTCCATGATAGTCGCCCTCTCTGGTACCCTCCAACCGTTCACCCCGCTTTCTTTGATCTGTATATCGCCCATTATCCATCTCGCCTTCGTCTTGGATGTCACTCCTGCTCGTGCCGTGTGGTGCACCCCGCTCTCTAACCTTTGCCTTCCCCCCTACTCCTCATCTCATACTTGCTCCCACACCTTCGCCTTTCTTCGCCCCACCCATCCTCCGCCCATCCTTCTATCTCCGAGGCTGAAATTGAGACTCTCTCTTCCAGCGCCCCCGGTCGGATTCGGAGTTGAAATAGGCTGATATTGATTTCGAGTGTGAGACGACACGGAGTTCCCCGGCGCCCCACGTCCGCACAAGCCGCCAAGTGCTAATAACGGAGAGCCTTACACCGTCTGTACATCCGCGCACGCCCGACAAGACGACACATTCTCCAAGCCCACCCTCCACGCCCACGCTTCACTCCCACGCTTCACGCTCTCGCGTTAAACTCCTCGTGTAACTCCTCGCTCTCGCCCCCGCCGCCGGCTTTGCCAGCAAACTTACGAGGATTGATTATCTCTCACTCTTCCTGTCTCCCAGGCTATCAGGCTTTTCTCCTTGAATTTCGAAGTGTTAACAAATGCGTCTTGAACGAACGCTCGCGCGATCACTCTCTGTGTCGCTTCCGTTCGAACTGGGCGGACACGTCGATCTGCCCCTAGTACCGATTTCGCGGAGCCCAACCCTCTTCTGACGCCTTTGACAAATGTCAACGTTCAGAAGCGTGATTTTGCTGCGTCTCGCAACACTAATGTTGGTTCCGACCTACCTGGCTCCAAGATCTGTACGGGTTTCCTGCTGCGCCGGCTGCACAGCCAAAGCATACGCTTCTCGTTACTGGCTACATTGGAAAGTTCGCTCCGAGTGCAGACCTTTCGGCTGGTGGTTTTATTACTCCCTGGTTTGAATGGGCTGATATCGCTCGATCAGAAGTTCCTAGCCTCTTGCGGTCCGATATCCCATCTAACACGACATTCAGTCTGTTGATCGCCGATAACGGAATGGCACAGAACCCATCCGTTGCCGACGCGGAGGCTGGCTTTGACATCCAATACGCCATGGGTACTTCTTCCTCGCAATCCATGGTTCGGAAATTTACTCTTCTGCAGGTGTTGCAACTGGAGTTCTGACTACGATACGAGATTGAAACTTATTGGCACCTCTATGTACAAGAGACCAAGTTCCCTGGCGATAATCACCGGGTATGCATACGTATTACGCGCCCTTCTTCGAGGTCTCTCCTCTTCACCATTTCCCCCTAACCCACCCACTCAGTTCCTCATTTCCAACGCACGGACGAACCGATCTAGCTAGATCCGGCGATGCTACACAAATTCCGAGCAAAGAAGGGGGACAGAAAAGAGTGCAGCGCAGCGGCGTGGAGGAGCAGAAGGTGCCGTTATTTCTGCTTCTTTCATCTTTCTTCTCATATTCCCTCCCAACCCATTCAGTCTCATTCCCATAGGTTGTCTCGTGTTACTCTCTGGCTCCTGGGCAGCAACGTGTACCACTTGCTGCCTGCAAGGTTGCACCAGCCCATGTGTTTAGCGCTGCCATGCACGTGTCCCGGCGCGGGGAGCGAATGCGCGAAGTTTATCCACAACTCTGTTGAGTTATGAGATACCCGATGGTCCCGGCCTCCCTCCGCAATTTTGGTGTTAGGACATTCGCGCAACACACTTCCGCTCCCACTAAGGTTATAATAAAGGCATATCCAAAATTGATAAATTCGTATCCATGTACACCGAGTTCCCACCTACTTTCCAATCCTGAACGTTTCCACCATCGTGCGCAGTGTATTAATTTGGCCGACGCTGAAGCCAGCCTGGCGCAGTTCTTCCCCAGTTACCTCGAATAGTCCTCCAACCGTCACGAATCCATGAGTTTGAAGAAGGTTGAGGAGGTCTTTGTCATCGACGGAGGCAGTCAGTTGCTTTGGCTCGGCGCTGCGGGTCTTCTTGTCGGCGTGCCCAAGCAACTCGGAAAAAACGAGGCCCTCAGCTGCCTCGCCACGACCAACACCCCGGTTCCCTCCCGAGTCTGCGGCGGCATTATGACTCGTTTCCGGTTTTTTACTTTCCCCAACAGATTCATCTATTTTGCCCCCGTGTCCACCCTTTCCACCCTGCCCACCTTGGAGTAAAAGCCGGAAGTTCATACATCTTAATCAATAAGAGGAAGCAACGACTCACCCCTGATGATTCGAAACGAATTAGCCTCCCCCACTCCGACCTTAGGCCCCTCACCGACCCCACCAACACCCCCTATATGATCACCATCTTCTCCCCGTCGTCCTATGGCTCCTACAAACATTAAATTATGGCTGCACACCGGTCCATGATCGGAGGCGCACCACTGAGCTCGAGTGTGGGGATAACTCGTTTGGCTATTTCTTCGCCCCCCAACTTTATCAAGGCCCACTTCAACTCAGCAATATGGCCAAGCTTGAAGTTGCCTTTGCGCAGCTCGAGATCGGTCATGACAAGGAGGGAACTTATGGTATCGAAACCTGCTGTCGTCAGTAGAGTACAGAAATCGGGGCCTAGGCAGTTCTGCGTGCAAAAGGCATCGGTTCCCAGCTCCGAGAGATTGGCCAACAATTCCTCCGTAGGAAGTACAAGTAGCTGGCCAGTCGTAGTTCCGCTCGATGGGGGCCCTGGAAATCCCAAATACAGTTCCCTTCAATAGACAGTGATGATCGGCCCAGCCTACCATGGACGTACGGGACGGTGTCAGCCGCCTGCAGTGCCCCCACAAGCCCGCTACCCTCCTCGCCTGTGCGTGCAGCAACAGTATGAGATCACTGCTGCATACCAGAATTATAGTCGTACCAGAGACATCCCGCTCAGTGGGCATTTTTGAATCACTGGGAGGGGTGGACATGATTACCCAAGGGCCGACGCCTTGCCGCAATATAAGGACGTTCCGGCATTCATGAGTTGGACCGTACCGTGTAATGCCACCTGCCTGCCTACCTACCCGTGCCGCAACCCGGAACTTCTCTCCCATGTCAACTATTTACGTATAGGGCGTTTGGTGACCCATTTAAATGTGCCGTAGTGACTATGTAACCGTAGGGTGAGACTAGGGTGAATTGCTGAGCACTGGGTGCGTGTTTGTGCGCTTCAAACATTCACGAGCGGATTCAGTGGTGGGCGCTCCCACTCAAGCGCCTGGCGATATTCAAATAGGACTCGGGACGATTTCGAGTGTTGGAATTGTACGGAGAATTTGGGGTACATGGCTCCGCAGATGCTCCGTCTGCGTGTTCATCAGATGCTTCGCCTGCGTGTTCATCAGAATAATCTAGGTAGGTAGGTAGGTAGAATTACACGGCCGGTCCCGCTTAGGAACGCCGGTTTCCAGGGATTATCTAATGTACACGCGCTATGTACATTTGTGCCCCTGGGCTCTCATGCACCCCCGTAGCCGAGCTCACGGACGCAGCCTCAAGACTCGCCGCGGTGTAGAATTACACGGCCGGTCCCGCTTAGGAACGCCGAACAACGAGGATGTAACAGATGCGGCGGCACAACACATCTGATCTGCAACACAGTCTATTCAAGTGCGGCACGGATCCCGTACATTCTATTACATGCGGCCCGCGCCCAATACGGCAGTGTGCCGCATCATTGTGAAGTGCTGCACACCGTGATGTATGGGCTGCGTCGGGGGGGGAAAGCACGCCATTCAACGTGTTTTTGAAGTTTTTTAATCCGCTGAATTTACCCCGTTATCTCCTTGGACTCCTCGGTAATCGCATTTTGCTGTCCTGTACTCCTCTTCTCTCGTCTTCGCGTCGCATACACCCATTTTCTATTGCATATCATCCCGAATCATACTTCCGCGCTACCTGCTACCGTCCCCAAATGGAAAATAATGATGCGTTCTGCCCCAACGCATCTATATCTCCTTTCCTGCTGCATTACTATTGTTCAGCATGCTCACCGTCTGTCACTTTCAAAAACAAATGGAAAATAATGATGCGTTCTGCCCCAAAGCAACTACTTTTCTGCTGCATTACTATTGTTCAGCATTTCTCTGCAACTCCCTCGTTCTCTGAAATCTGCCCAGCTACATACCATACCAGGGATCTAGACGTGGCCTATTCCTGCCTTCCGAGCGCTCTGCCGGCCTTTTCGACCCACGACTCTGCCTGCGTGTGTTTCCGACGCAGGACTTCGACAGCTCGCGGCTGTGAGCGCCCTGAACACGACTCGCCTCTGTACCTTTTATCGGTGCATTGATAACAATCATGATCATTGGCAGTGCTGCTCCGCACTGCATCGTTGAACTCTTTGAGTGAAAGACATCCATTGCCAAGTACGGAGTTCGCCGTCGAAGGCTATGTTCATCCTCGAACGAATATATATCCACCATGCGATATTGGATCCACATTTCTGTGGCTGGGTCCCACGACCGTCGGAGGACTCCCGTGTTTCGAGGATGGGTATGTATGATTACGCACTTTGACCCCGAGTTTTGTCAATGTTATTATCTCGAAAGCTATTGAACGAGGCCAGTGTACCAATCTCGCTCACTCCATAGCGTAGCAGAGGTTACTTTACTTACTTACTGGTAGCAAGGGTTGGCTCCTTGCTGCGACTCACACTTGAATTATTGTTTGGGCATGGTGATGATGCTGAACCTTGATCTGTATCCCCAGATCTAGAAATGAAGTTTTAATAGCTCGTTCGGGAGTAAAAACGAATGAGACAATAATATTCGGACATGAGGAGTCTGTGTTGCAACTCTGCGAGCTGGAAGATTATTTACTTCAGGTTTTTTCACACGTCTGAGTCGGAAAAGGGATTGTGAATCGTGGTGTTCCGTGCACCACACCCGATGGATTTGATTGAATCATGGGTGCGACGTCAAGAAAACTGAAGAGACAGACTTGGTTATTGAGGGTGGCGATGCGGTTCAGATGCGGGGAGGCGAGAATATCTACGCATTCTGTGAGTGAGATCGACGAGATTCAGTCCAAGTGACGGAAGGTCAATCCAGAGCCTGAGGGTCTATATATTTACACCGGTTCAAGGTGAAGAAATCATTGGACGAGGCAGGGGAGACTTCACTTAAAGTTCAGCATCACCCACGTAATCAACTGTATCTGGATAGCGCCTTTTAGGCGCCATTAAACATCTTATTAGTCTCGGTCTTTTTCAGGAAGCATTTGTTATATATGAATATGACGAATATGAAGTGGCAGAATTTTTGAAGCCGAAGTACATCCCTTTTTATGTGGGAAAATGACATGCATGTGCAAATGCGACTTTCGATTTTTTTTTTTTGCTGGGCTTAAGCCCTCGAGTATAATACAGACTACTATCTAGACTACATTCAAAGAGCGACGGTAGTCGGGACAGTCATACCTTTTTATCGAGAGGATTGGGCTAAGAAATATGCTCAGTACATCGCGATCTTCATTTTTGTAAATATGAGCGATCGATAGTACTTTTCAGTAGTAGCATCAATTCAACTTGCGGTCAGATTTTACCGCCTTACAATGGGTGGAGAAGAACCAGATTGGCGCAACAGCCGCTGCCTGGGAGCTCGGCGCTTGCCGGTTCTCCGCATCAAACTCGGGCCGCCTTGTCCGCTTCTGCCTCTCCTTCACCCTCCCTCAAAGACGTGGCAGCGGGAAGATCGATGGTACGGTGCGCTGGTCGATTTTCCTACATCTGTGTCTTTCCTCCCTGCTCCTTCCTTCTATTTCCCTCCGCATTCAAACTCACACTGGCACCTTTTCTACGCAGATAGATCGCGGGACCCAGACAAGCTCAAAGCGGGATTCCTCGACGTGTACACGGTGACGAGACGCGGGACAGGATGGTGGCAGCGGACACTTCGCGCTTTCCAACCTCCTCCGAGTCTCGTCTGCTCGTCCTCTTACCCTTCTTCGCTCGCCCCATCGTGCTCGCACGCACACAATCGGATTCGTAACGGCCTCGTCGATGCACTCCCGAATCCCTGCGTCCACACCTCCGCCTCACGATCGTCTCCGTCTCTCTGAGTCTCCACTCCACACGTGCGGATTGCACCCCCACCTAACCGCCGCGTGCCAGCGCCGGAAAGACGCAGGCGTACATCCGACCCCGAGAAGGCGGCACCAGGAACCTGCCGCGCGGTGCACTCCGATGGATTAACATGAAGATGAAGATATCATCCGCACGATGAGCACAGCGCAGCTCCCCAGCGAACAACGCGTGCCCCGCATCTCCCACATGCTGCTCGTGCGCGGAGCCGCGGCTCTGGACTGGGCCTGGTCCACGAACGCACCGCAGCGCCGACGCCCATTATACACCCAGACTCGAACCCACGCGCCCCTAACAGCCACGCCGACTGGAGAACCACAGAAACACGCGCGCGATGTTACCGCCCCCCACGTTCTGCGCCCGTACTTCCCACTCTGTCAGTGACCCGCGCATCCCCCGTACACACACGCAACCGAGCCGCACGCCGCATGCACTGCCCCTCCCCACCCCCGATTTCCATTCGCGCCCCGCCCCCGCCAACCAAGAGATTCCCACTCCCGAAAACACCCTCCCGCGCGCGCAGATCAAAGCAATCCCACGCGATGTGATGCGACGATAGGGCCATCGGCATCGATCGCAACAATGCGCATTGCGCACCTCGATTCAGAGCGACGTCTGATCCACGATCTATTGATTAGGCCTGATGCAAAAATCCTGACATTTTGGGCCGATTTTGATGCCGCGTCGATGGACGCCTTCTTCTCTCTTCTCTCTTCTCTCCTCGTTTCCTCTCCCTGCCTCCTTCCTGCCTCCTTCTACCCCGTTCGACGCGTCGTCCCCTCCCCTTTTATTTTATCTACTTGCCTTTCGCTTTCTTCCACACCTCCCTTTCCCTCAGTTTCCGTATCGCTTCTCCATTCCCTCCTCCATCCACGGATCTTCCTCCCTCCCCCCCTCTTCCTGCTTCGTTTTCTACTGACGCGCACGGCAAACCCCCTCGTGCATCCGAGGCCCCGTCACGCGCAAGAAGCGAGAAGCGAGAAGTGAGAAGCGAGGATGAGAAGCAGTGGGCTGTCAATAGCGGGGCGGGTGTGCGCCGGTGTGCGCGGGGGTTGGTTGGGGGTGCGGGTGTGTGGCGGGCAATCTGGCGTACTCGGGCTCCGAGCAGACGGCGCCTGGATCTGCCGTAGTGTGTTTTCGGTGCCGCGGGCGCAGGTGTGCATGCGCGCGTACAGTACATTTGGTTGTGGGGGACGCCATACACGCCGCCCTCCTCGCGTCCGACACGCGACGTACTCGTGCGCAGCCGATCACCCGACGCGCCCGCCCACCTACAGGACCCCGGCGGCGTCGCGTTGAAATGTGAGTCCAGATAATTTATTTGATAGAAACCTGCTGGCGTGGCGTCTGAAAGGACGACAGAAGCCCATGGATATGAGCAAAAAAAAAGGCTGTCCAAGATTCGGATAGAAAGAGGATTACATACATACGCTGTGTGAGAAGAGGAAGAAGGAAAGAGAGCTGGAGAAAGTCAGTATCAGAGGGTGCGAAAAATTGGGGTGATGCTGAAAAGCAAGATACTCTATGGGTTGAAGGACGAGGAGATGAATATAAAATATAAGGTACAGATCTACCACGGATTCAGAGACTTGAATAACCTGATCTGGGTCCAGGAAGACCGGGGAGTGGTGAGGTCGAGGTCGAGGTCGAGATTATATTATGGGGGTAGGGCATCAAACCGTACGTATTATGCCCAGGGGCGTAACAATTACGGCGTATTTTATTACGCCACGCCCTCAGCCGCCCGTCAGCACCAGGTAGAGTGGACCAAACGGGACGGGTCGCGTGCGTCCCGTCCGTTTACTCCGCATTTACGGCTTTTGCCAATCCAAAGGGAGAATTGAACAATTTGAGGGCTAACATGGGGCTAAAATGGTCTCAGTCATCCTCACACTCCCAGAAAGAACGTGAGCCTAGAAGTATATGGTCGGTATACAAAATGCGAGAGACTTTGGGATATTTGGTATACTTTCATATACTCACGGCTACTTCCGGTATACCTCGAGTATACGACGTAAATATTAACAATTCATGGTTTCTTCGCATGGTCTGTATACCTGGTATACTCAGGCAATGTCACAACCACTGTTTGCAGATGAAGTTATGAGTGACCGGGCCGCCTTTCAAAGTCCGCGGCGTGGTCACGTGGGCGCGGCGCGTCAATTAACGTACGATTTATTTCCGCCACGACGCGTTCGTCACTCATTCACTGCCATGGACACCTTTAACGAGATCTATGCGCAGCTCAGCACTGTCCCTGGCCTCTGCGACACGATTGGTATGGAGAAAGGGTGCAGTTTGTCCGCTTGGCTGCTCGCTTGAAAGACACGATTCTAGCCGCTCAGCCCACCTCTCATAATGCGGCGGACGCTCCCGAGGAAATTCCCGAAGGCATTCGCTCATTTCTTGGGAGCGCCATCTATCTCCCGGCAGAATACATTGATGGCTGTTGGAAAGCATTTGGCAGCTTGTTTAAGAGATCGGTGGGCGGAACAGCGCTAGGGATTGAAGGGCCTATTGGAGGGTCTTGTAAGGCCGGGTCAATTGCGAGGAGACCCGGGCTTGGTGAGCGAAAGGCCTCATTGCGGGGGAACGGGTCATTCGCACCAGGACCTTGGCCATGATTGATTGCATACTACGGATCGTCGGATGGCGAGGGAGGGGGGATCCAGAGGAAATCACCACAGTTATTGCACTGATGGATAGTGAGACAAGGGAGAGGAGAAAGATACGAGAGGCTCACAGTGCGGAACCATAGGTCACGATGGGCTGGATTATTGGTGCCGCGGCACTGGAGTGCGGCGGGGATTTGGTGGTCGCATTTCCAGCAAAAGACGTAGAGTCCCATTTACGGAGACTTGGTTGAGTGTCGCTCTGGGCGGGTTGGGGGTTGTCGAGCACTGAGGGTGGCGGTATGGGCGGGAGGAGAGCTGTGACCGCGGCAGTCACACGAACCGCGCCGGGTCACCCGGTTACCCAAGTGTCACGTTCATTGAAAGTTTGCGGAGTATACGGGGTATACAAAAGTATACGAGGTATATTAAAGTCTCCGAGGTATATCAAAGTCTCTGAGATTTTAAAAGTATACCAAAGTATATGAAGTCTCTCAGAGTATATGTAAGTATCCCAAGTATACGATATACCTATGTATACTTCTGTATTCGCGTATGTTCTCCACACTCCAGAAAAGTCTGTGCCCGGCCTCACACGCACCAAAATCAGTGAGATTCAAGTCCTCAAATAAGATCGGAGCTATCGGCGGGTCCGGCAAGCTTCATCGGCCGGCGCGGGATCACTTATATGTATGTCGGCACTGATCCCGGAACTGCCGCTACGGTCGGCAAGGTGTTCCGCACGATCCGAATCGCTGATCGTGATCCTCGGGATGCTGATTTGCTAACGCATATTTTACGCGTAAACGGACGGTTACGGGGACTACGTTTACGGGTTGCCTCGTCACGTCCCCGTACCCTCCGAGACTGTGTCAAGCCTGTCGACGGTACGGGGACGTACCCGTTTTTACGCGCCGTCTGTCCGTAAAAATACGGGACGGTTTGATGCCCTATATAATGGGGGGAGACATATCACCGAGGTTCATGCTTGAAGCGACAAGAATATATCTAGAAGAAGGTTTTGTTGGAAATACAAGTGCTGTGCATGCACTGCCCAATTCAACAACTTGGTTCTACAGCATTCTTTACAGCTCGTTGATCTTAGTATTGATTCCAGAGATCTTTACAGCCCTTTCTGGTATGTATTCGTGTACATTTTGAATGAATTCTACACGTGTTTGCAACGGGTTCACTGCGTATTTGGAGTCTCCTCTCGAAATCCAACGGGTTTCAATGCAAGTCAGTGATAAATAAGGAGGTAGGAGATAATCGGCAGTCAACTTACTTTTCGTAATTGAACCAACCAGTCGCGACGTGAGCATACTAGACAAGAGTGAGTTGAAGTCGAGGTTGTAACCGAGAAACCCGACAGTTCAACTGCGAGCTTGAAGAGACCAGTGCAAGTAATCAATGGAATATAATGATGGTCGACACAACCAGATTTATTTCTAGAATTTGAATTAATCAGTCCCGCGTCGGCACGACGTGAACCTACTACAAGAGGAGTTGAACTCGAGGTTATAAAGAGACATACCGAGTACCCCGTGCTACAAGATCGAGCTTGAAGAGACCAGTACGAGTTAATGATGGAAATCAATAGACGCTTCTGATAGACCTGGATTTAATTCTCGAAATTGAACCAGGCAGTCCCGGCGTTGGTCCGAGCTGAGGGGAGTGGACACATCGAATAGAGTCCTCACGAAAAATCTATAAAGACCAGAAAGGGTTAAAGTCCAGGGTATATAGTGCTGATACAGTGATAATACCTGATGAACGCGTCGAACATTACGACCTGAAGCTTAAGGTGTAGGCCGTCCGAGATGAAATCCAAGTTAGATGAAACTCGACTCATTACTGAACCGGAGGTTTAGCTACTTACGTGTGGAGAGCTTTGATTTGATGCCAACTTTGCTACATGTACAAACAGTGATTTCTGTCGTGCTCTATTACTCATCGTGTAAACTCTCCGTGGTATACAGTTGTTGAGATAGTGATTCAAGTACAGGAGTAGACACCATTCTCCCTCTCCACGGTTTGATTTTTTCCTGGTTTTCTGTATATTGTGCGAGTCGTTATAGTCAAAATTATGTTTACTTGATGTGTCATTTCTGCTGCGGTTCCTGGTACCGACTTAGGTACCAGGTCTCAGATCATCGAAACCTTTCCTGTATTCCCGCCAGTTTCCACTTGGTCTCCGATCATCAATGCATCTGTTCCCGCCACATGCGTCTAGCCATAAAATGCTACGCACCAGTCCTCCTACCTATCCTGGATTCACTCGCTTGCCCAACCGCTCCTGGGCTCTTAGGATTCTGTTGGTATTGCTTTATCAACTTCTTATTCGTGCCCAGCTGTTAATGCCATTCCATTCCATCTGTTCCGCATCCAGCCTTTGGGCACTCCAATCATCTCGCGTTCAGCCTTTGTTCTATCGAGTCCGAAATCTGTTCTGCTTCGAGCCGCATCCGTTCTGCATCCAGCCTTCGGGCATTCCAGTAATTCGCATCCAGCGTTTGTTCTATCGAGTCCGAAATCGAATTGTCGTCCATTCCGAAACAGCCTTCTCAAATGTTTGCCGAAACTGACACATTCGGCTTGAGTTTCGGCATAACTGAAATCTGGAATTTCGGCAGCAGCGTGGCCAAAGTGGCGCCGAAATCACAGTTGATTTACAAGCTTTACTTTGACCCGATTCCTCTCACGAAACCAATTATTTCAAGATAGATAATGAGACAAATGATACGGTGAATATCGGGACAGATTTCGGTCCAATCAATTCTCAATAATATTCCCACAGTTTCGCAAAATCGTTTCCCCCTTTTCACACCGGGTAAAGCAAAATATTAACCTATGTCAATATGCCAGCAAACAGTAGATAATTCAGCACATAAATCAAACCTTGTAAAGACTTAATAAATTGATTTGGTCCAAAACGGACTCTTAAGTAGGTACAATCAGGGGCTGTTTCAAAAGTGGTATATTTATTAAGTATCCGACACATCTGAAAGGACTGCTGAAAGATGAACTTCCAGGAGCCATTTCTGGCCAGAAGAAAGGAGAACTTTCGGGGTAACAATTGATTTTTCCCCCCGAAAGTTCTCCTTTCAATATACCTGAAAGCACAGCTAAATGAATTTATTTAGGCATGGCTTTCCTAGCTTGCTGAAAGGGAACAAAGTCAAGGCTGGGGAAAGAGTTGCTGATTGTGGCTACTTCCGTGGTGCTTTCACACCAATTGAACTGACCAACTATCTACAAGTTTGGAATCATCTACTGAGTTATCTACTCTATGCGTACATGTTGACGTAGGTTAATATTTTACTTTATCTGGTGTGTTTCTTTTTATGCACCTGTACAAACTCATAAACGTCAAATAAGCGCTCTACGTTCTCAAGGAGCGGTGAAGCTTGTAGAAAGCATCTTCTTTTTCAAGGTCTCTACTTTTCGTTAGTTCATGTGACCTCTGAATTCCTCACAGCGGTGAGAACACACCGGCCCGCAATATGCACTGATTGAAGCCACATGCACAGTTATAATTGCAGAGCACCAGTTGCAGGCACACCGGCGTTGAGAAGATCAAAGGTCAACACAATTTGATCTTCTCAACGCCGGTGTGCCTGCGACTGGTGCTCTGCAATTATAACTGTGCATGTGGCTTCGATCAGTGCGTATTGTGGGCTGGTGTGTTCTCACCGCTGTGAGGAATTCAGAGGTCACATGAACTAACGAAAAGTAGAGACCTTGAAAAAGAAGATGCTTTCTACAAGCTTCACCGCTCCTTGAGAACGTAGAGCGCTTATTTGATGTTTATGAGTTTGTACAGGTGCATAAAAAGAAAAGGGGGAAACGATTTTGCAGATGTTTGCATCAGACACAAGGCCTGGTTCGATGGGCCTTGATGGCGATCAGTTTGGGAAGGATACACAAAAAGTGGACCGACCTCAATGAAGAGCTTGAGAGGCAGAAAGGGGTCAAGCTTCTCCTCATATCCGGTAGAGACCACCGCTGCAAACCAATTCAAAAAAATGCTGTCCAAGTGGTTGCGGCTGGAGCGAACGGAATGCGAGTAGGTCGAGATATGGAGCAAGTAGGAAAGGCAGAGCGGCGAGGTCCCAGGACGGAGCCCGGTCTCCTTGAATATGACGTCCTGCTGAATTCTCTGACGTGCAGGCAACTCCTGCTGATCGTCTATGAGGTTCACCTGTAAAAAATGGGAGTGCAAGGTTGCGTCCCAGAGCGCGCGAACACGTGAGCCCCGCCAGTCAACGAGGCCAACCACATTGCCCAACGGCAAGACGAGGATGTTGTTGAGTGATAGGTCGTCGTGGTAGAGCGTGAAGTGTGTGGGATTATCAAACTCTTCGGAAGCCAAGGTCACAGCCAACAGAAGAGAGAACCACCTTGTCGCATATGCAACTGTCATGTCATCGACACCACCATTGATATGGCACCAGCAGGTGCGCTGCAGAGTCCACTGGCTGTGGTCACCGAGGAGTGAGAGCTCGCAGCTGAGATACGCCTCCATCAACCGCTTGGAGGATAGGAACGGGCCCTGACGATGAGGCACTAGGAGAGAGTCGGCGTGAGTCGAGGAAGGCGCCAACAGCCCAACTAGTCCGTCCTTGTCGGCGATGCTACCGATCACGGGGAAGGGAGCCTGCAGGAGTTGAGCCTCAATGTGTGCCACAGCTCTCAACACTTCCTCCCGCTGGGACATCAAATGCCAACGGGTGGCGAGGCACTCCCCTGGAATCTGACAAGGTAAGTTGTTGAGTAAGAGGTGCCAACCAGTGGCAGGAGCGACATACCCTGCTCATCAGCATGTAAGGTGTTCCAAGTGCATTGTTGGGATCAGGTTCGTAATGGTACAATTCGGGAACAGGGATAGACGTGTGCTCTCTAACAAATGCAATGGTGGCGACCTGGATGGGCTGGTCGGTACGGAGTGGAGCTGGCATAAAAACGCCCACCTCGGAATTAAACTGATGTGTGAGAGCATCCGAAGAGAGCGCAGGGATGGAAGGAGCTCGGAGACGGGCCAGAGCATCTGTCCCGGCCTCAAAGGTCAGGAGAAAGACCTTGCAGGGTCGTGGGTCAGACCATGCAAGAAACAGATGCAGAGGAAGGAACGAACCAGGTTGAAGCCACCCTGAGCTATAGGATAGGACCCGGTGCAAGGCTTTTTCATGACTCGGGTGGCTTCAGCAACTAAGCCGCTGTAGGACTGAACAAGATTGATGATGTCAGCTGCATCCTCCGAGAACTTCAGTAGCGTGTGAAATGTGTTGATAAGAGCAGTGAGGCCAGGGTCCTGGGCCAGGTGCTGGGGCAGCTCAAGGGAGAAGTCAGGAGGAGACATGTGTTTGTGCTGGCAGCGTGTGATTGGGCAGCCCAAAGCAAGCACTGCCACTGATCGGAAGACGATTGTGCCGAAGTCTCGGCCGGCAAATGCCGTTCCCGGATGATTCTAATGAGAAACCCGGTTTTCAATGGAAACCCCACTAGCCGGGCAACCCTGCCATTCCCAGGGTTGACCGATCTGAACATCTTTGGGAGCAAAACCCTGGGCAAAGTTAGGACTGTTTCAGGCCAATTTTAAGCCCTGGGAGTGACCGATTTTTCACGTTTCGACCTCGATTCTATGTCAATGCGCTGACCTCGAAACGAGGTGGGCTCAATTCCCGCAAAACCGCGTCAAATCTTCACCGGATCGAGGTTTCCATCAACGACCCTGGGACCCAGGTCGCTGACAAAATGGTAGTGTTGTCGCGCGGACATTCTCTTCCTCTCCTCCACCTCTTCTTTTGGCTCCCTCCCTCGGTGAGTATTTTCTTGTGTCTGGGCTCTCCTTCCGCCGCCGGCTTTCGTAGGTTTGGACTCGCACCAGGGACCCCATAGAGAGCTGGCTGCGGAAGTGCCACTCGTTCCACCTGCCTTCTGACGTGTTATCTCCACAGATTTAGCGTTGCTTTTGATTCCGCTTGTCAATGTACGTTCTCTTCCCTTCCTGAAATACCACGCCCTCACACCTCGCGAGACGCGCTCTTGCCGGGACTTTTCGCCTCTCCACCATCTTCGCTGCGATAACTTCGACTTTGCGCCGCTACTTGCCGATGTCTTGCAACAAAAATTAGGTTCCTCGTGCATCCACCACCCGCGATTACTCGAATAAATCCATGCTGATCCAGACATTGCTCCCGGTACAGAAGCTTCCGAACGCCCATGACGCTATTCAACCGAGGTCGAGGATTGCTGGGGAAGTAAGAGGCGACGTTGGATTGCGGATTTCACAGGTATGGGGTTTTCTATAATTAAATGGAATGACATGTGTGTACTCATGTATCTTTTCAAGCAACACCCTCCTTGAGTTGAAGATGCCTCCGTGCAGTCCGGAGAAGCTCCTATATCCGCACGCCCCGTGTCTGGCTTCAGAGGAAAGGTGCGTGCATCCATCTTCTCCGTTCTCATCTCCAGCGGCTTCATTTATTTCTCAGTGCGCACTCCATCGTTTGGTGCGTGGATCCTTCCTTTTTTTCCGCTTTCCTTAGCTAGCCCCAGCATCTCTCCTGCCCCAACTCAAAGGGCCGGAGCTGCCAATGCTGCCGCGGCCCATCTCAGAAGAATCTTGAAGCTCCAACACCGACGCCGAGCGTTTCCCGGTGTGCGTCCATAGTTCCACCTTTCATTATGTTGAAGTTGACCCTTCCTTCCTTCGAATGCTCCCTGAATGCCCTCGATGCGGGAACGTTAAACGATGAGCACCCGTATCTGCGCACAGTCAAGACACGCCGCTCCAGTTCCGACTTCTCCAATTGTCGTACGTCCTTGTTCTTTTCTGGCTCGGCTCGCGCTGCTTCCATTTTTTTTTCCCCGCAACGTCGCAGCTATGACATGGGTTGCTACCCCCATCGCTCGACACGAACCTCCATCCCACCGAGCACCGAAATCCACCCACGCCACCGAGCATCCCATGGTATGTTGGGATTTATTTCTTGCTGTTTATTCTACATTCAATAGCGGGCACAAGGTGGCGGAGATGAAAACGGTGTCCGGTGACAGGTGAGTGCAGAGTTTTTCCACCGTCGAACTTGCTGAGACGCCGCATTACTACAGTTCGGACTCCAGGTGTGCGAGGATTTCTGAACAGGTCGATAACAAGAATGTGGTATCCGTACCTGTTGAGTTCGTGGATTCAAAATGAACATACTTGATACGGCAGAGGGAAAATAACTGTGCGTGTTCGCACCAATACCGAATGAGTCTCATGTTCTTCATCTGTATGGCTTCGCTTACAGTTAATGTATAACTTGGGGTGTAGGGCCATGGCGTTGGCCGGCAAAAACTCGTGCTTTTTTTTTGGGGGGGGGATACTTCTGTGGCCAGAAAGGTGGTCATCATGTGTATACTATTGGGATGGGGGCACCAAGGGAAAAAAACCTGAGTCAATCATTTTAAAGGGACCTCATTCCATTTGGTGACTTAACACATTTTCGGGTCGGAAAGCACCCACCACGTGCGCTGTGGATAATCAGGTCACGTTGAAACGGTTGCTCAGGGTCAAGCACTGAGAATAGTAATGCACTAAAACAAACACCAAATCGAACGACTGAGTTTCCCAAACTCACAAAGTGAGATTAGACAACTCAAACGAACAACTAATGCTTAATTCCAACTACACCACACACTCCTAGTACACACAGTCTTGACAAGCCTGACGAGATACGGGTCTTATTGGATCGATAGAAGATCCAAGGGACCAGGATAGAACTTAATTCTCCTTTAGATAACTTGGTTGGCTTCGCTTTTAAGCTTTCAAACGATTTAAGATGCGGTCTATTTCATCTTAATGGACAATTGTGTCAATTAAGTCGAACGGGTGGGGTTTATTGCAAGGTATAACGGCTATTACAGCTGTTTCCGAAAAGCTTGAGACAACGTGAAATTTTTTGCGTGCACAAAACTTTGATGGGAAGATAAGGATTACTGGATTTGGATGGTCAGCCGAGATTGCCGTCGCTAGCCGTCGCTTCCGTCGATTTTGCTGGCCCCCGAAATATTATTCTCTCAAAGAGATCTCCCTCTCATTGTACTGGCTTAGTGGTCTTGTGTACGTTCCGGGAGCCTCACAGGTCCCTGAAAGTGTGAGGCAGGTCCAGGGGCCCAAAAGTAGACCTCGGCTGTGCCGATCCCGAAACGGCAGTTGATCCGTGCCATATTCGGTAATCCTTAGCACTCCATCAAAAATTTGTTGTGTGCAAAAAAAATCTCGTTGTCTCAAGCTTTTCGGAAACAGCTGTAACCGGCTATTATTTGTTGGACGGTTATCCTGTCCTAGGATGCCACAAAGGTCTTTATTTGCCACGGAGCCTTCAGTCAATGCCACGGAGGTCTTCAGTCAATGCCACAAAGGTCTTCAGTCAATGCCACGGAGGTCTTCAGTCAATGCCACGGAGGTCTTCAGTCACTAATTCCAATCCACAACCAACTTGATTCAAATGGAATACAAGCCCCAAAACAATGCCTTAAATACGTAAGGGCCAACAAGCTCCTCACTCTCTCGGGACAGATTTGGTGCTGTACTATACTACCGCTGGCTACTTATGTACTACTTGGCCAAGAAAATCTCAAAAATTGACAGCGCTGATTATTCAACAGGTAGCGCGCGGTGCTGGGTCGATCAAAGCGGACCACATCAGGAAAAACCTCCCCAGATAATTTTGTCAAATTATCTTCTGCCAAAATAATTTGACAAGAGTTGACAGAATCTTGTAAATTTTGACAAACTTTTCGCGAAATTTGACAAACTGCTGGTGAGATTTGAGGAGATTTTCAGACCAGGTGGTCCAAGTGACGCATCGAGTCTGTACTATGCCTGGAGATGCTGGGATTAAGGTTTTTGACACGATTAATCCATAGCCTCCTTTAATCCTTACTTCAGTGAGCACATGCGATGTTGCATAATTTGAGATAATTTGATCAACTTTTGAGTTACTTCAAGGCCATCGGGTGAATGAGGGTCTGATTGGTATATCTGGCTACGATGCACTTTGCACTTTGATTTGATGCTCCTTAGGTACGGACGCGGCGGGTATCGTTTGCGAGTTGATGTGATCGGCGAGGTTGCGACGTCGTCAAGTCTTTCAAACTCCGCTGATGCCAGACACGCCCACACGTCAAAAGCTGTCAAACCGTTGCCACGTCGTACGATTCTTTGCTTTTCTCTTCCGCCCACCATCTCCTCCTCCATCTTTCCCTTCCACTCCCCTTCTCTTTCCCTTCCGTGGCGCTCACAGATCACGGATTCACGGTTTTCTTCGTTGGATTGTACATAGCCTGGCAGGTTAATGGCGAAATTCCGGATATCGACGCTCCTCCATCTCCTGCAAACACAAAGAATGCGGCTGCTCAAAATGCTCAGGAGAAGCTCGTTCGGGCTCGGAAGTTAGAGCACCTCATGGCTACAAACCCAAACCCTACAGAGTCTGAAATCGACGAAATCAACTCGATCAAAATGAATAGATCTCTCCGCCGTCACTTCGACAATGTTGTTCAATTTACGGTGGCTGTTAGGATCCTCACCTCCAATTCTATCAGTCCCAATGAAGTTAAACACGGATGTGGCGCTCTGGAGCGGTCGATACAAGAATGGGCGCGAATGCATTGTCATCTCGTACCTTATTTCCACTACGCCATCCACCTCGAGGATCAATTTCTCAAGTATGGGCCTGGTCCCGGATGGTGGACATATTGTTATGAGCGCAACAATGGACTGCTGGGCCGCTTCAACACCAATGGGCACTCCGGTGGGGAGATGGAGGGAACAATGATGCGCGGTTGGTAGAAAACCACGTGAGTTCAAGATTTGGTGAGTCTATCCATTTTTTTGAGCTCCGTTCTTGATTTGAAAAAATAGATATCACGATTCGAGGCAATTTCGGATCCCGGCCCCGAAGATGCAGAGTCCCTGGCACTGCTGAAATCCCATCTGAAGGGTGGTACCTCAGAGCGCAAGGGAACTCTGCAGAATTATATCTCGAGGGTACAAACGGAGCGCAACCCACGTACGTATCTGATATTGTCGAACTCCATGTTCTGATCTTCACCAGATGAAATCGACTTTCCCCGCTTCCCGCAAGCCAAAAGTCTGCGAGAACTTGGTAAAGGCTACTACCAGCTCGTACTCAACTATTTGCAGAGCGTCTGGGGGCCTGAACTTGTTATTCTACCTGATATTTCTACCCCAGAATAGGAGAGCGAGATCAGCTTTTTGGGAGATGTACAGTCATTCTCCCATGTATGGGTAACTGAACTGAACTGAACTGAAGTTCTATTTACGCCGTACCTGGCCATAATGGCTACGCGGCAGTACTCTAGCTATGCTAGACTGGTTATGTATGTAACATACTGTAGTCGGAGTGGGATCATTTTTCGTAAGTAGGTAAGAGAGAGAAATAAAAGGAGGAGACGAGTGGGGAAACATTGAGATCGATAGGAAGCTGGGAGAGAGGCTCGAGAGGTGACATACGTAGAGCGGGCGTGGGACACAGCAGGTACTAAATATAATCAAGGCAGAGGGATATTAGATGGGCGGTACAGTAAGAGAGAAAGAAAAGAAAAGAAAATATCAGGAGAATCTACCAGTGAGCGCAATAAACTCGGTCACAGCTTTGAGGAGCTTGGGATGGGTGAGGAGCGAGCGAATGTCGACAGCGCCAAGGATCTTGGTGTTATATGATGCGACTTGAAGCGGAGGGCGGAGATGTTCGTAAGCGGGGCAGTGCAACAGAAAGTGAGCGCGCGTTTCCCTGTGAGCACCACAGGCATCGCAGGCAGGAGATGGTGCCAGTCTGCACCGGAACCGATGGTCATTCAGAGGTGAGAAGTTGGTACGGAGTTGGCCGAGTAGAGAGATGGTTGCACGCGACGAGGACGAGGTGTAAGGGGTGCGCAGGATCAGTGAAGGGGGAGAATCATCAATCTCACGAAGTCCACGACCCGTCTTGGAAATCTTCCACAGAGCTCTCCATCGTGTCAGAATTTCGGTGTTGATGCGACGTTTGCACGATGTGAGGGAGATGGGTGTAGATGACGGAGGGGGGAGGAGGGTAGCTGACTTCGCCGCATCGTCAGCGAGCTCATTTCCGAACGTCCCGATGATAAGCCGTGTAATCAAGTACACCTGAATTTGCGCATTTTACGCATTTCCAGCTGTCAAGCATGTGTGCTACATACCTAAGAGGCTTTCGGGAGCTCCGAACGAGTAGCCTAACAAGTCTAATAGCACTAGGGAATGAACCGGGAGGATCTATAGCGGTACCTCCACAAATGGGGCCAATATATGTCTTACTCGAGTAAGGAACTAGACTATCGTGGCAGAGAAACTAGGTTATATAAAGCCTAAGGCTGCTTGCTGGGACACTTACCAAGGAGATGGGAAGGAAACTATCATATTTGCACAGTGGCGGAACCAAGTCCTTCATAGAAGATTGACTAGACTAAGATTGTCCGTGTTTGACACAAAGGACTAGCGCGTTCAGGCCACATGATGGGAATGGCTATTGGGAGAAGGCAGATACTGCCAAGACGGATAGCATCCAAGAATAGAACCGGCAATTCCGGACCTAGGCAACCAGCATCACTATAGAGATCGCGATAATCCTTAAATCGGATAAGGCATCCTAGGTTCCTAATCGAACCATGGATAGACGGGTTGAGCTAACCTATGACTATGGGGTACCGTATTGAAGCTACGATGGCAGGCTAGACGAAGAAGACCCTTCCGGGCTCGGGACATAGAGCCACAGACGAAGAAGACCTTACTTGAGCAAGGCATCAGTTGCCAAGAAGAGCTCCTTGATGGATCAAACCAACGACCGTGTGCAGCTGTCAGAGCACGCCTTTACTGGCCAATCAAGAACGAGGGACGCCGACGGAGACAGGAGGCCGTACGAGTCATATTAGAGAGCAAGTAGCGTAAACCAAGTAGTGTAAGCAGGTTGAGAGTAGTATAAATAAGGGGCAGAAAGGGCAGGAACGGGAGCGCATATCCCTTGGAGGCAGGCACCAGAGTTGGTTGTCCTTGTTTGTTCCACTAGATTTGATTAGCTCGGGCCTAGCCCACAGACACCTAGCACCAGAAATAGATTTGGATTTGGATCAGACCTTAAAAATATAAGAAACCTCGAGAACTGGGTCGAAAACCCTTTGAATAAGGCCGAAAGCCGACATCAGTACTGAGTCGAAAGCTCTTTTAAGGCCGAAAGCCATCAGAACCAGTCTCGTTGAATCATATTGAGTCGAAAGCTCTCTTAAGGCCGAAAGCCGAACATCTGTACTGAGCCGAAAGCTCTTTTAAGGCCGAAAGCCATCCAAAACCTTGGTGTATAACCACAAACCCGTCTATTAGACACCCAAACCCGACCTTGTGTCATTAAACTCTATAAACATCGTACATTGTACCGCATTTAGTCTTGAATTAAGACCAGAACTACCCAGACAATATCCAAGAACCTTACTCAAGTAAGACACCTTAATTGAGTAGCGATCTTAGCAAGTACCCCTACGAGTACAGACTAGCTATAGGGTCAACAAACCGTTGATTCAAACCCCGAACTACCCGACTCAAAGCTCTCAATACAAGAGGAGTGATTGGTTGTAGTGTGATTTGGTTGT
>JARKIA010000344.1:0-152802 GCA_029289565.1 Mycena galericulata
AATTCACGAACTCCTTATCCTCCATGTTCTAAATGTTCCGCAGGTATATAAGGGACATCCGTGCCGTCTGCAATTCTCTTCACCCGCATATTATAATGCCCTTCCCCCCCTCCGTCCTCCAGCTCCTCCGAGAACTTGTCGTCTGCGCCTCGCTGTCGTTCATCATCATCCTTGGAGTCATGCATGCACTATTGCACCTCCTCTATATCTACCTTGCCTCCGGGAACGCGCTACGCTCGCCTCTGACGAAGGCCATGACTGCTTCAGTCATGCAGATGTCTCAGATCGCCGATGCGCAAGCATACCTCCTTGTCGTCTTCAAGGTGACCGTCGCTTGCACCATTCTCGTCCTCGCCGTCCGCGAGATCATATCGGCTGCCGGAAATTACCTCGGGTGGTTCAACCCGTTGAAAGAGGGCGATTCTGAGGCGGGGGATTGCAAACTTCCCAAGTCTGTGGAGCGGCCAGACGAAAAAGTGGCGCTAACGGACGTTCCGTAGTACGTGATGTCGTTCTCGGCTTCACCACGTAGAGCCTGACCACCTCTAGCTTTTCCATTTCAATTCCCGCGCCAAATGACCCACTCGTTTTGAGATGTTGCGATTGAACACTATCCTGTGCGTTCTCCCACCTCACACATGAAGCCCATGCCTCACTATGTATCTCTAGGGTATCAGCTTCCTCTGAAATAATGCGTCACCAATCGCACGAGTACCTCCATCCTTCTGCAAGATGCGTGTAATATTAAAGGTTTCTTGGCTTCCCGGGCGGGACCCGTTGAGTCGTTAAAAATGTACAGCCGCTCCTTTCTGTGACATAATCCATTCACCAGTGATTGGATCCACTGGGCTCGATCTGATCGATACACCCTCTTAATTTATCCTCGCACCACCCGGTCCACCCTCGTCCCAATCAACTAATTAATCGCCTGAATGCATCCGCTATATGTTATAAACTTCCTGGCTTCAGTACATCAGTGTCCATATTGAAGCTTCGCCACGACCTTCCCAAGGAGTCGGTGGACATCGGACAGAAAATTAAACTAGCAAGAATTCGAACGGCCATCACCGGAGTGACGTAATGGTCACGCAATAACATTGAACCGCAGCAGCCAATCGCAACCGCAGCACTCTCTCCTTATCGGCCGTCGAGAACACAAAAGCTGGACAAAGTCGAGCGCTCGGTCTTCTTTGCTATTATGCTCTTTCACTCTCTGGACTGCCCTCGCTCTTCAAGTTGTGAAAGATTTGCCACCGACTGGCCACTCAGGCTGGACTCAATCACCAATCTCTGCCGCACGGGGCCCGGTTCAGGGGCCCCAGTTCAGCGGAACCCAGGTCCTCCGCGGGTTCAGCGCATCCATCCCACATTGTTTCTCGTCTGTCATCATACAACATACTCGAGCGATAAGGCCTAATAGGTACGTCCAGGTCAGATTTGGCAACTTGCATGCCACGCTTCATGGTACCTGGGTTATTTCTGGCCAAAAACGCCACAGATTCTCCCTTCTGCTGAATATTGCATTCCTCTCCAGAATTGGGATCTCAGCTATCCTGTATGATGTGCAAGCATATTCTTTCTTCTTTCCGCGCTTCTTTTTATCACCATAAACATCAGAACCGATCCTAGGGATCCAGGGATGAGGTCAAAGGTGTCCCAAGTGGTGTCCTGCAGCATGTGGCTTATCTCTCCCAAAATACTAGCTGTTCTCACACGACGTTCTTTATTAACATCCCGGATACATATACGCCGGCCAATCGTCCTCATCCTTATCCCTCGCCGTCATGAGCGAGCCAGTCCCGGACCCTGTGTCGATCACCTACCTCGAGTCGGAGAAGCTCGACGACGTCGAGGCAGCTAGCAGCGACTTCAAAGAATCGAAAGATGGGTCTGTCGAGGTTGTGTCGGAGATCGACGATGAGGCACAGCTAGCAGAGACAGAGGCCTTGGAGGCTCGTCTTGCCAGCGGTGAGGCGACCGACGCCGAGTACAAGGTTCGGACCTCCCACGACGTCGCTGTCAAGGTCCTGAGCACTCGGTATATTCCATCCCCATATCTCCCGCAGTGGCGGCTTATATTCTCGCAGGGACGACTTCGATCTCCCCATCCTGACATTCCGGATGTTCTTCCTCGGTCTAGGATTCTCGGCCTTTGGGTGCGCGTTGTCCTCTGATTCGGTCTCTCCCATCTCAGTTTTCTTTCCAGCGCTGTCCTGGCACAACTGTACTACTTCAAGCCCCAGACACTCAGCGTATCCCAAGGTTTCCTCCTCATCATGACCTTCTTTGGTGTAAGTCCTTGGCTCCATTTTCCGATCAACTTCACTGATGTCTCCGTTTCCAGGGCAAGGCCATGGAGAAGATTATCCCGCGTTGGGGCCCGCTCAAATGGCTTAACCCAGGTCCTTTCAACATAAAGGAGCATGGCTGCATCATCATCATGTCCAGCACGGTGAGTTATTGCGCATTCTCTCTCCATCAAAACTGACGTTATCCTAGGCCGCGGGGTCGGCCACCGCGATCCAGGTTATCTCCGTGCAGTCACTGTTCTAGTACGCCCGCTTGCTGCGAATGCCGATAGTCCTTGACTCCCCCCGCCAGTAACAACACCATGAACGCCGGAATCGCCATTTTCACCCTGCTCGGTTCGCAACTCATCGGGTACGCCTTCGCTGGAATGCTTCAAGAGGCCCTCGTCTACCCCTCCGTCACATTCTGGCCCGGCACCATCGTGCCGGCCAACATGTTCCAGGCGCTTCACTTTGACGGTGGCCTCGGCTCCAAGCGGACGAAACTCTTCTGGGCGGTGTTTGCCGGCATCTTCTGTTGGGAGATATTTCCCCAGTGGATCTTCCCCATGCTCACTGGCGTGTCAATCTTCTGCCTGGCAAGTCTTTCTCTTGGATCGCGGACATTCGCTTTTAACATCATCCTCAGATCGACCACACTTCCCCCGTCATCCGGAATATCTTCGGTGGTGCAAGCAACAACGAGGGCATGGGGGTATGCAGCCTACTCTCGCTCCATACTCTCTTTCCATCTGACTCCTCGTTGCCTAGCTTCTAGCTCTTTGCTTTGATTGGAATTTGATCGGTTCGCCCAATGGTTCGTCTGTACGAATTTAGCTGACACCTGCGACAGGCTCCGGCAACTTGTATACCCCACTGTGGACACAGATCAACATCAACATCGGTATCCTGTTCACGTACATCCTCATGTCCTCCGTCTACTACGGAAACATTTGGCACGGCAAGACATTTCCCTTCATGTGTCCGTCCCTCTTCTCCCAGTCGTTATACATCCTAACTCTCCATGCAGCGCAGGATTTGTTCAACGCCACCGGGTCCCCGTACAACCAGTCGCTCATCCTAACCGACGGCAAATTCGACCCCGTCAAATACGAGCAAGTTGGGGTATGCTTTACTCTATCTGTCATCGCCTCCGCCCACTGACGGTACCCGCGCAGCCGGCCTTCTTTTCTGCAACCAACGCCCTGGGACTCATCACCCAGAATCTCGCTATGGGCGCGACGACCGTCCACGTCTTCCTGTGAGTCACAGACTCCCCTTGCGGTTCACGCCAATCCGAACCATTTTGACCCAGGTTCTACTGGCCCGAGATCAAGCCGTTCATAATGGGCATGAACCCGTGGAGCAAGTACAAGCACGTCGTGCACGATGAGCACTTTGAGAGTACGTATTTGCTTTTGGCCTATACCCATGTCACGTTGTAACACGAGTGCCAGAAATGAAGAGATACGAACGGGTCCCGCGATGGTGGTTCGTGTCGCTCCTGGTTGTCGCGTTCGCAATGGCACAGGCGACAGATTACACTGGCCACTCGCACTTCACTTGGTGGCAGTCCCTCATCGTAAGCCTATTCCTATTTCATTCCTCGTCGATATCCAACCTTACTTGTCGCCACAGATCCTCGCGCTCTCGCTGTTCTTCACCGCCATCTACTCGACGACCTCAGCGATCCTCGTATGGCGTCCGTCGCCTCCCGCGAGCTCGCACTGACACATTCCGCAGGGGTTTTCCGATTTCAACGGAGGGCTGAACGGTTTCTACCAGGTTATCGTCAGCTACATGGCGCCCGGTGATCCCGTGGCCAACATGTGCATCCTTCAGTCCTACCCTGCACCTCCGCCGTCCGCTGATTTCCCCTAGGTATGGCGCGCTCTACGGCGGACAGCCAACGGTTCAGGGCATCAACCTCCTTTCGGATCTCAAGCTTGGGCAGTACCTCAAGATCCCCCCCAAAGTCAATTTCCTGGTCCAGATTATGGGCTGTATCGTCGGCGCGCTCCTCAACTACATCATCATGTGCGTGCTAGTGCGTTTGTGCGAATTGGGATGTGCGGTAATCGCTCATATCATATAACTACACTCGCAGGTTATCTGTCATCTCCAAGCAGCGCACCGCTCTTCTCACCGTCGCCGGCACACGTCTCTGGTCAGGCCAGAACGCGCAGAGCTACAACTCGAATGCCATCGGTGCGTAGGCCCTTCGTAAGATCATGCACACGAAGTAACGTCTCACAGCGTGGGGTGCGCTCGGCAAGGAAATGTTCCGCGCAGGTTCGACGTACCAGTGGGTGCCCGCCGCTCTCGGTCTCGGCTGCCTCCTTCCACTCCCTGGCTACTTCCTCCACCGCAAGTATCCGAAGAACCAGATCTTCCGCAACTTTAACACCGGCATCGTCACTCAGTGAGTCCGCTATCCATTGCCCGATACTTCCTTCTGACATCCATACCTGCCAGGTACGCGTGCTACCTCTCCGTCGGGATCAACACCTCCGTGAACACCGCCACGGCCATCGGGATCTTCTCGCAGTTCTTCCTTCGCGTGAAGTACCCCCGCTGGTTCACCAAGTGTACGTCTTCTTGCCTGCCGAACCTTCGATGATCGCTGACCTACGGCACCAGACAATTACATCGTCGCCGGCGCGCTTGACGGCGGAACTCAGGTCATTTCTTTCATCCTCAACTTGGCCGTGTTGTAAGTCACCTCAACCTCTCATGTCCCTCGAAACTCCTCTCACCTTGTGCGTAGCGGTGCTGTCGGCAACGCGCACTTGTTCCCGCAGTGGTGGGGCAACGACTTCAGTGAGTCTCATTTTATTTGCCTCAGTGTCAGCGTTAACCCTGGTGCAGACTATTCGGCGGATAGATGTGCGTTGCCCGAATAGTCGATAAACATGTATAATACTCCTTCCCTACGTTTACGCGGAATTGTGACTATGTCGTCTGCTTTTCGCGAGGCTATTTCAGCCAGTTGTGCAGTACCCTGCCTTTCTTCCTCTTTATAAAATTATGTCTGTCCGTCGGAAGCTTTTTAAGGTCCGCACTCACCAGCTTGATGGTTCCGATCCATACCTCAAGTGACAGCACCCGGCCCGGGCAATGCGGCCTTTCCGCGCGTGCCGAGATTGCCGCATGGCATGGGACGCCGCCCATCCAGGCGAAGGCGCCCTTAAGTAAGAACTTCCTAATGGTGCGGGCATCGTGCGCAGAGCGGATTCACACGCATGGTGGTTGTGCGCCCGCAGAGTTGACAAGCATCACTCTGTGGCGATGCGTGCGCGGGGAGGGACGGACTGAACCGTCACATGGAGATCAGGGTAATCGGACCTTAGCAGAGTGCGCTCAATCCGGCAGGAGTTGTGCGAAGGCGTGATAGTTTTTATATTGCGCTTTTTACAGCTCTGCGGAACTTAGGGCGCAGACAATTTTTTTCTGTTTTTGATTGTTTTGACAAGAACACTCATAGCGCCCTCAGTCCTGGTCCGTTTACCTTTGAAGTAGGCTCAATTGATTCGCATTCACAATACCCAGTTTTCTGTGTCCTTACATTTTTTACTCGGTGTGGGGGTCTCAGGTAAGCCTATTTTGGGACATTTTCAGGCAGGACAGCTGGGGCATCAGTATTCACCCCCGATTGCCCTAAATTTTTTATATGATGTACTTCTATGCATAATCTAGTTCCTGAAATACCGCTATAGTGAATATGATCCCAGGTTCCGATATTCAACAACAGGCTGACTGAGAGGGCAAATCAGCCCAATATTTCCTGATCCCTAGATTTAAACTAGACATTACATCCACTATCGCGGTGTTCCAGGAACTAGATAATAAATAGAAATCCACCATAACAAAAATTCAGGACACCTGGGAAAGAAATAGTGATGCCCCAGCTGTCCTGCTCGGAAATGTGTCAAAATGTATGAAAATTTGATCCCAGATCAAATTAAAGAATCTGAGGACACGGGAAACTGCGCGTCGGGAGTCTGAGAAGATTGAGCATACTTACAAGTCAAACGGGAATTGAGCCCGTAATCACTGTTCTGCCCAAAATAACTGAAAACAGAAAAAAAACACTGGCGCCCTAAGTTCCGCAAAGAGTTGTAACGATGATGGGAAAGAAGTTATTGAAGGGTTTCACCAAGTTAGATACCAGTGATACCAGAAGTACATCTACAACGTGAATTGAGGAATATCAGGATGTACTCGATAGAAAGCCAGACTTAGGGTCTAAAATGTTACTTGAATCTCCCACACATTTCCGTATTCTTATAGGCATCTGATGAGCATCCCAGAATATTTTTGGGTGGATTTACTACGAGGTTCCAGAGTGGAGCTCCCCAAGAGTCCGTTTGTTCAATGTTTGGTCATCTGTACAACATCAGATTTGGGGCGAAGGCCATGGTAAAAATTGAACACCACAGCAAGTCAATCCTTTTAAGGTATGCCAAAAACTATGCCTTACATATGGAGGCCCCATTTCAGTCCCCGTACTTATACACCTTTTTTCCCCCAAATTCACTCACCACTTGCACTGCGGATATCTAGTCACATGTTCAATCCTCTGGTGAAAGATAGAGCTTAAGAGCTGTGTCATGCAAACATATCTGACACACCTCCCAGGTTCTCATTGTACTTTGTAGAGGCTCCAAGTTCAGTTTTTGTTTGAAACTGAATCTGAATGTGATTGAAATTGGCATGCATCTGAACACATAAAGTTTCGAACACATTCATGGATGTTCACAAGATCCTATGAGCATCCCTGATTATTTATGGGTAGATACAACAAGGGATCCCAGAATGGGACTCCCCAAGATTCTGTTTGGTCGATGTTTATGTATTCTGATCAATGTGTGAAACCGGCTTGCATCTCAACACAAAATTTCTTTTTGAGTCTCAGACACATTTATGGATGTTCACAAGCATCATATGAGCTTCCATAAATATTTTTGGGTAGATACAACAAGGGGTCCCAGAATGGGACTCCCCGAGATTCTGTTTAGTTGAAGTTCGGACAAAATACCGGAGAACAAGACACACAAGACATACGGATGAGGGGGTTTATTTCCAGTGGACATATGTGGGACGCCACGGCGGATGCGCTCTGGAGGAACTGAAGGTGGAGGAGGAGAAGACATGAGCCGTCGAAGTTGAATTTGATTCAATTTATAAGAGGGGGGCATGGGGCTGCTCTAAGCGATTGGGCAAGACGACAACGAGGGGAAGTTGTCATGCCTAAGAAAGAGTCCAACTCAGGAGATGATATTGATTGTGAATTAGGCTCAGGTCAATACCACAAATGTGCCCATTCCGTTCATGCAAGTTGGGAGGCATACAGCTAGAGGCAATACTGTATAATTTCGTTCAATTCGACAGAGGGGTGACGCGTGACCGGAAATTTAAGCTCGACACTTCGGCGCGAACCAAAATTTGGTGTGACCGGCGGAAAAAATTCGACACCCAAGCGAAAATTTTAGCTTTTTCACGTCGCTGAGGCGGTTTTGGGTCGGGGGGTCACGCAAGGCTATTTTCGACAGAGGCCGGCGGGGCGCGGGACTGACGGCCAAATTCGGCACCGACACGGGGGTGCGTGACGCGTGACCGCCGAATTGAACGAAATTATACAGTACCTCCTAGCGCTGGTCTTGGGTGTTCACTGGACACCACTGGGTATTATGCCACTGCTGTTGCAACGAGATTTAGCTGTTGATTCCCTCTGCCAGTAAAGCGGACAGACATGGAGAGATAGCCCTCGAAGGGAGCCCAGATAAGTGACTTGCAGGCTGCATACTTAGAATGACCATGGGAATGTGATCAAGGAGATTGCTGAAGAAAGACTCATTGAATGCAGCTGCTGGGAATTGGATGCTGCGGAAGACCCGGATCTGAGTATCTTAATCAGAATACAAGTCTCTATTGTCCAGAACGTAGCGGAATCTTCCGTGCGGCCGCCACACGGAAGATAATGTGGCACGGTCCCAAACTTCAGTAAATTGTGGAACAGCAGAAACTTCATGTTTCCCTGAAAGGCCAAAGTTGAACTCATAATAAGAGCACACGGGTGACTCGGTGGTGTGCGAGATACAAGAGAACTTGAAAGCCAACTAATCTAATCTGAAATGTGCTAAGTCTCCGACCATTTAATTTTCGTTTGCGCCTCTGGGAAAATTACATAAACGGAAACAGTATGTAAACAGTTTACAGCTGATTTCGAATCTAATGAGATTGATCGAAGTTTTTTTTGCCGTTCCCAAAAAGGAAAATTTTCCTACCCAGCGGCCTCTGGACATTCCCTGGTACCGTAAGACATGGGTAGGGGCTTTCGACCCTTGGGAAACATCAAAGTTAGCGATACGAAAGCGGGAGAGGTGTGGAGTGATCCAATCAGTGATGCTAACAGGTAACCTCTCAGCTTGCTCTCAGCTTCCCCGCGTCGCGTTTTCTTCTCGTATAACAGCGTGCTTTTGGCCGCGGAGGTAGTATCTCGCTGCCTGGACATCACTACATGTTCAAGTTATCCTGAAGTCAATGGTAAAGTTGTAGTAGAGTACTGGTCTTCCAAAATTTCCTTTTTGGGAATAGCAAAAAAAAATTGATCGATCTCATTAGATTCGAAATCAGCTGTAAAACAGTTTAAAACAGTTGATAAAATTTTTGGCAGCCAACCCACTAGAAGGACTTACAATGGTCGAAAAATCCTCATCCCGAATTATCAAATGGACGATCACTTATTACATAAGCACTCGTACTGTGGTGTATTGAACCCGATTGGGAATAACCCACACCCACCACATGCTTACGCCTTGAACCGTATCCACATATCACTGCCACAGATGACAGCCGATAGATCTTGTTTGGATCTTGTACAATGCTTGGCCTGTTTTCCATCACCTTGGCTGCTGTGGCGGTCGCCCAGACTCTTTCCCCGTCTGTTGAGCATGTCAGACGCAATCACCTCCCCGCTGGGTGGTCCCGTGTGCGCCGTCATGCACCAGACGCCGTCCTCCCCCTACGCTTTGGCTTGACGCAGCCCAATGTCGACATGAAGACCCTCGAGGGGCTCCTCGATGATGTTTCGCACCCAGACTCCTCTAACTACGGCATGCACTGGACGCCCGCCCGCGTCGCGGAGCACTTTGCCCCCAGCGATGAAGCCACTCACGCCGTCACCTCGTGGCTAGCAGACAGTGGCTTTGCGACGGAGCGCGTGCGCGTGAGCAAGTCGAAGGGGTGGGTGATGGTCAATGCCACTGTCGAGGAGACGGAGAAGCTTTTGAGCACAGAATATCACGTCCATGTGCACGAGGCGTCCGCCAAGGAGCACGTCGGTGAGCTCTTCCATCCTGTATCTCCACGCGTCCATGACCAGTCCCCGTAGCTTGCGACGCGTATCATCTCCCTGCCCACATCGTTCCCCATGTCGCCCTTGTTACGCCCTCCATCGACTTCGACGCGGCCGTACTCTCGAAGCGCGCCGGTTCTGCCTCGACTCACACCAGGCTCGGTCAGCCGGGCGCGGGGTTGTCAACCAAACTTTTCCCCAAGATCACCACTTTCCAGAACGAGCTGGAAAACTGCGACGTCCTGATCACCCCCGCCTGCGTTCGTGCGCTTTATGATTTCACGTACACGCCGGTGGCCGCAGACAAGAACTCCTACGGTATTGTCGCGTATACCCCTCAGGCGTACCGTCCCGCCGACCTCGACCTCTTCGCAACCAACTTTACGTCCCTTGGTGGCGAGAGTCTGGTGGGTGCGCGACCCGTTCTGAGGGCCATCGACGGCGGTGTCGTCCAGAACACCAGTGTTTCTCCCCAATACAACGTCGAATCGAACGCCGACCTTGCGTAGGCTATGAATCTCGTTACCGGTCATCAAGAGGTGACTTTATATCAAGTTGGAGACCTCGTGATAGGTCGAAGTTCTGCTATCTCTGCCTCACCTAAACTGAATGTTGCCGCAGGGGGGACATTCAACAACTTCCTGGACGCGCTCGATGACTCGTATTGCACATTCGAGGGCGGGGACGACCCGGATATCGACAGCATCTATCCCGACAATCTTCCCGGCGGCTATCAGGGTGTGCATCGCGTTGATGTTCGTATTAATGTTCATATTTTTGCAGGGCACGATTGCGGTACCGTCAAAGCCACAAATGTGATCAGTACTTCGTATGGCAATGATGAAGCCGATGTCTCCCCAGCGTATGCGATTCGACAATGCGCCGAATATGCCAAGGTAGCCGTTCTCTGCTCCTTCTCTTGTCAGATTCCAACGCCGCCCTGCAGCTCGGACTCATGGGGGTCACTGTACTCTTTGCCTCTGGTGATGGTGGCGTCGCCGGTGCATACGCCTGGGTATTTTCTCCCAAGCAGGCCTAAATAATTTCTCCATAGGCAGGACCGCTGAAGGCATCGTCTGCCTCAACCCCGACGGCTCGCAAACCCCCGATGGTCAAATTTTCAACCCCACATTCCCAGGTACTTGCCCACCTAGGGGCCCTAACACCTGAAAACTAAAAGCTTGCTAGCGGTTTGCCCTTTCCTCACGGCCGTAGGCGCCACGCAGGTAAATCCTGGAGCGAAGGTCACTGATCCCGAAAGCGCTGCCCACTTCAGTAGTGGAGGATTCAGCAATTATTTTGGGACGCCCGGTGCGTCCTGTGCTGTCTTCCGTCATTTGGGAAAAGCTCCTCATTTAACAACTTCGATAGACTACCAGAAGGGCGCAGTCGCTAAGTACCTCGCAACCAACCCTCCGCCATACCCCGCCACGGTCTACAATGCCTCGGTTCGTCGTTTCACTCAACTCGTCGGCCATCGAGGTTGATGTGATACTCGTTTTTAGGGCCGTGCGTTCCCTGATCTCTCTGCGAATGGGTAAGTTGATCTTCCTCATATACATTCCGCATCTTATAAGTACTCATCACATGGGATCTAGGGTCAATTACACTGTGCCGGTTGGCTTTCCTTGCACCTCTCCATGTGCCTCCGACTGACTGGTTCTGGTGTAGGCCGAGGGTTCTTTCTTGCGGGCCTCCGGCACGTCGGCTTCTTCACCCGTCGTCGGGGCGATGCTCACCATGATCAACGACGCGCGGCTCGCGGCGAGCAAGAGCCCTGTCGGGTTCATCAATCCTACCGTGTGTTCACGCCCTTTCCAGGATGGCAATTCATTTCCCCGACCCTGCTCTCGCATGTAGATCTACTCGGCTGCTTTCAAAGATGCGTTCAACGACATCACGAATGGGAGCAACCCCGGGTGCGGCACGGACGGATTTGCGGCGACGAAGGGTTTCGACCCTGTGACGGGGCTCGGGACACCGAACTTTGCGAAGCTGTTGGCGCTGTGGCTGAGCCTCCCATAAGACGGGACCACAAGGTGGTGTTGATTCAGCCTTACCAGTCGACATTCTTCTTCACTACCCGTCTTTCGCTTGATCTAATCCCTTTTTGAAGTTGTTTTCTGCGCTGGGTGTAAGAATCATCGACATGATTCCGAGACTCTGAAATCTTTGGGAATCATTGAAAGCAAGGTAGTCCCGTGAACCAGAGCTCACACAGCGAGCGGAGCAGCGGACAACCCCCCTGCTATTTGTTCGTCGTTTGTCTCCGAAGAGATATGTGGACATCTTTCGCGCGAAACGACAACAGTCCGTCGAGGCATCAATTATAATTCCAGACTTGCGCGGATTTTGCCGAGGTTCTGGATAAGACTCAGGATAAAGCTCCGCTTGAGAGACATGATCACCTAGTGAAGTTTGCATAAAATTGTTTCGTGCAAGAAGAGTCCAGGAGATAGAAACAACGGTGGCTTTGCATCTGAAGTTGCGGAGAACTGGTGTTCACTGTTCACGCCAAGTTCACGCTTCGGAAGTGCAATGATACCTTCCTCTCTATCACCTCTATGTGTCATGCCCTTATCTCACACCTTCTAACCGGGTCTGCATCGGTATGCCCGACCTCCTCAAATAAGGCTGATGACCGTTGCGCATGCTTAGCGTTGAGAGGCTCATTTGATACACAGAAGTCGATGACATATGCGGCACTCAGTATCTTATTGTCCGCTTCCGAATCCACACTGCTAGATGCCCATGTCGAACAGCTCGGGTTATAGTTAAGAGCCTCGCATGCAGTTACCCTCTCCTGCGTCCAGTGCTACTCCTTTCTAGGGTCAAAACGGCGGGAAATCATTTAAGATCACTTGTCTCGGAACCCAGCTGCGAGCATTTTTGATGACATGGAATATCGGCTCTCTGCTTGCTTTCGCTCGTTCACATGGTCTTACCATCCCTTCGAAAGTTGCTACTAAAGAGTCGTTTAAGGTTGCTATTACCGTACACCTCGGCAGCGGCGTCTGTCTATCTATTGAAAGTTCAAATTCTCATGTCGAATATTCGTGGCTGGTTTTTCAATTGGAAGCAGTAAGCCAACAGGAGGAGAACGACTGTGAAAATGTGAATAAGAAACTTCAGATTAGTTTGCTTTCCCAAGTATGTCCCGTACTCAACCTCAAGGCGCTGCGGCGTCTACTCGAGCTGCATAGCATATCATATGTCGAGTTGGACAAGAAAAAACCTCTTCGCAAGTTGTTGCATTCATATCTGTATCGTTTGAAACGGGGAAAACTTCCCGAAGACGACACCCCAACCACAAACACTGAGGCGAAGTAACGTGGTTCCCGGGAGTCAAGTTGGCTTCAGTCTGCGTGGCCCCAGCTGGTCCCTGACCATTTGAAGACGACAATTCTTTACAGCTGTTCTCGAAACTAATGAGATGATTGGATTTTTTTTTCGCATTTCCCAAATTGGAAATTTCGGGGAAACGACAGCGCCCAAGTCTAGGACTGGATGTACATGGAAGAGGGACTGATGTAATAGTAAAACCAAACACAGAAGCGTTGTTTGTGGTCAAGACGGGACGTTAGGGTTCGAACCGAGGCGACACTGACCCGGATCAGTCAGATCAATTCATTGACAGCGCTGCCTATTGCGCGCTAATTTCTGCCTCAAAATGCTATCAGACCTGTGCCCTATTGCATTTCACTCTACTGTTGCCTGAAAGCCCGAGAACTACGCCCAGAACCATTGGACTGGCTCAAATTTCCTTTTTGGGAACCACCTAAAAAATTTCGGCTGATCTCAATAGTTTCGAGAACAGCTGTAAAATGTTCAATTCTGGAAATATTACTCGTTTCTTAACGAGATCCACGGCTTTTGTTTGGCTCCATACCCATCCAGACTATCTCCTTTGAGTTTCCTCTCCTCTCGCTGTCCTTCCTCAACGTTGAAGGTGGCAAATTATGACCCACTGTACTTCAACATGCACAGCCCGACCAAGTTTATCAGAGGTCTCCCATTTGAACTCGCTGTGCCGGCGGTTCAGCTACGGAAGTAGTCGTATTTCTTTCGTACCTGAACTAATTCTGTCCTCATGAAATTTGCATGAAATTTGCTGCTCGTTGAACTTTGGATTCGGACAACACAGTTGAACAGACCAACCTGCCTGGACATCCCTCTCCACAGAAGTTCCCTTCTCGTATCATCATTTGAACCGTGAGCTTCTGTTCACTTGAACTGCGGAGCGAATGCGATCCACCTGTCGTGGCTCCCAACCCGGAGTAGGAATGCGAGCGCAACAGCACAACAGCTCTTGACAGAAATACATTAAAATTTTCCTGGACTGTCAACGTGTCACTGCGACGCAGGACGCTGTTACCTGCGGCCACGTACTCAGTCGTTCCCTGCCCAATATAAAAAAGGCCAGTTTCCTGCTGGTTTCAAACCCTCCATTTCTGGTATTGTTGGCCTGTATCCTCCTTGGCTGCTGCAAACACTGTACACAAATCGCTGCACTACCGTTCAAGCCAATCCTCAAGTAAGAAATTTGGAGATTTTGGAGGGACTCTTCAATATTTACTGGCGCCAAGTTTACTCGATTTCAACATCATCTGGCTGATTTCTATGCGGCAATGAACTGCTTATCGGAGCCTTTCGATAGTTCGGTTTCCCTCGTGTCTTTTTCCCCAAATAAATATTGGTTAGCTCCTATGCAAGCCATCCTGTTGCCTTTATTTCCATGTCTGTGAGTACAATATCGCTTTTTCTTACCCTTTCTTGAACTTTGTAAAGGGCCGGAGCGAAGCGGAGGCTGGCACTAACCGACGGCGAGCGCGCCATCACCCGGGGACGTCTCGGCACCTGAGTTCGATTAATGTACTCAAAACCTGCAGATCTATTCTATCTGCTATCGCCGTTGATATTCTCGTTTAAATATGCATACTTTACAGAATGTACTTTTAATCCAAGTCACACCCACCTTACTTACATAATCAATATGCCCATATGCCAGTAGTATTCCATCTCACAATTTATTGAATCTTCATGGGGATGGCGCTACATAGCGGGCTCTGCCGCGAAGCGGGCTACATCGGTCATTTGGCACAGTGTATGTGCCATACTTCCACCAGTTCCTTTTTACGCACTCGTCGGCAGTGTTCTACCTAAGGGTTAAGGCTTAACTTAATTTAAGGGTTAAAAAGCCCTTAAAATTAGGGCTTAAGATGGGCCAAGATACTTTCTAAGGCTTAATTACGGGTAATGATGGCATCAAAGATCGCTCATCAGTAAATTTTCATCTTCGCAACGTCCTTGACCGTCCAAAATGCCGATGCTCCTCCAGATTTGCCCGTTATTTGAAGCTGTTCGCTGGGCAGATCCCACAACCGCTCCAACGACCGTAAGGCTTTCACTCGCGAGCAGTTGCTAATGGAGCTGTTGGCAACGGAGGAGTCTGACAAGGAGCCGGACGACGGAGAACTTGAAGGTGATAACTATGACTAGCAGGCTGCTTAAAACATCCTGTCTTGACTGTCTGGACAGCTAAAATGGCAGAGAAAAATTCGGTTTTAAGCCCTTAATTTACCACCCTTAATTAAGGGTTATTAAGTTTTAAGGCCTTAACTTCAAGAAATGCCCTTAATAAGGTAGTGTGGCGGGAAATAGGCGTCTGAAATTTACCTCGGCTAATTAGCCTTGCTAATTAGCTGCTAATTAACCCGAAATTTTTCAAGCCCAAAATGAGTAGGTAAAATAGGCTCTATTTGACCGCCCTTCCTGGCCTGAAATTCGAGTTGTTGCTCCCTTCAAATGCCTTCATTCAGGCCCTCTCAAAGCCTCCAAGATGTTCCTCGAGACGGTCGATTCCCGACAAGATTTTTGATAGAATCAGGAGAATTCGACCTGCGTGCAGCAGCCGAAAGTCTTCTGGGGGAAATTTTTTTCCAAGGAACAGGTCGGTTTCGGGAAGTTCGGTTTAAATCACGCCTTCCAATGCCAAAAACGGCAAAATTTCACCCTTCCTGGAAGTTCCCGGACCAGCCGAAGAAGCCCAGGTAAATTTCGGGTAAATTAGCACGGTCAAACAGGTCAAATAGACCCCAGCCAAAGTGCCAGGGTAATTTACCTCGGTCAACCAGGCTCCGGACCTATTTCCCGCCACACTATTTATAAGGCCTTAAGGGAGAACACTGCTCGTCGGGCTTGGGCTTACTCTAAGCCCGACCCGGGACAACACTAGTCCGAGTGCCGGTGATGACGACTGCGGCTTCCTTCCGTCGCCTCTTCGCCACTTACCCACTTCTAACTCCCGCAGCTCACTGCGAATGGCTCATTTGTCGGACGTCCACGCCTTACTCTTCGACGTTTTTGGCACAGTGGTCGATTGGCATGGTTCTGTGACCCGAGAACTTGAGGAAACGGGTAAAATACACGGAATCGGTTCGCTCTTCTCCCACTGGTTTCATCTCCAAGACCGACAAAGATGTAGAGGGAAACTGGTCCGATTTTGCCAATAAATGGAGACGAGGATACTTGGAGAACACGTATGTTCTTTCGTCATTCGTAGTAGGGAAGGGGTATCCTCATTGGTTTTATCAGGAGCAAAATCGCAGGAGGAGCACCAGGCTCGTTGAATGTCGATATCATGCATCGCGAGGTCCGATCCAAATCTTATCATCTTCACTACATTCTCTGACCCGTCCAGATCCTCGATGATATGTTGCGTAGCGACGAATGGAAACATTTTGGTGCCGCGCTTGACCCCGACGCCCGCACACATTTGAACTTGGCCTGGCATCGTTTGCATGGTATTTTGTGTTTCATCATTTCCCAGAACTCTATCTACATCTTGTGTTGCAATTCAGGTTGGCCTGACACCGTGCAAGGCCTCTACGCCCTGAAGAAACAGTTAATCATCGCAACTTTATCCAACGGAAATATCCGCCTTCTCGTGGATATGGCGAAGCACGCAGACCTCCCTTGGGACACTGTTTTTTCATCGGAGTTGTTTCAATCATTCAAACCGTGTGTTTCCGCACACTACTTGGTTCTAATTACCGAGATCATGTCTTGTTCACAGCAATCCGAAAGTGTATCTCGGTGCCATCAAACACCTCTCCTTGGACCCACAAAATTGCGCGATGGTCGCCGCCCACATATATGATCTGCGTGCTGCAGCAAGTGTAGGGATGCGTACCATTTACGTCCGCCGAGCTGGCGAAGAGAAGGCGGATATTGGAGAGATTAAAGCAAAAGCAGAGGGCGGCGAAGTGGATGTGGTCGTCGATTCTTTCACTGAACTTGCCGCGCTGCTAGGCCAGAGAAAGTGAGTGGAACAGATAAAGTGGAAGTGTACGATATATGATGTGATGTCCATTTTGTGCCTCAATGTCATTACGATAACTGGAAAGCGTAGACGGTCCAGGGGTGCAAATACAACCACGGATCCCTATTGGCGTGCGGAGCAGCTATTTACCCTTCGAAGGCTCATCTCGTCCAGCTGGCGACGCGATGTCGTAGTCAATACCCCTGTTGGAACCACATCCATGATCCTTCTACTTGTTCCTGAAACCTCGCTAATAACCATAGCCAATCCCGCATTATATCTCATTGCGGAAATAACCTTGCCGAAATCCCAGAAAAATCTCGCTTCCAATGGACTTCACAGCGCACCTTCGTCGCCCAGCCTCGGACCGGACATTAGGCGTGCACTTTCCGGTCGTTAGGTGGTGGGGGCGCGCGCCACTGAGCAGCATAGGCCTCACGGGGGCCGTACTTGGTTTACGCTACCTCGCCGCTGGACATCGATGCTCACAAGAAGCTCACGAGACTCGGTCACTGTGAATTATATCAACGTCCCGACTCGGAAAACAGTGGAGCGACGTTCTATTTCCCTCGACGAACTTATGAACAAACACCATCGACGCGCTGTCTCCTCAGCTCCGACGTACATGTCAACTTCTGGACCCGGACCGAGAACTATAGTATGGCACATATACTGTGCAAAAATTATTTGGATGACATCTCCGTGGAAACAGCGGTATTTGGTTTACATCTTCGAAATGGATACATGGTTTTGGGATGCATCTGTTCAAAATGGAGGCAACTTTGAGTAGGTTTACATACCCATATAGTGGATACAACCTAGAATGCCAGTCCACAATTTCAAACTCCTGGATTTTTTTAAGTGAAACACGGTCAAGGTCGGGCAAGTTTGATGATATTGATCGGAACAGTGATATGAAGACTCCGCCGGAATCCCAAAAAGGATATTTTGTGGCTTTCGAGCCCCAGAGAGCAGGAGACATTCTAGGATTCGGCGAAATGTCCTTTGAAAGTTAATTCCAGCCCCTTGTTTAAATATCAGAGGAGTCACGAAGCATACGAGGATTTAGGCAACCTCCTTATCCAAAACATTAGACTACAGCTTCTCTGTTTAGGATCGCCCTTCTACAAGGTGGTTTATCTTTGAGAAACCTTTGAATATTTCTCTCTGTCCACCAAAACCCTGCCGAGAGTCCTGAAGAGAAGTAGAAACACAAGGCGGCCGACAGAGGTTGAATTGATCCCGGCCCGCCAAATTCGATTGATGCGAAAGCTCCGGCAATCAATTGGAATTTAGCGAGATACGCGGCGAGATGTCAGTCGCTCGATACAGATGCGGGCCATTCAAAGGAGTTGCATCCAAACGAAGGATGCGACCTTTCTCAGAGGTGTCACCATCTAGATGTAAGTTGTCATTAAAAACCCTGTAAATTTTGGCTAATTTTTGCACAGTATATCGCCCATACTATAGGTAACTTGCGGCACTCAATGTGCCCACTGCTAAAGTTAAAGTTTGTTAAATGTTCAACTCCCACATGTTCCTTTTTACGTACTCGCCGGGCTTAGGCTTGAGCCCGACGCGGTACCCGGGACAACATGCGAGTGCAGGTGACGACTGCTGCTGGACTCGACGACTGTGGCTGGACTCGTCGCCTCTTAAGACCTTCGCCCTCTTCGCCACTTACTTTAATACTTACCCACTTCTAACTCCCGCAACTCACTGCGAATGGCTCATTTGTCGGACGTCCACGCCTTACTCTTCGACGTTTTGGGTACCGTGGTCGATATGTATGGTTCTGTGACTCGAGAACTCGAGGAAACGGGGAAAATGCACGGAATCGGTTCGCTCTTCTCCCACTGGTTTTATCTTCCAAGACCGACAAAGATGTAGAGGGAAACTGGTCCGAATTTGCCAAGACCTGGAGGCGAAGATACTTGGAGAACCTGTACGTTCTTTCGTCATTCGTAGTACGGAAGGGATATCCTCATTGGTCTTATCAGGAGCAAAATCGCAGGAGGAGCACCAGGCTCGTTAAATGTCGATATCATGAATCGCGAGGTCCGATCCTAATCTCATCATCTCCACTACATTCCTGACTCGTCCAGATCCTCGATGATATGTTGCATAGCGAAGAGTGGAAACATTTTGGTGCCGCGCTTGACCCCGACGCCCGCGCACATTTGAACTTGGCCTGGCATCGTTTGAATGGTATTTCGTGTTCGATTCCCAGAACTCCATCTACATCTTGTGTTGCAATTCAGGTTGGCCTGACACCGTGCAAGGCCTCTACGCCCTGAAGAAACAGTTGATCATCGCAACTTTATCTAACGCAAATATTCGCCTTCTCGTGGATATGGCGAAGCACGCAGACCTCCCTTGGGACGCAGTTTTTTCATCGGAGTTGTTTGAAGCGTATAAACCGTGTGTTTCCACCCACTACTTGGTTTTAATTACCGAGCACTTGCTCACATTCCTTGTTCACAGCAATCACAAAGTGTATCTCGGTGCCCTCAAACACCTCTCCTTGGAGCCGCAAAACTGCGCGTTGGTCGCCGCCCACATCTACGATCTGCGTGCTGCAGCAAACCTAGGGATACGCACCATCTACGTCCGCCGAGCTGGCGAAGAGAAGGCGGATATTGGAGAGATTAAATCCAAGGCAGAGGGCGGCGAGGTGGATATGGTCGTCGATTCTCTCACTGAACTTGCCGCGCTGCTAGGCCAGAGAAAATGAGTGGAACTGGTGAAGTGGGACAGGAAGTGTACGCTATGTGGTGTGATGTCTATTTTGTGCCTTAACGCCTTTGCCATGGAAATCGTGGACGGTCCAGGGGAGTAAATATTCAATGTCGAATCGCATCGGCTCAGGCTCCCAGGCTTCCAACTTGAGGATCTTTAGTTCAAAGTGATTGCCAGTTTTGATCCCAACCGCGCGGCGGGGACGCTCGACAGCCGTCTATCTGCCGCCGAATAAATTACCAAGTCACTACCCTGTCTAGATTAAGATGGTGTATGTAGCGTAGCGTACGTAGAATCCCACTTGATCAAGCCTTGCTGGGCAGACTCGCCACCAGTTTTCCTAGCATACGGCCGAGAGCCGCGTCTAGGGAGATCGTACGCCGGTCAAAGGGATCCAACGTAACATCACTTGAGTCATCCAAGCCGCTGGCGTCGGTGGGTGACGGCGCGCTGGCGCTGTCAGTAGGTGAGGCGGGGTCGGCGGAGGGATCATCTGATGCGTCCGTGGGCGACGCGCTTGCGCTCGCTGTGGCGTCTGCGGAGCCGTCGGTAGACGAGGAATCATCCGATGAAGAGTCGCTTGATGCGTCAGATGCAGCCGCCGTTGGCGCAGGCGCGCCGGTCAGGGCACCAGCTGCACTCGCCAGCGCACCACCAGCGTCAGAGCTCGAGTCGGTCTACATCGAAAAGGAATAATCAGTACGAATTTCATTGGAAGGAAAGAAAGAAGTGAAGGGAGGAAACTGACGAGGAGCGTAACGAGCTTGGCGACCGCCCAATCGATGAGTTCTTCGATGCACGCGTCTACGAAGGCGGGGTCGGAGCTGCTCGCGCCGGAGGAGCCATCAGAGCTAGAGCTGGTACTGTTCGAACCACAGTCGCTGTCCGAGCTGGAGCTGGTGCTGTTGGAACTGGAGTCGCCGTCGGAGCTGGTGCTTGTGCTGTTCGAACCACAGTCGCAATCGGAGCTGGAACTGGTGCTGTTCGAGCCCGAGGAACCGTCGGAGCTGGTACTGGTGCTGTTCGAACCAGAATCGCCGTCGGAGCTGATACTGGTGCTGTTCGAACCAGAGTCACCATCGGAGTCGATGCTGGTGCTATTCGAACCAGAGTCACCGTCGGAGCTTATACTGGTGCTGTTCCCCCCCGAGTCGGAGCCAGTACTATTTGCTCCAGAGTCGTCTCTTTGGAAAATGAACCGGACGAACCTGGCAGACCTTGAGCGGCCGGTAATGGTGCTGTTTCCTGCAGAGCCGTCGTCGGAGCTGGTGCTGTTTCCGCCAGAGCCATCGTCGGAGCTGGTGCTGTTGCTGCCAGAGCCATCGTCTGAGGTGGTGCTGTTTCCTCCGGAGCCGTCGTCGGAGCTGGTGCTGTTCCCGCCAGAGCCGTCGTCGGAGCTGGTACTGTGTCCTCCAGAGCCGTCGTCGGAGCTTGTGCTGTTTCCGCCAGAGCCGTCATCAGAGCTGGTGCTGGTGTCGTTCGCACCAGAGGTGCCATTGAGGCTTAGTGTGGCGCCGGCGGGAGCAGCACTGTAAATAGATGTGGGATCCTAAAATAAAATGTAAGTTATTAGCGGCCCAAGATCAAAAGAAGAATGGCAGCTCACGGAAGACATCATCATGCCCATCAGGTAATCCATGGCGCCTTCAATACACGTGTTGCTCCCATCGTCGCGGGCGAATTGCTGGAGTGTGGTGAGTTGCGGAGCGCGGCGGGACGATGATACGCTGCGCCGCGCTTGGAGGCGTGCCTACGTGGAATTACCGAAAAATGCGTGAATATGTATCCTTCATGTAAGGTCTGGTACGCACGAGGGCCTGTGCCCGCCGCGGCTGCACATCAGTCCGACGCAGACCGAGTTGGGGGCGCGCTGCCAGCGGCGCGCCGAGCGCGATCGACGCGGAGAGGACGAGCGTAATTGCAAAGTTGGAAGAGAAGAGCATGTCGGAATAAATGAAAGGAGTGAGCGAAGATGAACTGGCACCGGGGAACGAGAAACTGCGAAATAGAAAAACAGCGCGGCTGGTGAGGAATAGCGAGGATCTCCCCTCCAATTTATAGCCACCCTGAAATAAGGGGTGTTGCGTCACAGACAAAGATAGCTCTTCCGTGCGGAGCGTGATTCATACGTGATAGATCTCCGCAGCGCGGAGTGTCCATTGGGCGTTCTCCGAATGCACGATTTTTAGCCGTGTCAAAGCGCACGATTTTTAGCCGTCGTTGAAGATCCCGCTGGAATGAGTCGAATACCGGGTCGTATGTAATGAGCGCCGAATCGTCGTCTAGGTGCAGAATTCCTGATCCATTTTGGGAGAAGGCAGGATATCACAAAAGCCGCATTTAAATAAGTCGAGCGGCATATGCGCGCTGATCGCGTCACAATGAGCACAGGCGGTGTGCGTGACTGCTCTTGCCGCCCCACGGAGTAGAGGGAACTTTGAAGTCTCGGCACGCAGAGAACAGGTCCAGACTTGACCATGCTCGAAAATCGATTCTCGCATCACGGTGACCGATCTTGGCGCGTTTGATGTCGGATGCAGCCTAGGTACGAGAATCAGTTTCAAAGGACAAACGATAGGTTCGTGGACGGAGCATCCGAGTCGGAGGCCTGACGGTGCAGACACTCCCTATAAAAGTCTGAGTCGTCGTCATCTGGACGAATTCGTTGCTTGAGCGCCGCTTGTCCAGTAATAGCGCGCAGCAGACATGGAACAACCCGTGACATTGTTCGTGGAGTAGAGCCGCGAGCCTCGGAGCAGTTTACATACATCAAGGGCCCGGGAAAAGATCGAGAGTACACGGCGGAAGGTGAAAGAATCGACGCAGGTTTTCCAAGGACTTTCCATTGTCAATTCCAAGGCCGGGAAGAGCTCACAAAGCAAGAACGGATAGGGCCGGGATACATGTAGGCGAATAGATCGCGTGAAACGATTTCTGAGCAAATAATCAAGCACGATCTGACACGAATCCCTCTGGAGTACGACTTGATTTCCGGATTGCAGTAACGAGGGAGAGAGTTGGAGACAAGGAACGAAGCGCTTGGTAAGCGCCTCACAACTGCGTATTGATCGGTCATCATGATCTAAGTCGGATGCCGAGGGCGCGCCGAAGCATTTAACCTGTCCTCAGTGTCCTGCTCATCGACGTTGAACTGACAGGACATCCGTTTTTGGCGATTCCTGGGCACGTTTTGGATGGAGAGGACACTAATATTTTGGTCTGTCTGATTCAAAATCAGCGGCGGCACGGGTATTGTCATATTTTTGTTGGCGCTCGAAATGCCTTGAGATTCCCGGTTGATCCTAGACCCCGCCTCTCCGATTCTTGACTTATGTTCCAGATGTTCTATTTGCATTTGTACCTCAAAATTTCATTCACATCAATCTCCCGCGAGCCGGCATATTGTTTGGGCTTCCCGCGCATCAGGTTTCGCGAAACGGAAGCCATAATTTATTCCTTCAGTCTTAGGAACCGAGTTCGATGCACGCCGCCGTATATTTCGTGGTCGAGTGTTGGTTAAACATGAATTCACTCGTTACTGACCGCCCGGAGTCAGTTTGAGGATCGAACGGGTGCGGCCGCGTGAGATGATCACATGATCAACTGTCGGGAATCGGGGTCACAGTGACCGTGACACTCCATCACTCTCCTCGCAACGCTCATGTCGTCGGCGGGCGTCTGCTCGCTGACCGATCTCCCTACAGAACTCCTGGTGGAAATCGGCTCCTATCATCCCCACCCGTTCACCTTCCTTTCGCCTCTAGTTCGACACGAGCAAGGGGCGCAGGAACGACATGATCACCAGCGGACCGCGCGATCTCTGTCGCAGACCTGCTCAACGCTGCGCAGGATTTTTCTACCAATGGCATGGGAGAATTTTGAGGTCTCCACTGTGGCCAGTCTCCAAGAACATCACATAAATAGCACGCTTGTATCGCGTCTTTTCCCGTACATTAAGTGCGTTTCCCATGCCACCTCCCTTTTCATTTTCTAAACACTGCTAACTAAACAGAACCGTGCACATTTCGATGAAGAAATGGTCTCTCAATGACATGGAATCCGTCTTCCTTTTTGTCCGATTTCTCTGCGCCCTCCCGAATCTCGCGGGCCTGCATATCTATGAGGCAGCCTGGATCGTCGTGCCAGTCCTGTCGTACGCCTTTGCGGATGTTTCATTGCCTACTGTCACCGCCCTATCCGTCCCCGACACGCTCGACCAGATCTTTCCCGCGTTCCCGAACGTCACGACGCTCGCGTGCCCGTCCATATACGGACGCAGCACGGTATTTGAACCCGCCCAAAAATTCTTCCCGCGACTCGAGGCCATCACCGGGCTCAGACTTTCGAAACCGCTCATCCAAAGTCCGTCTCCGTCAACTCTCCGCTTGCCGCTGCTAAACTCTCTTCCCGCCCGGACACGCAGCAGTCCTGGCTCGCTTTCCACACCTCCGCGCCATATCGGTGAACAGCACCATCCCCGTCGAGTCCAGTAAACCCAAGCCCCCCCCATCTCACTCTTACCCAGACGACCACCAATACGATCCTGATTTCACGGACCTCGCGCTCCTACAGGGCTTCACGCACCTCTCGCAGCTGTCCCTCATACACGAGGCGACGGCGGACGCGGTCGCGGTGCCGCTTGACGAGCTGATAGAGAAGGGCACGGAGATTCTGCGCGCGTCGAAGGCCACGGAGCCGAAGGTCCTCCGGATTTGGAGTTACGATTTGTATAAGGGGTATAATGTCTCTCCATGTGTCGTTTTTGTGAAATGAATTCAGCATTAGTCGGCCAGGATTTCCAAATTTTGATTTTTTTGCTTTCTCACGGTGTTGCTCAAGATGAGATTGGCCAAGCGCACCTGCAACAAATATTCTCGCCGCTGGAGCTCAAGTCGACATCCGCTACAGTTTCTTCTCGATTTCCCGTTTACAAAGCACGGCGCGAAGGTGAGTTCGCGTTTCGAATAGTCCAATATCGGGCTTATGCATGTTCTCTGCGCCATCCATCCACAAAAAGAATGAACGCAGGGCAAGAGACGATCTCGCCTGAAAATGTGGCTGAAGTTTTTTCTTAGGTCCGGCCGTCGGGACCGAAGCGCGAGGGGTCGATAATTAAAGAGATGCAGTCCGATGACACGTTTCCTTCGTTGTTCCTGTCTGTCACTACTTACTAACTTAGGGCCTGATCGGGTGCATCAGAATTTATTCTCTAGAATCGACCGATTCGTCTGCACCCGCGTTATTCCCACACATTTCGTCCCTAAACTAGGCGGGAATGGGAATATCAAGTGTTTTTTCAATCGTCGATGATGAGAGGTGGCGGAAATTGTATGGGTTGAAAATATTCAGCTCTTCTAGAACTGAGCTCAGGAAACTTGTGCCCGATCTCAGAATCTCTGAACTAATCCACTCAATGGAATTTTTTCCACTCTTCGGGAACAACTGTTCATAAATTCACTATTTTACAGATTCTAGTCCGGTTTAGGGATGGGGCATGTAGCCAAAGTCGACTCTAGAAAAATTCTAAGGAGAATTCCTGTGCACCCGATCAGGCCCTAAACTTAACCTGTCCTAGAGCCTCCTAGAGCAGCGTGCCATTCTTCACGCTCGCGATAGCGTCGTTGATGCCCGTGACCAGCGGCGCCTCATCGGCGGGGTCTGTGAAGCACGGATGCACGGATGGGAGCAGTGGGATTGGCGTCGACCCCAATGCGGTCAGGTCCGGTCGTACGGTGTGTAGACGATGATGGGCGAGCAGAGGCGGGTGATGCGAGCATGGGAGTCACATGTTTTCACGATGGTAACTATGCCCTCACCGCAAGCATCCGCAACAACCGCTTGATCACCATGCATATGCTCCCTATGCACGTTGGCCAGCCTTGGCCACTACGTGCGCGTTGGAAGCGTCGGCGATCTGCTGCAGAAGCAGCTTAATCAAGGAGAAGCAACGCACTTTCACTTAAATTAACCACTCTCTCATCTATGATCTCTGAGTCGTCGCTTCCCCTCCCCTTGCTCCTCCCTCTCTCGAGTCTGAGCGTAGTTGCTCTCCCGCCCGTCGATCATTCCGCCGTAGCGCCCTAGCCACCATGCTTGCCTCACTATTCTTGCTGGCGCTCTCGAGTGTTGTCTCAGCCATTCCTGTCAAAAGGTGCGTCGCTGGATTTATAACTTCGATCAGCCGCCTAAATGCTACAACGCAGGGCGCAGCCCACGGACTGGATGCAAGCCAACATCGGCCTTTTGGGCTCCCGTCCCCTCACGCACATCGCCATCCCAGGGAGCCACGACGCGGGAATGTCCCAGATCAACGGCGGCACCGCATTCTCTGATGCTGCCAACACCCAGACTCAGACCCTCAGCATCGGCGGCCAGCTCGCAGCCGGTTCACGATACTTCGACATTCGCCCCGTCATCACAGACGGGACATACTCGACCGGCCACTACTCCGACGTCACTCAGATCGACAGCTGGCAAGGGAGCAACGGAGAGAGCATCGCCAACGTGATCAGCGACATCAACGCGTTCACGAGCGCGAACAACGAGTTGGTCATCATCAACTTGTCCCATGCGTACGACACCGACGCTGGGAATTCGGATTATCCGATATTCACCCAGGCCCAGTGGGACGCGCTGTTCCAGCAGCTCACGGGTCTCAATCACCGCTACGTCGACCCGAATCCGACAACTGTCGATTTGACGAAAGTTACGCTCTCCACTTTCATTGGTTCCTCGCCCGCTGTCGTTATCATCGTCCAGCCCGACGATTCCGTCGACCTTGGCGCCTACGCCTCCCAGGGCTTCTACCAGTACTCGCAGCTCAACGCGTACAATGAGTACGCGGACACCAGCACTCTGAGCACGATGGAGAGCGACCAGCTCACGAAGCTGGCTGCGCAGCGCGGCAACCCCGACCAGAGCTACTTCCTCCTCAGCTGGACGCTCACGCAGAGCACCATCGAGGTCCTCGGCCTCGGTGATTCGATCCTCGACCTCGCCAACCAGGCCGACCCTGCTCTTTACACCGCTCTGCCTCCCAAGCTGAGCACGAACACATACCCGAACATCCTCTACGTCGACAACTTCCAGAACGACGGGAAGCTTGTCAACCTTGCTATGACTATAAACACCAACTATGCGTCGTAGTTGTTGAACGCTTTTGTATTACCATAGGCAATGAACTATTTGGGGGAAAAAATAGCTCGGAAATGCAGGTTATCCAACTACCTTTGGCGGGCGCGCGCAGCCGTTGCGATCGCCTTGGGGATTTGAACCACGGACGTACGCTTGCTAGCGCTTGGAATTTTACACAAAACCTATACAATAATCTCTGCTGTGATCGAGTTCCGGACAGGAAGACGGTACTGACTCTCCTCAGAAGTATTAAAATTTTGTAATTCTTGTTCATTATTACTGTAATAATTGGATAAATCTCTAATGAATCAACGAACGAACGCGACGCGCTTCTTTGTCCGTATTTGCTCCACGGATCAATCCGCGCTCGTCCTCCGCAGGCTTGCGACCTCTTGCGGCTTGCCTTCGCCCTTGCTCGAGCACAGTTCCGATATCTCCCTTGTTTCACGTCCTGGGGGTCCCTTCACGCTTCATGGATCGTGAATTTTGACTTCTACATGGCTCCGCCAGGAATGGCCTCTGTGAGGGGAGTATTCAAGCAGTCGAATGCAGGCTTAGGCTGGCCCTTTCTTCTTGCCATTTTCTTTCCCACCTTTTTTTATGTAGTTTTTTGTAGATAGTTGCATGTGTGCCTGAAGGGACTGTTGAGGCGACGTGTTTGGTGATTTTCTGGCTGACAGGGAGTCATGGTCAGGAGGATGTACGAAACACGGCACGCACATTGAAATGCAAAAAGCGGCACATTCATTGAAATATGGCACATTCACTGAGAGTGCCGGCTTTCAGCTGAAAGTCGGCACATTTCAATTGGGGACAGCGCTCGTGGGCTTGATGGGTACCGAGGGCTGTGCAATTTCTTCCTTGTCTACTACCACCACACCCCGCTCTCCCCGCCCTACTCGCTGGACCCAGCCCAACGTCGCCGACGACCGCGATGGCTAAACAAAATTCTGCCGCCCACCTAGAATTCATTGATGGACTACCGACACGCGACATCAAGGCCTTTCGAGACTATGTAAGTTCTAGGCCGGCGCTTGGACGTGCCGTTGACACCCATCTTCTCCCAGCTGTTTACCAAGCCATACATCACAACCAATCCCAAGGCCAATCCCCACCTCTTCGCTGACACAGCTAGATCGATGTCGCGGCGGCATTACGGTCATTTCTGGCGGACTCCGTAACTATATCATGATTTCTTCATCTTCGGTACTGACACGCGTCAAAACGCGAGTTCGACGCGTCAGACGTGTTCCCTGACACTGTGAAGGCGAAATCAGAGTCTCTAGCTACCCCGGTGGCTGTCCGGATGAGATCTGCCATGGGGGGTGGCCATGAAGTCATCGAGCTCCTTTCGGATTTAGATGAGGAGATGTCCAGCTTCATTCCACTTCCAGTGCTTACATTTCAAATGCCCCCAGTTCCCGAGACTCGAACGAGTGCCGTCTACATGCCCAGTGGCTCTGGAGGTCCAGATGACTGTGCACTTACCATCACTGTGTTTGATCCATTCATGTTCCATTTTTGTAGCGGAGCAGGACGATTTTGGAGAAGGAACGGTTCGGAGCGGAACGACTCCCCAGATTTCGGCGACTGTGCGTCTCCGTTTTTTATTAATCTGGTGATCTCATATTCTCACAGCCGAGCCCAACGATTTTTGAAAGGAGACCGTCTGCAGTAGCTTCCCGAATCTACACGACTGTGAGCTCTCCGTTGTCCGATGCTTGTCGACTTTCGCATCATTTAATATTTTGCCTATGCACAAGGGACTTCAAAGTTTCAATTCTTGCGCGACATACTAAATATGTACTTTCCGTTCGTAATAGATTACTCGTTCTCTTAACGAAATGAACGGTGTTTGTTTGGTGTTTGATGAAGCGCCATTAAGCTTATCTCCTTCCTTCCTATTCTCTCTGCACAATGGCATCTTTGACTTGCCTGCGGCTGCGCACTTTCGAGACTGCACCTTCAACAGTAATCTCGATTGAGCGACTGTGCTCGAACTGGTGCATTTATTCTAGCACAACTACCAGCTGACAGGCTGTATATACCCGCAGTTCAACAACTGTTCAAAATTCCCTCCTGTTCTGCAGGACATTGTTGAACTGCGGATCCGACTTTGGTGGTTCCCTGACATAAAAGGTCAGCCATCCACAACTCTCCCATTATCTCTGAAGCTTCTTGGACTCTGCCCTGTTGTGAGTCTGGAAACCGCGATCAAAGAACATGCAAATTCTCAAGTATCGCTAGATGGCAGACCTATTTCTCTCTGACCCAAGGCCGGGTTGTATTCAAATTACTGGGTTTTCCTGTGATGCAAAGAATGAGCCATTGCATCTCGTACTTTCAACGCAGTATGATTTTTTTCCATCATTTTTTTGGCCTCCGTTAAGGGGCCGGAGCGGAGCGGCGGCATACATTGTACCAATCTAATGTGCCGTGCTTTGTCTCAAGTTCGGCACTGTTTATTTCAAGTGCGGCACACTTGCTGATATGTGCCGTGCCTGACAGGAAGAAGTGCCGTTGATTGACATGTAAGTGCCGGACTTCAGGCAATGTGCCGTCTTTGGCATTTGAATGTGCGTGCCGAATTTCGTCCATCCCGCATGGTCAGTGGCAAGGAATTGTCATCGGCCACCCACGAGGTTTTTACCTGTATGGCCTACCTGTTGTGGCCACAACAGGTAGGGAGAATCACCAGATGCTTAGTCTTTCCGCCACCCTTCAGTAGTGCATGTGTTCTACGTAAAGATAGGTGACTTTTTAGCCTACAAATAGTTACCAAATGTCTTCGTAGTAAACTGGTTGTTCCAACTGTGGGACCGCGCCAGTATAATTCACCTCCTCCTCCTCCTGACTAGGATGCGTGTGGCACCGGGCCATTAAATTCGTCACTTCACCGAAACTGGGACCACGATTTTATTTGGATAGCTGTTGGTCCAGTATGAATGTGCACTGGGAAACTCTGACTGGAGATTCGCGTTTCTTGACGGCACATCGTCGGAATTCCGGATCTTCGGTGTACCACATGCATGGGAGAAAAACGGGAATAAGTACCGATTCGAGGGTCGCATGGGAAGCTCATACCCGCAGGGATTGTTTTCTCATCACGTATGTCAGTTAGGCTCTCGGCCGCCTCACATCGAATCGCAGTTTTCCGGAACGAAATTAGACCGTCGAAAGCTCTCTCACAAACCTGAGCACCCCTTCAGTTACAGAAAAGATGGACTGGGGGTTTTTGTCTGTTTGCATGGATCAGGCCTGAGGCGGGGACTCGGATGAGAATGCACTTCTATGTCCGACTGGAGACTCGTACGATCCATCCCGCTGTTCAAGGGGATTCCGTAACGTGCGGCCAGCTGCTCAGTAACGTACGTTCCAAAGTTTAATTGTGCCCTCGTCCGCTCATACCCCGCGCGTATCGACCTATAGCAGCTGGCAACATTACCTTGCACCTTTGCCACGTAAACCTTCCCCTGTGATCAGACGTATACAAGGACGCTGGATCTTGGTTCCTTCATTCCCAGTTCCCCATGTCTCCCTCTACTAGGAAAGACCGCTGCCTCGCCTTTGGCATACACGGGGCCCCTTCCCACATCTCGAAAGCGGAGTTCGAGACCAAGATGAAGGGCATCGCGAGTGCCCTGCTGGCCGTCCCCATCGCTCGCGAGAATTACCTCAGATTTGACATCGTAGGGAGCTACTTGTCGCATTTCATATATCTGATGTGGCTCAGGTACTTCAAAACGATGTTTTGGATCCTGGCCTGAGGGCCCAAGGGTGGCCGGAAGCACCGCCGGCCGTCGCGTTCATTGTGGAGACCGAGGTGTTGCATTCCCCCCCTCGTCCCTCACGTAAACCAACTCACCGCGAAGGATTTCAAATAGACCTATGATCATCTAGCCCAGGTACGGTCTGTATTGTGGTTGAGATCGTGTTCGAGATTAACACCAGTCTTCAGATATTGAGCGACCCCGAATATCAGCGGGTCGTGGCCGGTGCGGCGGAATTTGGATTTCATACAGGCGCTTGCTACTTCTCCGCGGCCCTCTTGACAAAAGTGGATGTATCTGGACCACGCGACCGACACCACGTCTTCTGGATTTATAAGGTGCCACGCCATGTTTCGACCGAAGAGTTCCAGAAGCAACTTGAAGGATTCTCGGACGAGATTATCTTGCTCCCCGCTTGCCAGAAGGCCATTTTGAATCACACGATAGTGCGTTCTCCTGCGTATAGACCGGCGTATAATCACGCTTTATTCAGGCAGTGCCGAATAATCTAATGGATGCGCACCTAAATGCGCTCGGCTTGTCCGCTCCCCAGGCTACCTTTATCGACGAGGTTCAGGGCGAGGTAAGCCGGGACCAGCTCGTTGGGCATCCTGCGATTGATTTACCTTTCCCAGAACTGGGATCGCCTGATGGAGGTATCTGCCACTACTCCACCATTCTTCTTTTGACTGAACGGTATATCTGCTAAGCTCTTGAAGGACCCGGAGGTTATCAGCGTTGCCAAGAGCAATAACAAACAGTTCAATTTCGACCGGGACAGCTGTTGCTTCTCCGCTGATGTTCTCTCCATGGTGGAAACAGAGTAACGTGGGGTTTTCCTTGATGGATATGAAGCTTTCTTAGTAGTTCAACCAATGTGCGTTCCGGCTGACGTGGATTGATGTGTCTCTGATAACACGACGAAATATAAAATGACAAGATTTAACTCCATATTTCACTGTGGGAGCTTTAACCTTATTGGGAGTGCCAGTGCACTCGACTTGGCACCCCTCGTTGAAAATTCCGTGGGCATTCCGTTCAATCCCCCGACGGGATGATGTCATGATCATGCATTGATTATTTCTGTCCCTACCGTCGGCATGTAGTAGGGTCTAATATATTCCAGTACTTTTATATCTATTTCTGGTGGTCGAACTCGATAGTGCCGGACTCTTGCCATATCTCCTGCCGACCCGGAGGCAAGGATGAATGGCAATATTCCCTGAACTTGGCTCCTTTGGCTCCGGAGGGCTGATGCAAGAAATAGGCGCTAAGGTTTGTTGTAGTATTAGACCTCGTATCCAGTACGCGGTTGAGGGTTGTGTTTGGCAAACAAGCACTATGTATTTATCGGACGCCTGCGACGATCTCTTCAGTCTGAAGAGAACCGTCGCAGGTGAGTAGTATATTATTCCTAATAATATTTAGTCTGAAGAGAACCGTCGCAGTGCGACTTTGAACTCTTGACCTACAACAAGGTTTGTGCGCACACACGACTTTGATTCTCGATGGCCCAGGATTGCCGATTTTTGGATGGCTAGCCGAGATTGCCGTCGCTCACGATTTCGTTCCCCACTAGATATTTTTTCCACTGGTTCACTATTCCGCTTAGGATAACTTGCTAAAATGTCGGGTGGTTTTAGCATGCCTGAAGAAGTATTGGGCAGGGGAAGAACTCGGCTCAGGCGGCTGGTCGCGTCCCGAAATGGCCGCTGATCCGTTCAGTCGGTGATCATTCGCAGTAAGTTAAAGAATTCAACAGTCGGTCGTGCGAATAAAGAACATCTTGTATCTGAGATATACCATTTATTCAAAACCCCAGAGATTTTCCCAAGAGGAGTATCTAGTCTCACTCACATTGTCCCAACGGCAGTTGACAGTACTTACATTACTTACATGTAGCTATAGACGCAAGACATCACTTGCGGAGAATCACTCCAACCGAGATGGAAACAAGCGCCAGACCCTTTAAATCATCTGATGATGCCACATTTACATTGAAGTCGCAGACGAGAGGTTTCCATTAAGAGTCTCATACGCAACAGCTCCGAGTCCGTATGTACGACATTGGTACGAAATTTAAATTTTAGGCAGCGCACAAGCAGCGCCTCGAAGATATTTTGGAAATGCTTGAACCCGGGAAGTTTCTCACACGAAGAACGCCGCGTCGTCCCCTCAGCAGACTTAAAATGATTAGGTCCGTACCGGGTGAATCCGCGTTGATTAGGCGATGGCCAGGCCGCTTGATCCGCGAAATCGATAAGAGATCTCGTCCGATAAGCGCCGACGCTTCGCTCGTTTGTTCCTGTCCGCCATGGCTACCAGCGACACCGGGGTTCCACAACCTGGAGCTCAGATACGCCCGATTCTTAACAATGACTGTATCTCGGAAATCTGCTCCTACTTACTCAATGACGGCCCACCGACGGGCCACAAGGACGAAATGGCCAGCTACGCCACTGCGAATTTCATGCGGTTCGACCGTGAATGGCGCATCGGACGGCGCACTCATCGCAACATTCTCTCATTTGCGTTAACATGCAAGGAGTTTGCGAGTTTTGCATTGGACTTGCTCTGGGAAGAAGTGGACGGCCTCGTGCGCGTTTTGAACGTCTTGCCAGAGTTTCGCAGAGTTGGGTATCACACATACGTGCGTCGCACCAGCGTTATTCATCGCATTTTGTTGAAACTGAGAAGAAAGCTGGACAGGAGTTCGATAAGGATCCCAGTCCCGAATCCTGGGCTCGCTTCGATTTCTACGCCGGAAAAGTTCGGCGAGTGGATTTTATCGGTGCTGAAGTCGACCCCTGGATCTGTGCTAGGATTCTACGGCTGCACAAGGAATCTTTGTTCCCGAATCTCTGGCGTTTTCTTTCGACTCGGAAGTCCTCCCTCTCCCCAACGATCACCCTCATGGCGCCATGGCTGCGCCGACTCCCTATGTTGGAGATGTGCGACTCGTTTTCATTTGATATACACCTCACACCTTCCGATCGACCCGAGGTGAACGCTGTCGGCTTTGACAGGCAGATCCAGCTATCGAGCTTCGCGCCATTGTTACCCGACCTACTAGCCCTCGAACTTACCGGTTGCAAAGGGGGGTTTTCGGTTGCGGATTTGCAGATGGTGGCCTCCCTTTCACGCCTAACCTCCCTCACCCTTTGGATCGAAGGCGCCGGTTGGCCTGAACTGTTGGACACGCAGTCAATTATTTTCCCAGCTCTGCAGACTCTCGACATCGGTGATTTGCCTCGATCCCTTGTTCCGCGTTTCCTCGAACGAATTGGTTCCGATACGTTGACTGCCCTCACCGTTTCCCCGATTAACTTCTCCGCCCGAGGCCAGCCGCCCATCATCCAGTCCGTGTTGGAGATATCCGCACAGAAGTGGTCCCCCACCCTGCGCACACTCTTCATCGATGCAACGGATTTCACCCTTACAGCCGCGGGCTGTGCGCCCGTGGCAAGGATGACGGCACTCCAACACCTCAGATTTGGATCTCTCAGAAGTATAGCATTTACGGATGACCAATTTTTGGCGACGATCCGTCCCCTCAAACATTTGATCTCGTTCTCCGCCTTTGGGTGGCGTGGGCTCTCAATCGAGGCTCTTCGCCACGTCTCGACGTGTCTTCCACGACTCAAATCGTTGGATTTGACGTTCACTCCACCGGATTTGGGTGTAGGGTATTCCAATCATAGTTTGGATACTCTCATCGTGAACGTCTCGATGGATCACGACGCCCCTTGGCTGGGAAATGTGGAAGCTACCGTTTGCCATCTGCACCACATCTTTCCATCCCTCAGAAACATCGACATTCCGAGCCACAGCTCGCGCAAAGCGCAGTACGGGCTCCAGGAGGAGTGGGAAAGAGTCGCAGAATTTCTTCAGACCGGTTGTCCGTTGTGTTCTTGATGCGCCGAGTCGTATATTTCCCTGATTTTTATCCATTTATTATTCTCCACATTTGTCAACAGTATATCAGACAAGAATGTCGTCGGTTCCTGGACGCACTGTACCTGATTTGCAATCGACACTGAGAAGATAAGTTGAATCGAGATGATTTATTTGTGCGATGGCAGTTTTCCAACCATCAGACTCGGAGGTGGGTCGAAGGGACATGTTCGCGTTTGGTTGTATGAGGTTCGATTTACAGAGCGCACGAAAGAATCGTTTCCCTCTCGAAATATAGAGAAGGAGAGGAGATCGACTTTGTCTTTTTCCGCGAGAGGTTCCGGGATGCCACGCCCCTGGAATTTGATGTAGCTTTTACATCGAGACTTGCCGGCTGACTTGAGAGCCATATAACACATACGCCGAATCATTGAGCCTGCGAGCATGAAGGACGAGAAGCAGATGATGGCATCACGGGAGGGTCCGCAAGTTGTACCGAACTTGATTTGAAATTGCAGCTGTTTGCAACATTGATGGCCGTCTGCTGAAGCATCGTCAGCTCGAATGACCGATGGGGCCGATTTACGTGGGTGATTCAAACTCTTCGTTTCCACCACCATGGCCGTCGTCCCATGCAGCATCCCCTTCAACCCGGATGTCTCTGGCATTGGCGTTCGCGCAGCCATCTACGCTCAAAATCTCACATGCTTCTTACCCGTCATCGTGGATCTCCAGGATAGAAAGATTACTAGGGACGAGCTGAAAGGCATCAAAGACCAATCAGTCGGCATGCTAGCAATTGCCTTCGCTCTCCTCCTCACCACTATTATCCTCGCCAAAGGCGCTGGAGGCGACCAGACGATCACCAGTTACCATGCCGCTGTCGTCCTGGATCTTAGCTGGATGAACAACACGAGCACGTGGATTTGGTTCATTCTCTACGTCCACTATCAAAGCAAGCGCGATGACCAGCCCACTGGAGCCCACTGGAGCGAATGGCGCGATACTCTTCTTGCACCTCTTGCGGAATTGCTGAATGAGCGGAACGCGGGAGACGACGCGAAGGGGACTGCTGAGGACGGTATTGTCCAACGTATCCGGCGCATTGTTCAGCGCATCCCGGGCATCGCCAACCGCATCTGGCGCTTTATCTCCGGGCAGCCTGTCCTTACTATTGGCTCCATCCATCTCTCGCTCATGGCCGCCGTTGGAATATGGCTTTGGAGTGATCCATCCGAATTCGGCCAGCCCCTCGATCCTAGCTGCGATCCCACGCTTACAGTTGTCGGAGCGCCTGCTCATTTTTCATCGAAGCCATTACGCATCGTGTCGTTGGCGATTTACTCGATTGTTCTCATCCCCGGCCTCAACCTCATTCCTCCCTTCGTCTTCTTCCTCACTCTGCATATCTCATATAACTGGTCCCGGGAACGGCATCAACTGTTCTGGACATGGTACGACAAGGCTCTCCGGTCCATTCACAATGTCTTCACCGCACGCAGGAGCTCGCCATCATCGGATAGCGAACAAGGTGATTGTCATAATTATGGCGACATCGTTATGACTTACCTAATTCCTCTCTCTACACTTCCTTTCCGCTCGTTACTACAGCGGAACCCGGATCCCCCCATACTGCCTTCCTCATCGTTGGCCTAGTGCTCCTTGTCGCCATCAATATCCTTTTCATTGTCGACATTGAACTTACCCTTCGTCGAAACAAGACCAATCACAATGGCGACGTCGAATGGGGGTTCGGACAAGTTCTCGCCCTCCTGCTCCTCGTTATTCCGCTCCGCGATGCTTGGGGCGCATTGCAAGACGTACGAGAAAAGCTGAGCGGCGTGCAAGAGCAGTTTGAGGAGTTGTTTCGACGCGAGTGTCAGGCGACGCCGGTTCTTGATCAGCTCGAGCGGTTAATCCGGAAAGGGGCTGATCCCAATCTATGGACTCATGATGGTCGATTCGGCAACTACATCCAGTTGGCTGCGTACTATGGGAAGGTAGAACTGCTAGAATTCCTTCGAAAGGAGGGAATCCACGATACGCCGGGTACGAATTCCAATCTCTAACCACGTACATAACCTGAATTACCTCGAGGTGGACAGTTTGCAACAGCGCTCCAAGCTGCATCGGCGCGGGGGCACGTCGCCACGGTGGAATTCCTGCTTGGAAATAACACATACAGGGAACGTTTGAACGAACTGGGCGAGTGTTTTGATGCGGATAACCCGGATAATTGATAACATGAATGCAATTAGGAGGAGAGTACGGCACTACGCTTTGCGCCGCCTGTGCCAATGGTAACATCGAAGTTGTCAAGGCTTTGCTCAAGGCAGGAGCGAAGTTGAATGTTGACGGTGAGCAAATGAGTATTTCGGAGCAGTGAAGATGCTGAGCGGGACTCAGGGAAACACTTTGGATCCCCACTTCACGTTGCTGTACTGATGGAAAACAGGGAAATGGTAAAGCTTCTAATTGGCCACGACCTGAATGACGCCGATTGCACATGTGAGCCAGGGCATTTTCAAGGCAATTCACGCACTGACCGGAAAAAAATTAGGGGAGGGTATCGGAGGCGCCGTTGATGTTGCTGGGCTCATACAAAACAGAGTGATCTTTGGCCTGCTGTGTTATAGGGGTTTCAGACCGGTTAGTACTACCGCATCTCTCTTGCACGCTGAACTGACGGATCCCGTGCTCCGTCTTCGATGCTCAGGGTGTAAGTGCCGCCATATCCCCTCGCACACGCCGAACGCTGACGAATGCTGGACTTTGGGTTCGACGATCAGCGTGTAAGTCCTGTCGTGTCCCTCGCGCACGCCGAACGCTGACGGATCCCGCGCTCCGTTATCGACGATCAGTTTGTAAGTGCCGCCGTGTCCCTCAAGCATGCCGAAGGCTGACAGATCCCGCACTCTGTCTTTGACGAGCAGGATGTGAGTGCCTCTGTGTCCCTCGCGCACGCCGACCGCTGATGTATCCTGCGTTGCCTCTTCGACGATCAGTATGTAAGTGCCACTGTGTCCCTCGCGCACGCCGAACGCTGACGGATCCCGCCCTCCGACGATCAGTTTGTAAGTCCCGCCGTGTCCTTCGCGCAGACCGACCACTGATAGATCCTGCGCTCCATCTTTGATGCTCAGCGTGTAAGTGTCGCCATTTCCCTCGCGCAGGCCGAATGCTGACGGATCCCGCGCTCCCTCTTCGACAATCAGGCTGGCTCCGCCTTCAATGTTCAGGCTGTAAGTGCTGCCACGTCCCTCGCGCATGCTGAACGCTGACGGATCCTGCGCTGCGTCTTTGATGCTCAGCGTGTAAGTGCCGCTGTGTCTCTTGCGCACGCCGAATGCTGATGGATCCCATGCTCTCTCTTCGACGATCAGCCGGTAAGTGCAGCTGTCGCCCTCGTGCCTGCCAAATGCTGACGGATCCCGGGCTTTGTCGTTGACAATCAGGTTGTAAGTGCCGCTATGTCTCTCGCGCATGCCGGACGCTAATGAATTCTGCGCTCCATCTCTGTTAATTAGCGCGTAAGTGCCGCTCAGTCCTTCCCACTTGTTAAAGCCTAACGAAACCGTCTCCCTCAACCTCTGGCATCAACTAACAGCATGTAAGTACTTTCACTGTATGTGGATACTTGGTTAATTCCAGCACTGTAGAAGCAGGCTATCCTCCATAGATATGTACAGAGGGATAGAGCTGAAGAATAGGCAAGGCAGTGGCCGTCCGTCAAAGCTCCGGCGTCCCCATCAGCGCATCGATCTTCTTGAAAGTGACTGGACCTCGACAAACGTAATACATTTTCTATCGAAATCATTGTGCCTCGGAAGTTTGGAACCGAAGACTCTGTTTCGGCGTTTGAGCGAGCGTATTCCAGTTCCAGTACACTGTCCTAGTTGGATGAGCCATTGCGCACCGGTATGTACCAGCCGCTGCCGTGCCGCTTGTCTTAAAAAAACAAATGAGCCACAGAAACAAGCAGGTGATCAGTCTGAAAGATACGAAGACATTGTGCTCATATAGCACATATAGTGTGCCAAAATTATTAGATGACACGACAACTAGAAACAGGGGTTTTTCATCTTCCCAGTTGACAATGAAATATGGCAACTTGTGTCTTGGTTGCGCCTCTCAAATTACAGGTTACAATTTGAGGGACTTAGTGGCCTTTTCTACTCAAACACAAGATGTGCCTTCGCATCGCTTCAGCGCAAGGAACTCGCTCAAATAGGAAGCAGAAGATGGTTGTGTGGAAGTGCTCGTGTAGGGCTGTTCGCCGTAACCGTGGCCACGGTTCCACGGCATGGCTGCCGTGCCGTGCCGTACACCATTTTGGCAGGCCATCCACGGCACGGGCACGGCACGGTTCCGACCGTGTGAGGCCGTCGAAGCACGGCCGCAACGGCATCCACCAAATAATTAGCATATCTATATATCCAACTCTTTCAGGGGGTACATATATGTCTAACCATGGATGGCCGTTAGTTTTCGGTGATATTTTCGGCGATTTGGCAGCGGGCACAAGCTTTTTCCCGCTCGTACTGATATCGGTCCAAGACCACCCAGCAGCTTACCGACAAGTCGTCGTTGAGCAGGTACGCCACCCCCTCTCATTGAAATCCGAGGGTTCACAATCGGCGCTTGGGGCTCGACTCCCCGCCACGGCATGACTCGGAATATGGTGGGGAGATATACATTTGCCGTATAAGCACGATGCGTAGAGAGCTACGGCCGCGAGTAGGTGAGTAAAGTATAGATTGACCGAAGTTACTTGACAAGGTATATACGCTACAGAAAATACACCAGATGATAATGGCAAGTGAGCGTGGGTGCCCGACGCGTCGGGGAGAGTTGGTCAGGAATACAGTCAAACAAAAACAAAGGGGGAAGGGGACTTGGATATGGAGTATGTATTAGCAAACGATTACCAAAAAATGACAGTGTGGCTGCGGAAGATAGAACTTTTTTTTGTCTTTTCTTTTTTTCAATGGGGAATCTTCTATGAGTTGTCCTTTAAAATCTCGACTTCCGAACGATTCGCGTGGTCAATTGTTGCGACGCGAAGTCCCTGAGCGCCCTCAAACGTAGTTGATCGGGAAATTAGGCGCATCTGTGGCACCAAAACTACGGCAAAATGCGTCCCACCGCTGCATCACAGGTTCGCTAGCACCTCCTGCCGGAACCGTGTTGAGAGCAACTGTGAGCGCGTTGCCGTTTGGGCTGGCAGGGTTGACCGTTATCCCAGCCCAGTCTTGCGGCCAGCCGTTGCGGTTACGGTAAGTGATGATTGTGTGCATCGACGTCGCACTCGCCGCTGGAAGCTGTGAGTTCGTGCACTGAGGGTTGAATAGCACTGTATTCACCAGTTTGGAATGTCATAATGGCGGCCACGGGACAAGGGTGGAAGACGTTCCCGCTGCTGCCATCGTCAAACTTGAAGTTTTTGATGATGGCCGCGATCGCGAGCGCATCATCCGCAGCTGGGAGCGTCACGAAGCCCTTCTCGACTGAGTAACTGCGCGGGACCACCGCGCTGAAGCCAAACGCCGGGGTCCCGGCGACCCAAATGCCATTCCCTCGACCATTGCCGTCATCGACATAGGAAACGGTCTTAGTCGAATCACCCATGTAAGTGACCTCGCATGTGGACGACTTAGCACACGTGAACATCGTACCCGTCTCCAGAGTTCTATCAAAGAAGACCATGACGGATACGATGGGCGTGAGCTCCTCCTCGCCAACAATGGTCTTCTGTGGGTTGACAAACGTCGGACTGAAGTGGCCGTTGATTTCTTGGCTGACCCCGATGTTGCAAGGCTGCCATTCATTGACAACGACGAAGGAGCCTCCAGTCTTGGCTCCAGTCGCATCGCCCATGACACCCGCCGTGCTGAGAACAGCTGTTTGACCTGAGGCCTCAGTTAGCCACAAAACTTTCAGAGAACCCATTGTCTTCTTACCGAATGCAATTGGAACCGCGTTAGTCTCAGCTCTGACGAGAGCACCTTCGGCGAATTTAACCGAGGCCCAAGTCTGGTAGGACTCGGTCCAGTTGATCGTGTTGGTGACACTGAAGCTGCGGCGACACTAAACCGACAAACACCGCATAGAACGTGGCTTCACCAACCTCATGCCCTGCCATACGACACAATAGACGTTGTTGACCTTCTTGGAGATGCAGAGACTATAACCGGCCTGTGTACAACGCCCTCAGTAAATAAATGGCCAAGGGAACGCATGCTTACTTCCTTGAGGAGAGTGACCTGCTGGGGGTCAATCTTGACTATCAATGTAAATGTGTTGGACATTATGAGGATCTTGTAGCTGATCTTGAAGTGGGTGGTTGTTGTTGATGATTGAGAAGAGAACTGGAATATATATATGCACCGGAGTGGCAGGTTGAATGGGCCATTCTGCTATAGATCCATCATTTATAACTCGGGGTACGTTCCTGCGCTAACTGCCACCGGTACAGATAAGAATCAGCTGGGCAACTCACGAGGGTTAGGTGAAGGGGCAAAATTCCGATTTGGAAGAGCTCTGGAACCACCGCAGAAGTAGCTTGAATATTATTTGAAGAGAAAAAAACTCATTTAGGGGACCAACGGACGTCGCAAGCTATTGAGTGGCAGATGAATTTTTAACATTTTCTGTATGAATATTAACCAAATTCATGGGCTTGAGCTTTTGGGCGCGCCTCCAGGCACGTTCAATCGAGTGGTCCACGAATACATTCGAAGACAACAAGACTCTCCCAATTCAGTTGTTCCTGAGAACCCAATAATGTTTCAAACTCTTCGTTTTGATTCAATGTGTACCTGACCCCGAGTGGTTCGGGGCGAGCGTTTCAGCGCCGGCAGCGGACTGACACACGTCAGGAGGTCCGATCCCTGCGTTGTACCACGTGCCGGTCGGAATGAGAACCGCGGCTGCAGATGCCGCCCGACTTGAGCGGTTCTTTATGGTGCGCTTCGCTTAGTCACCACTTCTTTGTGACAAGCACCAAATGCCGTGGACAATTTTTTATTTTGTACGCTTACTTTCAGCCTATTTTCAAGAAATTTTCAAGTTGAAAGGACTCTTTTTATGGGAGATTTCCCGCTCAAGTCGGGCGGCATGTGCGGCCGCGCAGCCGCGCTTCTCATTCCGACCGGCGACACGTGGTGCAACGGAGGGATCGGACCATGTCAGCCGCTGCCGGCGCTGAAATGCCCGCCCCGAACAGCTCGGGGTCAGGTACACATTGAATCAGAACGAAGAGTTTGAAACATTACTGGGTTCTCAGGAACAACTGAATTGGGAGAGTCTTGTTGTCTTCGAATGTATTCGTGGACCACTCGATTGAACGTGCCTGGAGGCGCGCCCAAAAGCTCAAGCCCATGAATTAGGTTAATATTCATACAGAAAATGTTAAAAATTCATCTGCCACTCAATAGCTGGCGACGTCCGTCGGTCCCCGAGTCGAGCTTTTTTTTTTGCAAATACTATTCAAGCTCCTTCTGCGGTGGCATCAGAGCTTTTCCGAATCGGGATTTTTTGCCCCTTCATCTAACCTGCGTGAGTTTCCCAGCGGATCCTTATGCACCGGTGGCGATTAGTCTACGCAGGAACGTACCCCGAGTTATAGATGATGGATCTACAGCAGAATGGCCCATTCAACCGGCCATTCTGGTGTATATATATATTCCAGTTCTCTTCTCATTTATCAACAACAACCACCCACTTCAAGACCCGCTACAAGATCCTCATAATGTCCAAAACATTTACATTGATAGTCAATGTTGACAACGAGCAGGTCACTCGCCTCAAGAAAGTAAGGTACATTTTGCCCCTTGGCCATTGATTTACTGAGAGTGTTGTACCCAGGCCGGGTATAGTCTCTGCATCTCTAAGAAAGTCAACAACGTCTATTGCGTCGTATGGCAGAGCATGAGGTTGGTGAAGCCACGTTCTGTGCGGTGTTTGTCGGTTGAACATCGCCGCAGCTTCAGCGCCACCAACACGATAAAATGGACCGAGTCATACCGAACTTTTGCCTCGCGTTCATTCACAGAAGGTGCTCTCGTCAGAGCTGAGACTGCATCAGGAAAAAACCACAAGTCTGGGTAGAGCTTGGTAGTGCTGGTAGCCAGGATAGCTGGGTAGACAGGTCCCCCCGGTGGGAGAACCCGGTAGCAGCCCCGCCAAAGCCTGGTAGCACCCGGTAGCTTTGGCACAGGCTCTCAGTAGCAGCCAGGTAGCAGCAAGGTAGCTCATATAGTTTCAAGGTAGGTTCATCTGCTCGCTCGAAACAATTGAAAGAGCAGAAAAACAATATATTCAGTCTACAGAATACACATGGCTAACTGGTTAAAATACTGTCGCACTGGCATGCGCACTTCCCACCCTTCCCGCGGGTCCCTCGCAGACATTGGAGTATCTCTTGCAGACAATGGCGGCGGCGGCTCCGGAGCATCCCTCGCGGAAGCGGTGTTGCACGCACGTCGCGTGCGTCCTGCACCGGAGGCGGCGGGAGCCCCACCCTATCACGAAGATCCATTGTTTTCCTCACGGCGGAAGGCGGCACGCACGACAGGCTCAAATTCCTGGAATACACGCGCGACTCACGGTATGGCGACAGCGGGCGGGACGACCTGTGCCCCGGGGGCGGGTTCGCGAGCAAGAATCAAGTCAGCGACCGCCCACACAGGGAAGACGAACTCACAATTCTCCCTATCGAGCGCGTTGTATGTGTTGTATGCGAAGGCCGCACTAACTGCTTCTTGAAGACGGCGGGAACAGCCGGCTAACAAAGGAGTCGCCATGACGGCGCACAACGAGCATGAGAACGGGGCTGTATAGCAGAAGGGCAGCCAAGGGCTTGGAGGTCGACGGCGTAGAAGCCGCGGAGGTCTTGCAAGACATACTCTTGAAGAATTGCGAGCTTGATATTGAAGGGAGCATGCTGAGTCTTGAGGCCTTGAGGTCCCATCGGAATCAAGTCGAATTTGCGCAGTGGACGTAGGATCCGTCCAAGACTGGGAGATTTTGCGTCCGAATGGCTTGCTGAGAGGCCACCGAGTATCAAACATGAAGGAGGGCACAGCACGGGTATGGAAACGTATGGAAAGCGGCCAAGTTGCAGATTTAGACAATAATTGCAGCCAGACGAGGGAGGGAGTGGTGGGGGAAAGGAAGAAGGACTGATCAAAGAGCGACGTGTCGCCCCAAACATGACGCAATCCTGCACGTGCCCGCGGAGTCTGAAATGACTTACGAATTTTTTTTTCAAAAATTTATAACTGAAAATGTTCAGAGCATCTGCTCGAGCTAAAGAGATCCGATATCGGTCTGCTCCCAACCTCTACCAACCTCTTTGAAGCCCCCGACTGCTTGAGAATGGTTTATTTTTAAAACCTCGCTATCAGCCGCTACTGATCCGTTGATGATTGGCTACTGGGCGCTACCAACATTTGGCACAAAAGCTACTGGCGCTACTGAGTACTACCCGACTTCTGTGATGCGCTACTGGAGCTACCCATTTCTCGACATCTACCCGGCCAAAACTTTTTTCCTGATGTGAAGAGGTTCCAATTGCATTCGGTACGAAGACAAATGCACTTCTGATACTGTTGTGGTTAACTGTGACCTCAGGTCAAACAGCTATTCTCGACCGGGACGGTGTCATGCGCGATGCGACTGGAGGGAAGACCGGAAGCTCCTTCTACGTCGACAACGAATGGCAGCCGTGCAACATCGGAGTCAGCGGAGAAATCAACGGCCAGTTCCGTCCGGCGTTTGTCAACCCCCAGCAGACCATTTTTGGCAAGCAGGGGCTCGCGCCCATCGTATCCGTCATGGTCTTCTTTGATAAAATTCTGGAGACGGGTATGATGTTCATGCGAGTTCCGTCGTCGACGTGCGAAGTCCTATATGTGGGCAATTCGACTGAGACCGTTTACTATATCAGCATTGCTGGAGGGTTGGATGGGATTTGGGTCTCCCAACGCTCGCCCACTGGAGTCAACGCGGTGGTCCCGCGCAGTTACTCACTCGAGAAGGGCTTTCAGGAGATCCCAGCTGCGAATGGTGCGCTTGCGACCGCGGACATCATAACAAAGTTCAAGTTTGACGATGGCAGCAGCGGGAACGACATCCACCCTTGTCCCGTGGCCGCCATGATGACGTTCCAAACTGGTAAATACAGGGATATTCAAACCTCAGTGCACGAACTCACAGCTTCCAGCGGCGAGTGCGACGGCGATGCACACAATCATCACTTACCGTAACCGCAACGGCTGGCCGCAAGACTGGGCTGGGATAACGGTCAACCCTGCCAGCCCAAACGGCAACGCGCTCACAGTTGCTCTCAACACGGTTCCGGCAGGAGGTGCTAGCGAACCTGTGATGCAGCGGTGGGACGCATTTTGCCATAGTTTTGGTGCCACAGATGCGCCTAATTTCCCGATCAACTACGTTTGAGGGCGCTCAGGGACTTCGCGTCGCAACAATTGACCACGCGAATCGTTCGGAAGTCGAGATTTTGAAGGACAACTCATAGAAGATCCCCCGTCGAAAAGAAAGACCAGAGAAAAAAAGTTCTATTTTTCGCAGCCACCCTGTCATTTTTGATAATTGTTCGTGCTACCATACTCCATATCCAAGTCCCCTTCCCCCTTTGTTTTTGTTTGACACCTTTCCTGACCAACTCTCCCCGACGCGACGGGCACCCACACTCACTTGCCATTATCATCTGGTGTATATTGTGTAGCGTATATGCACTGGTTAACTTGTAAAGTAACTTCGGTCAATGTATACTTTACTCACCCGTAGCTATAAAAGCTTTCATGCATCGCGCTTACGATGCAAATATATTTCTCACCAACACATTCAAGCCGCGGCAGGGAGTCGAGCCCTAAGCGCCTACTGTGAACTCTCCCGGGCCGAGATGAATGAGAGAGTGTCACGTACCTGCTTCACAACTACTTGTTAGTATGCTGCTGAGTGACTGTTGATCGATATCAGTACGAGCGGAAAGACAAGAGGGACAAAGCTTGTCTCCAAAATATCCCCGAAAACCAAAGTACCGAAAACGAGCGGCCATCCGTGGTTAGACATATCTCTCTAAAAGAGCTGAATATGATTGAATATGAACGGAAATCACAGCTGGAAAAAATATGTGTACAATGCCGTCGTGGGGAATCAAACCCCAGGGATGACAGACTGGTATTCATCCTCTGAATAGGAGTGCTTGGCCCATGGAGGCTTACGTAAATTTCGAGCAGCCAACGGACCAAGAGCCGAGGAAACAGCCCGCACGACAAGTGCTTGTGGAGGAAGCTTCACCCCCAGACGCTCATGCCGGTGGATTCAAGGGCCAGAGGTATGAATAAACACACGTAAGCAGTACTCGGAGCCAGACGCGACGACGGAGTCTGAGGATGGGGTGTATGAGTCTATTTGAACGAAGGGAATCTATCCGCAGACGGGAATGAGATTTTGTTGCCACCTCAACAGACGGAGGCAAGGCGACGAGTACTAACTATGAAGAGGATGCACAGTTTGACGTGTAGGTATGCATCGCGAGTGGATCTGCGAGTACGTAGCCGAGGCACACATCGTTCGCGAAGTAATCGGCGGCCGATGCAGGCCTCGGCATCGCATCAAGGTGCCCCGCTGCCGCCCGTGCCACCATTTCCATGGCCCATGCCACCCGAGCCGCCATGCTCCTCTCGGGACCGCACACACTGCGGAGATCCATCTGTTTTACCGTGGGTAAAAAGGGCTGGTATAAAGATCATAGTGTTCAGTGTGTGATTAGGAGATATTTTACTGGAATGTATAATTGGGGAACAAAGAATGATTTTCTCTTAGCTTTTTCTGAGGTTAAAACAATCCTTCTTTGTCTTGGTAAAACACAGGTAAAAGCAATCATTTTCCCTTACCACCCAAATTTCACGTCGTATCGCGAAGCTTTAGAACGGCACAGAAGAAGTTTCCTGGGGACAAATAGTTGCTGCGGAGCTGTTGATGGACAGCGAAGCACCGATCCATCCTTTCAGCCGGCTACGGGCATAAACGCCTGCCACGATGCACAAGAATGACATTGGGAAAGTCTCGAGGCAGACAACAGGACAATTGAGCCTAGATCCGAGTTTTCCAGCCAGGGGCAACCCAAGTGTGCGCCGATGCCCGATCGTGTGCGCCCGATCTATCGGGCGCATTTTCGCCCGACGAAAAGCTCAGTTATCTCTGTCCGGTGCCAGAGAAAGTGACATGCGGGACACGTAGGACAGATCCGAACAGATGGGAGAAAATAATTGAACAGCGGGTGGCGAGACTTTTATTTAATTAGTCGGGGTTTTCTGAAGTTTGAGCACCAATAGCGTAAGATATGGCCGGCCGATATCCAAATGAAGATCCAGGGGCACAATTCTTTCAACAGAGACCAAGCCTTGAAGCTTGAAGCTTGAAGGAGCAGGCATCATAGAAATGGGCGATGCGGCGTCATGGTAAAGGCGATGCGCTAGAGTGACATCTTCATTCTTGAAGAATCTCCGGGAATCTCCTTGCGAAGATCTTGGAGGATCTTGCTACAGCAGAGCTCTTCGCATGTATCATGGTAGAAATGGGCGATGCAGTGTACGGTAACGTGCGATGCGACAGCAACATTTGATTCTTGAAGTCTCATAGGGAAGATTAAGCTTGAGTGCGTGGGGAGGAGCCTCAGTTGAGGCTTTGCGGAAGCTTGGGCCTCGGACGTAGTCGAGGCGTAGTGGGGCGAGCATTGTGGTACGAGTGCGAGACGTGGCAACGTTGATCGCAGACGGACCCGTGTATTTGTCGCTGCGTGGCGCCGTAGCGAGCGGCCCGAAGTGAAGCGGGAGCAAAGCGCACATCGGGTTAGGGGCCGGTGCAAGCGGTAGGCGGTAATGTCGGAGGGCAGCAGGAGCCCAATTCAAAAATGGGGCTCCGTCGGCAGAGTTCGGATCTGCACCGGCGAAGCGCGCCGTTTCGGGAGGCGCCCAGAGGCGGGATTTTGCGCCGGCGGTCAAAACCGGCCTTGTCGGAGATATCGGCACGCGGGGTGCACGGAACCACTTAAAATTAAACTTTGGAGTACATATGAACCATTTTTCGTCTTGTGAAGCTGTAGTGAGTAAGCGTCTTCCTTTGACGGGAGAGGAACGGGGCGAAGTGGCCGCGCCACTCCTGTGAGTGGCAAGTTCTGAATATGCTTGATCCGGAGATTCGGCGACAATGTCATTAACAGCTCTTTTCATCCGTCGCCCGTATTCAGTCACGGAGAGGACCCGAAAGCGCTGGCGCACATCTGCTTACTCTGTAGCCAGAGGATAAGGCCTTCCTGTAACGGGGGTCGTACTTTCGCGGACTGGATGGGACCGAACTGCATGGTGAGTGACTTGAGAATCAGAATTGATGCGATGGAAGGTGATGCAGAGAGGGTTATCAAAATAAGAAATGCGGCTCTTGAGTCAAAAGTGACGACCGCCCCAGTCGAACAGGTGTATCCCGCCATCTAGAACCCTCGTATTGGAAAACGATCAAGCCGATGGTGTAGGATCTTGAAGCTGATTTGGTCGCTGAGAAACTGGTGCGCAGATAAGGCGATGGTCCTAGTATTTACGAGTGACCTACTAGGTTCGAGTTGGTGAAAACGGAAGACACATTCATTCGTGCATCCATGAATCTGACAGCGGAAACGGTTTAAACATCGCTCGGTCCACGAAGGAGAGTAGCACAGTTCAAGTTGCCCGGAGGCTCGAATACGCCGGCAGAAAGATATTTTGTCGGGTAAACAGATGCATTGAGAGTCAAGTTCTGAAATGGATAGATCGTAGACCGCGGCCAAGAAATGCTGAGCAGCTGGCATAAAGAATTGAGGATCGGCATTTCGTGCAACACATTTAACTCACGGTAATCAGAAGATAGCGCTGTGAGTATGGGATGCAGCGAACGCAACGTGTCTCGTTCCCGATGGATTTTTGCTATGACTGAGTAGAGTACGAAGGGAGAAAGACGGGGAGTGGGCGACATGGCAGCGGAATTCCGAAGAATGGCGACCGGGCCTAGATGCAACTGTATGGGGGTGACGCATTGGTCGCTAAGCACGCATGTAGGATGGGGATCGCCAGGTGGAGGATGTCGTTATCAGGGAAAGGTGAAACTTGAATCTGCATACCGTTTGAGAAATACGATTATAACGATCTGTGTTCGAAGGGGCACGAATGATAATCGCGAGATGTTGGAGGCAGGTGATTGCAAGATGCGTGGTGCATGACGCGCATAAAATACAGGCTGCGCTGTGTGGTGGCATGTCAGGGAGCGTATAAAGTTAGCGAGTGACCGAAATATCGAAAGGAAGGAGAGGGAGATACAAAGAGTAGAGAAGAAAAGAGTGAGGCAAAAAAGGCGCGAGCGGTGCGCAAAAGGTGGCGCCGTGCCGTATGTAGTGGCATGTAAGTTATAAAACTATGCAGGGAGCGATGGAGGAATCCAGCCGATAGATGACGAGGAAGATCGGAGGCACGCAGATAAGCCCAAGAAGTACATAACTAATAGGCTTGCACAGAAGACGTTGAGGCCTTCGTTTGACTCGCACAAAACCCCAGCACACACCGCAGTGGCGGCAGTGCAGCTCCTCGTCGTCGATAGTCAAGCATCGGAACGCCGGCCCGCGCCACTCTAACGCCACGTGGCTTCTTGCTCTCTGCCTCCGGATCTCTCCGGATCCACGCGCTGGCCATTCACACCGACGATTGCCAAATTTAGGCACGCCGGGCTCACTATTTGAAATGCAAAAATTCGAATAGTGCGTCCGGTGCACTTAAATTTGAGCTGAATAACCCGTGTAGCCCGCTTGTGCGGCAGTGCCCGCTATCCTCACCACCATCAGTAGTTATGTCCTGGACACAATTCTTTGAGTATTATGGTCATTGAGGATACTTAAGGGCCTGATCGGGTGCATCAGAATTTATTCTCAAGAATCGACCGATTCGTCTGCACCCGCGTTATTCCCACACATTTCGTCCCTAAACTAGGCGGGAATGGGAATATCAGGTGTTTTTTCAATCGTCGATGATGAGAGGTGGCGGAGATTGTATGGGTTGAAAATATTGAGCTCTTCTAGAATTGAGCTCAGGAAACTTGTGCCCGATCTCAGAATCTCTGCACTAATCCACTCAATTGAATTTTTGCCACTCTTCGGGAACAACTATTCATAAATTCACTATTTTACAGATTCTAGTCCGGTTTAGGGACGGGACATGTAGCCAAAGTCGACTCTAGAAAAATTCTAAGGAGAATTCCTGTGCACCCGATCAGGCCCTAAGGCATACATATTATACTGATTAGAATGCCAAGGTAATGCCCTCGGCCCAAAACTCGCTCGGTCACCGCTGCGCGTCGAACAGCTCGCATTGGGCCGGGCAGGGCGCATGGTGTTGCCATGCACAGCTCTACCAGTGAGATTTGAACCGCTAACCTTTTCAAGAATTTCATCAACCTCTTGCTAACCTCTTCATTGTTAATTTGTTCCAAGCTCAGAACTAAGGATGTCGGAATTGATGTCGGATACATCAGGAAATTGTGTTTTTTCAAGATGCCTGCGACAAACCTAAATAGATATTTTTTTGATGGCAGTTGCCGACAGAACAGCCCGGGAGCAAACAATTTGCACATGCAAAAATGTGAATCAGTATTTCAACTCAGAATTCCCCGATCCTGTATCGGGTTGAATTTCACCATCATGCCTTTGAGGGTGTCCTTTTTGCCAAAATTAGCTGGCCAATAATTGCCAGAGGCCGTGTAGCTTCAATCAATTTAATGGTCGTTGCTGATAGGACACCCTGAGCCCGAACAAATGTTTGTTGGAGATTGGATCCCAGAGGATGTGCAGCAAGGCGCGGCGAGTACAAAGACAAGATAATGATTGATCACATGATACATCCGGGCCGGTGTTACTAACTTAGTCTCGACTCTACCCACAGCTTCCAACACACCCCCTGAGTCGAGACACCCCCTGAATCACATCGAGTACTCATCTTCCTCAGCCTCCTCCAGCGACATAACTTTGAACGCCGACTGAATATCGTTCACTGTGGCGCTCGTCTTCTTCTTCTTCTTCTTCTTCTTGTTCTTCTTCTTAGTGGGTGTACTGGAGAAGCTGGATGCCGTGAGGGTGGGGGAAGGAGGAGAAGGGCCTGGATTGACGTCGGGGAAAACTGCAGCATTAGCGAAATGCTGTGGGACGGGACGGACAGTATTGCCGAGGGTGGAAAGCCATGCGTCGCGAACAACTGGGTCCATAGTATCGATGTGCAGTTCGGTGGGAAGGTCGAGGACGGCAGACATGGCATGGTTGGATGGTTCGTCAGCGCTCTCCGAGTCTCGCTCTGCTTCAGCTGTGTGGGCGCGCTGCTCGCAATCGCGAACGATGCGGCGGCGCACGTCATCGGGCATGACAGAGACGCAGTACTGCGCGAAATGACCTGGGAGGCCACAACGGTAGCAGACGTCTGTGCGATTCTTGGTATTAGTCCAATCAAATTCTTTACCGGCTGAAGAACGCGAGTGTGAGTGCGAGGAGTCCGAGTGGCGAGAGCGATGAGTGAGGTGAGCTGCAGCAAATGCACCCCCTTGATTCGCGTCGTCAATAACCTTGGCCGCTCGTGCAGCCTTGATGACCGAATCAGAACGCTGAAGATCAGTTCGCTCCCATGCATTAATCGTGTTGATCATGGACGGAACATCGCGCTGAGGGGATTCGGCCTGAAGAAGGGTGATGATAGGGGAATAGGTAGATGAAAGACCACTCAGGATTTTATCCTGAACCATGTGCGCAGGGAGGGCAGCGGCTATGGCCGTGACAACAGCCTGAAGGAAGGTATCCGCAGGTTTGGAGAGGTCGTGGGAGACAGTGCATCAGGAAAACCTGAAATTGCTCCATAGACTACGAGAGACCACGAGAGACGCTATAGACATGATAGCAGAGCCCTGTCTATGATAGACAGGTGGGAGGGGGGTGGTGTTCTCTCATAGACACCCAGAGACACTGCCCGCACTATATAGAACCATAGCCACAGTAGACATAATAGACCTCATAGTACTAGTTCTCGACGGACTTCTTGAAAAAACACGTAAGATAGAAAAACAAATATATACTGTACCGGCGTGTACGTAGGCAACCGTCCGAGGTGCGTTACGCACAGCCACAGGTTCCAAGTTAGCAACCGCTGACAAATACCTGCCTAATATGGGAATTTTTGGCGCCGCAGGCCGGAAAAACGGCCAAAAATAGCCCAAATTGGCCGAAAATGAGATTTTTGGCCGTTACTCTTGCGATTTAGGCAACGATTTCGACCCCTGCGTTACGCGTTACGTTGCCTACGTACACGCCGGTACAGTATTGCAGCCAGCCAGATACAAAGTAAATATGGTATAGTCGAACACAGAAGCCCCATCTGGCTGTAAACTCCCAGATTGACGCGTTGAAACTGCAGAAACGGCAAGAAGCAACGAGGGGAGAAGTAGATCTTGATATCTTGAGCTTGAGAGAGGTGCAGGAGACATAAATGGGTTGACAACAGGAGCTTGAGAAACCTTGAAAGATATTCCGTGTCTGGATGATGGGCCATCGAAGAAAGACTTGCGGAGGACGACAGTATCGCAGAAGCTTGCAACGGCTCAGGATAACAGAGAGAGATCGTAACACAAAAAAGGTTGTAGGTAAAATATTGCATTCTTGGGGCTCCGGACCAGGATTGCATCTGAGTTGTTAGTGGGCGGCGATGGGGTTGCTGTCTTGCGAATACGAGGATCAAGGTATTGAGCGTTGAGGAATCCGGAAACACCCTATTTGACAGGTTGCGAGTATGCAGGGGCCGTGGCTATTGGGTGCTAAGAGTCGCCTGAGGGAAGGTGGTGGGCTGTGGTGGGCGAAAGGAAGAAAGAGACGTGGCAGATGCCTTAAGATTTGGTTCTGTTTTGACGACCTGACAGTTTAGAGATTGCCGAGCGGCGAACTTGCGCGATGACGGCACCGTGCCGCGGTCCGCGCGCGACTGTCACCCTGGCTTGGGTAATGAATTGTGGCAACGACTAGAGCGCTGTATAAGTAAGTGCAACTCGGATTGAGGCTCATTGTTTCATTGTCCATAATTCAGACTCGAATGGCTTAGAGTGCGGACGCTGCAATGACTCCAGACTTGGCGGCGGAGGCTCAAGCTAGTATGAGAATGAGAGGTAATCCCTAACGAAGTTGAATAAAATATCATCAAGAGGCTAATTTATGTTTGATAGTTTTTTGTACTTCCGAGACTTGTGTAGACATTCATAGACCACCAGTGTTTGGCCCTCAAATGCATAGACCACCAGAGACAGCCATAGACACTCATAGTAGGTCCTTCAGATCCAAAGACCTTCATAGACCACCAAAGACCCCCATAACTACCACTTGCACTTGATAGCATTTCAGATTTTCCTGATGTGTGGAACTGGGACATGAGGATTGAGCGAGTAGCGGGGTCAGCTGTGGTGTAGTACGACTCGAGAGTCGCCCAAAGCAAACGACCGTTAATTCCAATGCCTGCATTGTTACAGCCCTTTGCGGAACATAGGGCGCGGCCAAAATTTTTCCCATTTTGGGACATTTTTGATCTTTTCGACCATTTCCCTCGCCGTGCGCTCAGTTCTGAATGTATCGTTCTAAAATCTATATGAGCGGAACCGCAACAAAATTCTGGAGGTCATCTCATGCTTCAATCTTTTTTATTCAGCTTATATAAAATGTACAATGATATAATCATGTTTATATGGAAATCTCCTCCCACAGGGGGAGTTGGCAATATATTATTTTGGGGTCTCATTAGGGCATATTTACACCTATTTCTGAGGTCGCCTCGTCCCCAGATTTTGTCTGTGGGTCCTATACCACGTGAACGATGTAATTGAATTCAATAAAAACACCCACTTGTCAGACACAATGCTCTGGCATAATCTTGTCCCAGGGGAACGTGATACTCGTGGGGTGCTCATCCTGTGGTGATTGAAAGAGATTCCACGACTCACATTGGTCATCCAAGTCCCCGTCCCCGTAGGCGACGCATTTCAATCTGCCCGCGTTTCCATCACGTGACAATATACGTGCAGATTGAAACGCGTCGCCTACGGGGACGGGGACTTGGATGACCAATGTGAGTCGTGGAATCTCTTTCAATCACCACAGGATGAGCACCCCACGAGTATCACGTTCCCCTGGGACAAGATTATGCCAGAGCATTGTGTCTGACAAGTGGGTGTTTTTATTGAATTCAATTACATCGTTCACGTGGTATAGGACCCACAGACAAAATCTGGGGACGAGGCGACCTCAGAAATAGGTGTAAATATGCCCTAATGAGACCCCAAAATAATATATTGCCAACTCCCCCTGTGGGAGGAGATTTCCATATAAACATGATTATATCATTGTACATTTTATATAAGCTGAATAAAAAAGATTGAAGCATGAGATGACCTCCAGAATTTTGTTGCGGTTCCGCTCATATAGATTTTAGAACGATACATTCAGAACTGAGCGCACGGCGAGGGAAATGGTCGAAAAGATCAAAAATGTCCCAAAATGGGAAAAATTTTGGCCGCGCCCTATGTTCCGCAAAGGGCTGTAATCTTGTCCTTCGCCGCTTGGCTCAGCGTGAGGAATAAGATACCATGAGCTTTCAAATTGTCGGTAGCCCAAGCACGCATCTGTACCGCACCGTTAGGAACCGGAACCGATGGATCGACGGCGTTCCAAAGACCGTCGGCCAACAACAAGGATGCCGCATCAGGCTTCCAAGTCCAGTAGTTCTCTGCACCATCGAGTTTCGTGATATCCGAGGGTTTAACCATGGCGTACGAGAGTCGAAATGCAAGTGGCAATAGGACAAAGAGGATGTAGAATGTGGCGAAAAACCGGGTGCTGATCGTGACAGCGAGCAATTAACAGGGGAGGATGGTGGTCTTCAATGAGTAGTGGAGCTATAGGCCCATAACCTGTTGGAGATTGGATCCCAGAGGATGTGCAGCAAGGCGCGGCGAGTACAAAGACAAGATAATGATTGATCACATGATACATCCGGGCCGGTGTTACTAACTTAGTCTCGACTCTACCCACAGCTTCCAACAATGTTCACTGAGATTGTTTTTCAAAAAGTATAAAAACCCAGCTTACGAATACGTAGCGGGAATCACAATTGGCTGCAAACCTGCCACGAGAACTCTCCGTGGTCAAACAAGTCCGTCATCATGCAGAAATGCGAATAAACATTTTTTTTGAGCTTGTTAACGGGAACTCCCGGGCCAAACAATAGCACATGCAGAAATGTGAATTGGCCCTTTTCAGATCGTGTTAATGGGCGTTGCTGACGGGAGCTCCCGGGCCCAAACAATCGCACACGCAGAAATGCGAATCAGCACTTTTCAGATCGAGTTTGCGGGAGTTGCCGACGGGAACTTCCCGGGCCAAACAAGCGCACATGCAGAAATGCGATTTAGCACTTTTCAGATCGAGTTCACGGATATTGCCGACGGGAACTCCCGGGACCAAACAAGCGCACATGCAGAAATGCGCCAAAACCACTTTTTTTGAAAACACCATAAAAACCCACTATAGTGATAGCGGGAATCAAGTATTTTAAATATACATATAAGTTAGATTGAAAGAGAAGTCTAAACCTCAAATATCAGTTCTTGTATCAGACATCCTGAAACAATTCATTCCAGCTCAAAACTCAGTCCAAGCTGATACGTGAACCAAAATTTTTGCTTTCCACTGCACTGAAACGGGGTCAGCAGGATTTCGGTGCGGTGGAAAGCAGAAATTTCGGTTTAGATTTCAGCTCGGTCCGAAATTTGAGCCAGAATGCATTGTTTCGGAACGTCTGATACAACAATTGATACTTGAAGCTTAGGCTCCTCTTTCAATCCAACTTATATGTATACTTAAAATACTTGATTCAGCTCAAATTTAAGTGCACCGGACACACCATTCAAATTTTTGCATTTCAAATATTGAGCTCGGCGTGGCTAAATTTGGGAATTGTCGGTGTGATTGATCCCTCGTGTCAGGCCTCTGAACTCCACTCTCGCGACCTCAAATGTCTCTAATCCATGCTTAGAATGCAAGCAGTCTCGCGGATCTACATTAGCATCCCGGATCCGCGACCGATATTATATCCTTGGCTCGACTGGCACTGTGCAACGGTCGGGACACTGGTATTTCTAGGTTCTTCGCTCCACCTACTCGTTCTTTCAGTTTGTTCTCTCGCCAGTCAAATCTGCGTCTTGCCTCCTCCTTCTCCTCCACGACCATTTTCCACGTGTTCCAGAGTATAGCCGCTCGCAAGATATTTGAGTAACGAAAACCGGTACTTACGCGCACAATGCAAAGGTAAGCCCGCCCAAACTCGAAGGTACGCGCTGCACGCCAAACCGCCCACGTTTTTGGCCGACCGCCAGTGTCGGCGAAGGGAGATCGGAGGGTTCACACATTAAGTCAATGAGAGGACCCGTTAAACGGGGCCCAGTGATAAGTTACGTTTGTGAGTTATTTGTCAGCCCTTATGTAGATTGGGCGCTAAAATATGCGAGGCTGTGCGTGGGTTGCGGTGGGTCCAACCAACCTCCACCATGTCCGAGTCTGGAGGCCCTTCACAAGCCTCCGTTCGAATTAGAGAATACCACGAATACCAGATATCGCGAATATTCGCGAGTGTCACAGTCTGACCAGTTGACTCCATCACCGATGCCATCAAAGCCTGTGATCCTATTGATCCTGGATCGCATACTTCCCACGACTTCAAAACTTGTGCCTGATGATGTTGACTAATTACCTCAGCGACACAAATCAGCAGGTGACTGCACCATGTGCTCAGACAGGCGACCAAGGTCCATGTGTTGATATTGTTTCATCTATTGTTTCATCACTCTTCCATCATTCTTATAACCAACAGATACAAACAAGCCACTAGTATATAAGTAGCTCTACTTCTACCCATGTACCTTAGTGTTTTTATTTTATCATCTTTACGTGTTGATCTTATCCTCACTCTTGTCTTCATCTTACCGAAGACGCGCCCAGATCCTTTGCTTGATCTTACGGCGTTATTGGGTGTGGGAAAGTCGGCCTGTCTGTGACATAATAAAAACACTCCCTTCATACCATCGTACCAAACAACTCTCCACCTCTCTCTATCCCTTCCCCCATCCCTCCGACTTCTAGTACGCTGCTCCGACGTAAGCTGTATCGGGCACATCAAGACTTCACCAAGCAGAACATCCACTCAAGTGAACAGCGCTTGAGGCACGGGAAACGTTGAGACCGTCCCACCCTCTATAGCAGCAACAGGGAGTATATCTCCGAGAGCGCCAGGGTGTGTTGTTGACCTGGGCTCTTTTCACTAGCAAGAGATTGTTCTGTTCTTCTTACCGAACTGGATTCCTACTGGCAACCTTGTGCTCCCGCATCTACCGATACCACACCCACCGATTCGTCTTCTCCCTCCCATCCTCCTACTCCTCCGGACCGCTGGGACATACCTCTCCCAGATTCTCCCACCATGCCATCCTCTAAAGTCATCCTCACTACCCAACCACCTTACTTTGATGGTGACAAGTCAAAATGGAATAACTTTTATGATTCCTTGACTACATACATCGCCGCCTACGACACCGAGTTTGACGTAGACAAGAAGAAGGTCTGGTTCACCCTCTCCTTTCTTCGTAAAGAGAGTGGTGCAGACTGTACTGCGTCAGATTGGGTTCGAAACTGGAAAAAGCGCAACCTTACCAATGGTGTGCTTTCCACCACCTACACATTCGATTCTCTTATCCGGGAGCTCGAATCTGCGTTCAAGGACCAGAACCTTGCCCAGATTGCCCACGCCAAACTCACCAGCACCCATCAGGGCAAAGCAACTCTTACCGAATTTTTCCAACGCTTTGAACTGCTTGCGGAGCAGGCTGGCTACTCCCCCAATAATACCAACACTGTGTATCATGCCTTCCTCATTGAGTTGTTGGAGGGTCTTGTCAACCAAGACATTGTTCAGCAGATGTACTTGGGTGGAACAGCTCTTCCCACCACATACCAAACCTTCAAAGAGCGGTTAACCCAGATTGATGCCAATCGCCAGAGAGGCAAAATTCGGGGAAATCGACAGGTCTTTCATACCTTTCACACACCCACCTCTACCCCAAACCACCAACCTCCATCGACCGCGCAGGGCACAGTGCCCAATCTAGTCAAATCCTTGGCAGATGGACCAGTTCCAATGGATATTGACAAACAAGGTCAACGTGGCCGCCCCTACCGCTGCTACAATTGTGGCAAGTTTGGCCACTTGAAGAAGGATTGTCCTGATCCTCCTAGACAAAGGTTCAATATTCGAGAACTGGTTGCCGAGATTGAGGCAGGGGACAATGACAGCGAAGTCCTGCAACTACTTGCGGAAAAGCTTCGTGAGCAGGGTTTTTGAAGAGCTCCACTCCTATAGCCAAGGAGCCGGAGCAGGAACAAAGAAAGCACGGGCGATACACGGTGCTCGGAAGCATTCAGGTTGAACCTGAACAAGAACGGACTTATGCTGATTCGGACTCACCACTACGCAAGGACATACACGACTTCTTGGTAGCAGAGAAACGTAGAATCAGGATCCTCGAGAATAAAAATTGTATTCGGCATATTAAAAACCGGAAGCGTGATGAGGAAAATAAGCGTTGGAGTGCTTTCAAAAAATCAATGGCTCGCGGAGGCAAAACCGCGTCACAAAAGGCAGAAAAGGGAAGCTCAGCTTCGGAGGCTCCATCCTCTAAGGAGGAGGTAGCGCCTAAGAGGACTCGTATACCGGATGGAGTTCGGATGCGAGAGGCCGCGGTCAAACAGAAAGGACCCAAGCCTGATCGCCTCTCCCAAGAGTTGAAGGAACTCCAACGCCAGCGGAAACACCATGAGATGCTGGTACCAATTATGCTCACTGCACTGGATACTGGAAAGACGCGCTCTGTCAAAGCTCTGCTTGACAATGGATGCACCGCTACATGCATCGACCGGGATTATGTCAAGGCAGAAGGCTTCGAGATGAAAGAACTCGATACTCACATTGTCGCTCGGAATGCTGATGGTACTGAGAACACCAAAGGGAAGATTACTCATTATGTAGAACTCATAATGGGGGTTGGTCCACACATGGAAAAACAACGCTTCCTTGTCACCGGACTAGGCAAAGCCAGAATATTCATTGGCTATGACTGGCTTTTCAAACACAACCCCGAGATTGACCGGAGATCACAGAAGATTGTCTTCAGCCGGTGCCCACCCGAGTGTAATATGGCAGGAAACGAGTTCCGTACTGGTTCACCTGGTAGAGAGATGCTTGAAGAAGGCGAATCCATTCTTCTGGTAGACTTCCAAGAGGCCATTGACTTGCGCCTCAAGGCCACACCGGCTCAACAGCTTGCTGAGGAGGCCATGAAGAGCAAGTCAAAGCCCACAGAGCAGGCAATTCCACAGCAGTACCAACGGTTCAGAAAGGTCTTTGACAAGGAGTCCTTCGATTCACTTCCCGAACGCCGCCCCTGGGACCATGCAATAGAACTCAAGCCCGATGCCAAGGCTGTAGATTGCAAGATATATCCCCTATCCCGAGATGAACAGCAGAAGCTCGATGAGTTTCTAGAAGAAAATCTCAAGAGTGGGCGCATCAGACCATCAAAATCCCCAATGGCTTCTGCATTCTTCTTTGTCAAAAAGAAGGATGGCAGTCTGCGTCCTGTTCAGGATTATCGGAAGCTCAATGAGATGACTGTGAAAAATCGTTATCCATTGCCTCTCATTTCGGAGTTGGTCAATAAGCTTCGTGGTGCCGAGTACTTCACAAAGCTTGATATCTGCTGGGGATACAACAATGTCCGCATCCAGGAAGGCGATGAATGGAAAGCTGCATTCCGAACCAATCGGGGATTATTCGAACCACTTGTGATGTTCTTCGGGCTCACAAACTCACCTGCAACGTTCCAGACCATGATGAATGATATCCTTCGAGATCTAATCAACGAAGGGCATGTTGTTGTCTATCTTGATGACATCCTTATCTTCACGGAGACACTGGAAGAACACCGTAAAGTTGTCCAACGTGTACTGGAAACCCTGGAGAAACACAAACTATACCTCAAACCGGAAAAATGCGAGTTTGAGCTCAGAGAGATTGAATATCTTGGGGTTATCATTGGACACAACTCTATGCGGATGGATCCTGTGAAAATCAAGGGCATCATGGATTGGCCTGAGCCAAAAACTGTCAAACAAGTTCAGGCGTTCCTCGGGTTTACCAACTTCTATCGGCGATTTGTCCGTGGATACAGTGAGGTTGCAAAACCACTCACCAAGCTCACTGGAAAGTCGGGATGGGTATGGAATGACGAGCAGAGAGCAGCCTTCAATGGTCTCAAGGATCGGATTGCAGAAGATGCCGTGCTGGCCCTCCCAAATGATACTGGTCAATACCGCCTTGAGGCCGATGCCTCTGAAGGAGCCACAGGTTCAGTTCTCAGCCAGAAGCAAGACGGAAAATGGCGCCCAGTTGCCTTTATGTCTCATGGCCTAAACGAGGCAGAGCGAAATTACGAGATTTACGACAAGGAAATGCTCGCAATAATGCTCTCGCTGGAAGAATGGTGTCAGCTTCTTATGGGTGCTTCGGAAACATTTGAGATCTTTACTGATCATCAAAATCTCGAATATTTCCGGAAACCACAGAAGGTGAACCGACGTCAAGCACGGTGGATCATGGAACTGTCCCAGTTCGACTTCACTCTCCATCATCGCCCAGGTGCCCTGAATCGCAAGGCAGACCTTCTCTCACGCCGGGCAGACCATGACCAAGGCAAAGATGACAACAAGGATGTTGTTCTTCTCAAACCCGAATTCTTCCGAACTACAGAGTTTGTGGTGGAAGGACTTGATGAAAAACTGATCAATGAAATCAAGTCCGGAAAACAACTGCATACCAGTGTCAAGTTGGCCCTTGAGAAATCACTACCTGATTGGAAGAAGGAAGGAGACATTATCCTGTACCGGAATTTGATTTACGTGCCACGAGATGGTGATCTACGGGACCGCATCATCACTCACCATCATGATGCTGTTCTGTCGGGACACCCAGGAGAGAATCGGACACAGGAACTTGTTGAGCGGAACTTCTGGTGGCCAAGAATGGGAAATCAGATCAAGGACTACATCTGGAAGTGCGAGGTCTGTCAGCGGACCAGAACCCGGAGGAAGACCACAGGCTTGTTGAATCCACACAAGATAGCGACCACTCCGTGGGAGATCATCTCCATGGATCTGATTGGGCCCCTTCCACTCAGCAATGGCTTTGATGCAATCCAAGTATGGGTGGACACATTCACAAAAACCATCCATGCTGAGCCAACGAACATGGAGATGACCAGTGAAGGAGTTGCAAGGCTGACACGGGACCGCATAATCCGATATCATGGTATTCCAAGGAAGATCATCAGTGACCGAGACACTCGCTATGTCTCCGCCTTTATGAGAGAGCTCAATCGGCTTCTTGGCACCCAGATGAATCCCAGCACTGCCTATCATCCGATCACAGATGGTCAAACAGAGCGAATGAACCAGGAGATCGAGCACTACCTCCGGATCTATGTCAACTTCCACCAGTCTGACTGGGCAGAATGGCTTGCACTTGCAGAGTTTGCACACAACGATAACATCAGTGCATCGACCAAGATGTCACCATTCTTTGCAGACCATGGCTACCATCCTTGGAAGGGGATTGAAGGCCGCATGGAGTCCAAATCTGAGTCAGCAAAGGAGTTTGCAGATCGGATGAAGAAGGTCCGTGATGAGGCTACCGCTGCTTTGGAAAAGGCACAAAAGCGGATGAAGAAGTACTACGATGCCAAGCGACAGCCTGCACCAGAGCTCAAGGCTGGGGACAAGGTCTGGGTTGAAGCAAGCAACATTCCCCAGGACCGACCAACTGAGAAATTCTCGGATCTTCGTTTGGGACCATACGAGATCCTGACGAAAGTTGGAGCATCAGCTTACAAGCTGAAAGTCCCAGGGAGTGGTCGCAGACATGCAGTTTACAACGAAAATCTTCTCTCCCCATATGTTGAACCCCTCATCGGCGAGATCCACGCCCTCCACCTGCCATCATTTCTGGACACGAGGAATGGGAAGTCGAAGAGATCCTGAAATCACGGAAGAAAGGCAAGGGACATCAGTACCTCATCAAGTGGAAAGGCTTTCCTCACAGTGGAAATACCTGGGAACCGGCCAGAAATATCACCCACGCCAAGAAGATGTTGAAGGAGTTCAACAAGAAGCACAACATTCATACCCGTGCTATTCCTATCTTCAAAGCTGGTCACTGGGACTATCTCATCAGACGTTTCAAGCCTAAGCAGGAATCACTTCCCTATTCTACCCGCCGACTCTTCGACCCAGACACTGGACAATTCACTGCAGTTCCCAACCCTTTAGTCAACGAGGACGTTGACCTTAAGGAGGGGGTAATGTCACAGTCTGACCAGTTGACTCCATCACCGATGCCATCAAAGCCTGTGATCCTATTGATCCTGGATCGCATACTTCCCACGACTTCAAAACTTGTGCCTGATGATGTTGACTAATTACCTCAGCGACACAAATCAGCAGGTGACTGCACCATGTGCTCAGACAGGCGACCAAGGTCCATGTGTTGATATTGTTTCATCTATTGTTTCATCACTCTTCCATCATTCTTATAACCAACAGATACAAACAAGCCACTAGTATATAAGTAGCTCTACTTCTACCCATGTACCTTAGTGTTTTTATTTTATCATCTTTACGTGTTGATCTTATCCTCACTCTTGTCTTCATCTTACCGAAGACGCGCCCAGATCCTTTGCTTGATCTTACGGCGTTATTGGGTGTGGGAAAGTCGGCCTGTCTGTGACAGCGAGTATACATTCGCGAATAACAAATACTTATATTCGCGAATGGCTGTGGCTGTGCTATTCGTGCGAATGCGAATATCAGTTTTCAGGAAAGTTGATATTCGCGAATATTCGCAGCTGTAATACACAGCCAAATTTTCAATCAAGCATGGTAAATTTGGGTCTGTTTAACACATCTCCTCTCTGGAACCAGAACATACTTAATTTACACCAATTAGATCTCTAATTCATATACAAACCAACCACTTTAGAGACATCTTTACTTTGACAACTGCTTGACAGGTTGAACACGGCAAGTGTGATGGTCAATCAAATGGTTGAACATGCAAGACAAGGGCTTGTATGAGTCTTTGACAATGTTTAAACTCACAAGATAGCATAAAAGTGCTCTCAGCAACTCATTGGTGGCTGCTAAACCCTGGAATTCTCAATGTATTTGCTGAGTATTCATATTCACGAATATTTGCGAATATTGCTGACTAAGCGACAAATATTTGCCATCAATATTCGTACGAATGCGAATATCAGTTTTGAGGTTTTGGTGAATATTCATATTCGCGAATATATATTGGTGGTATTCTCTAGTTCGAATTCAAAAGGCCCTCCGGGCATCCCTGGTACCTCTGACCGGCCCAGGATTGCTAAGGTAAGTTGAATGGGTTCAATTTGGGTTCAATTCCTTTGAAAAAAAATGTCGGAGGCGAAGGAGGCCTCGAATGAGGCCATCAACACCTCCCTCGACCGCCTCCGGTCTGCCAGATATCACCAGGCATGGTAGAAAGTGAGACAGAGGTATGGAAATGTAGGAGGAGGCTCGGAGGCATGGACCACTGGTCCACTGAATGATGAATCAAAAGACAATGTCGACGTTCGGGAGTTACCGCTACGCAGACGACCAAGGCCTAGAACACTCCTAGAACCGGGTTACCGCTGCGATCAGGGTTGAATTTTTGGGTTCCATCAAAGGCCTGGAGCCGCAACTTACCGCTACGATCGGGGTTTGCAATTGTGACGCATTGACCCGGTACCCAAGTCGGTAATTGGGATAAGTAGAAGTATAGAATCAAGTCGCAGATATCCTGGGGAGGCAGAAAGGATACCAGAGGTTAAGCGGTGCGTAGTCATCATCAGAGCGGAAGAGATTTTATTCCCCAAACTGCACTCACTTTTTCCCAAGTAATACCCCTACTTGGTCGGTCCAACCCCTTAAACTATTGAACGAGTGTCAGAATCAGGTGGATGCAAGGGCAAAATAACAGAGATGACACAGCATTCTTGTTATTAAGCAGAGAAATTTTATTTGAATCTCTTACACTTTTATGGATCCTCATCCGCATTTGACGAGTATCCCTGAATATTTCTGGGTCATTCCATCAGTGGGTTCCAGAGTGGGACTTCCCGAGGGTCTGTTTGTTCAATAGGGTCGTTCCCCTTTTCCGGCTCTTTTTGTCTCCCTTCTTCCCATTCCTTTTTTGCTCGCCAGTCCCTTGTTCAAGTACACAGATAAATAAATTACATGTGTTGAATTTATGCTCCCTGTGGACCATATATGTTGTCTTTTAGTAGACTTGCAATTCAGGCTGTGGACCACACAAGTATAATATAACCCCCCCACACATTTAAAAGGAACCTTCAGAAGTGAGTTGTGAGCTCCAAAGTTGTAGTTTCTCCTACAAGATCAAAAAAAAGGGAAGCAAAAAGGGCAGAAAAAAAGGGAGTTCACGTGAGGGGTTTCACAGTAGCCCTTTTTTCTTCCCTTTTTCACCTCCTTTTTCTATGGTTTTCCATGGGTTTTGCACTTATACATAGTTTCTTTTCCCTTTTCACACCTTTTTACATAGCTAAACTGAAAAGGGGAAAAAAAACCAAGCAAAAAATGATGGGAATACTGAAAGGGAAGGAAAAAGGGAAGGAAAAAGAGAGCAAAAAAGGGCTACTGTGAATGACCCTAATGTTTGGCCGATCTGATCAACACACAAAACTCACACCGGATAAAGGAGAATATTAACCTACGTCAATATGTTAGCATAGAGTAGATAATTCAGTGGATGAATCCAAGCTTGCAATAAGGTAATGAATTCAACTGGTGCGAAACTGCCACCGAAGTAACCACAATCAGTGGGTGTTTCAAAGGCAAGATGTTTATCTGTTATCAGCTAGGTAAGAAAGAACTGTTGAAATATCAGCTTTCAGCAGCCATGTCCAGCAAGAAGAAAGGTCATCTTTCAAAAGTTCCTTTGTTTGAACAAAGGAATTTTCGAAAGTGCTCCTTTCTTCTTGCCAGAAATGGATACTGAAAGGTCATCTTTCAGCAGCCCTTCCACAATTCTCGAATAGTAAATGAACATTTGGCCTTTGAAACACCCGCTGATTGTGGCTACTCCAGTGGCAGTTTCACATCAGTTAAATTCATCACCTATTGACAAGCTTGGATTCATCTACTGAATTATCTACTCTGCGCTAACATATTGACCTAGGTCAATATTTTCCTTTATTCGGTGTGACTGGCTCCCATTTCCATGCCACAACAATTTTATTTCTTCTTCCAACACATTTTTGAACGCTCATATGTATGTGATAAGCATTCCTGAATATTTCTGGGTTGTTTCATTGCTGGGTTCCAGGGTGGGACTCCCCGAGAGTCTGTTTGTTCAATGTTTGGCCGATCTGATCAACACTCAAAACTGGCCTGCATTTCCAACCATAATTTTTTTTCTTCTTCTTCCAACACATTTTTCGACGCTCATAGGCATGTGATAAGCATGCCTGAATATTTCTGGGTGGATTTAACAGGGGGTTCCAGATTAGGACTCCCCGACAGTCTGTTTGTTCAATGTTTCAACCGTTCTCATGAATCTACGAAACTGGCTAGCATCTCCAGCGAGACTTTTCTCCTAGACACTAAGGGGAGTAAGACATATTTCCAAAGGAGGTCAACTCATTCTGAATGCCTGGAGCAAAGGTACAATCCTATACTAGGAAGAGCAACACTACAGTTTCCAAGATTCTTGCAGCCAAAAAATCATGTGTTGTGGGTGTCCTGGGATTTTTGAGGTCTCTGATTATGGATATTCTAGTCCCAAACTTAAATTCACCACTGCCGGGACTACAATCTAGTGTTGCGCTTCTGCGTATTTTCGATGTTTTCAAAGTATCAGCCTTGTTCTCCATAACTACATACCCTACCCCCAAAGCGTAAATTGAATCATGGAATGCATATGCTTAAGATTCAAGTAACACTTTGGACTGAGCAGTTTGGACATGTTTTGGTCGAGATATTGAGAGTGTTGCGCTTCCTAGTTTAGGACTGTATACAGTAGTAATTGCTGAGCTATTAAATGACCTTGTTGGTTAAGTAAGCCACATCTTCAAACTCGGACCTCGGTAAGTGCGACGCTATAATCAACGCAAGTCAGCTTTATCGTGTCAAGTCCAAGATCAAGTCACTTACCACATGACCGCATTTGTGGCGCTGTCCTCATCAGAGGCCCCCAAGTTCTTGTACATCAAGCTGGATGTAGATAGGGCTGTCCACCGTCCCAGCAACGGTATGGCCGTTAAATTGGAGGCCGTCTTTTCGGCATTTTGGGCACGAGACGATGAGGTGCTGCGAGGCGTTAGATTAAGTTCTGATCAGGGGGTGTGCAACTCCCCGGTGCTGTCACTGTGCGCAGCATCAATGATGCCAGTGCCGGGCACTTGGAAGCCATTCATTGTTTAGATGAATTTAAATGTAAGGCGCATAAAGCTCGGACCTGCAACACCTGATGACTGGGCAGACAACTCAGGGCCAGCGGGAGTTGAGTGGCGAGTAACATGAGAGGTTGTTTCAGGAGAAGAGGGAGATTAGGTCGCGGTTCCTCGACGTCTGGAACAGTTTCCACTGAGGCAGAATGGCGCGGTGATGCAGCGGTGGATCTGCCTTATTGAGCGAAAAACCAGTTAGGACAAGAGACTGAAAAAAGAAGCCTACCTAACTTGCAAGGTAGAAGAATGAGGGGAAGACATGAGGATGTTATCGGAGGAGGATTGGAGGTGGGGATGATCAAAAGACAATGTGTTGCTTAGGAGTGAATTATTGGAAATAATGACCAGGGCCCAGATCCGGGAGTTACCGCCATGATCGGGGGTTGGTTCACAAGGCCCATATAGGTCGAGAACCGGAAGTTACCGCTGCGATCGAGGTTGGACCCAGGGCCTAGAACCGGGAGTTACCGCTACGATCGGGGTTGGACTTTTTGGTTCACAAGAGCCCATCAAAAGCCGAGACCCGGAAGTTACCGCTACGATCGGGGTTTGCAATTGTGAGACGTAGACCTGGTACCTAAGTCGGTACCAGGAATTGCCACCGTCGACGCCCTCGATGAACTTGCTACCATGAATCAACGAGCGTTTGTTTCGAGTCCCCCGCAGACGTACTTCGCCGGGGCGACTACGGCGAGTTCCATTTGACTGGATGTACTAATCTACTCATACTTACAAACGATATAGCGTTTGATCACCGATCCCACGGATGCGAAGAGGAGGGCCAACCAAACCAAATTCATCAAGTTGAATCACGGTCGCAGTTATTCCCGGTGAAAGGGGCGAAGAGAGGATCGTGGGCTGCACCGTATGGCGTCCCCCCATTACCGGAACCAACGCATCACCGTCCATTATCAGCTCCCTTCGGATGGGCCTGTTCTCTATCTTACTGAACTGGGGTGTAGGTGTGATGACGGTGACGACTTCCATTCAGCTGGGCTATTTTCTTGTTTATATGTTTCATTTTAGCGTATATCGGATCTCATCCAGTCCAGCGAACATGTTCTCGGTGAAGGTTACGCCGAAAAAAACCTAGCCGGCACTCCAGAGGACTCCTGGTATCTCCAGCTAGCTGGTGTTGATCCGGAATTCCAAGGCAAAGGTGTGTGGCCCTAAACGGGCAATTACATGTACCAACCTACACTACAGGTTACATGTCGATGCTTCTTCAAGAGGCCTTCAAGCACGCACCCACTGCTACATTTACGCTCGAGGCAACAACCCCCCATTCCCGAGACATCTACAAACATTAGGGGTTTGAGGTCAGCTCGTATTTATCTTTCTTCAGTCGCTGATGCGGCTGACGCACATGGTAGGTTATCAAAGAAATAAGGGTGGCTAAAGGTAAAGTCGATGCTTCGGGCGTGGTGTCCAGAGGAGATGCTGCAACCGGTTTCCCAATCTATCCAATGATCAAAGTTGCATAATTTGTCTTTCTTGACGTACTGTCCCTTCTCGAAATTAATTTAGATTGACTTATGTGAACCTCGCAGATAACGCGAACGTTTTCTAGCCAATGGCCCTCTACTTACATCCGTGTAACCGGGGGCCCGGAAGGCACTTGCATGGCATCATCTTAGGTGGAAGGCATAGTTACGCCACCGAGACGCAACAAGCCTTGGGGACGATTTCCATTGCAGCCACAAGTCATAAACAACCAAATTTTGGTGCGCTTGAAAATTTGCTCGTCCGCAGACCCCAAAATCCCCTGTGTTTCGATTTCTTTGGTTAGCACATGCTTGACATGAGCTTTAAAGTTGTCAATCGGATCTTCCGAAATTTACTTTGCTCTGCCGTGTATCTCAACCGATAGCGCTAGTTGAACATTCCTCCTCGGAGGGATGGCCGCGAAGTCGAAGAACGTCGTCGTATCCCACCCATCTCCCAGTTCGCACCATGTCCGTCATGGACACCACCACTTCGGCGAGAATATGTCGCTTTGAACGGCTTTCGTTCATGGATCAGAACACAACGTCCGCGGAATATTTGATGAGTCTATCTATATATATATATATATACTCTAACCATGAATTCGACTGGAATCATCTCGAAATTCAGCGTCAAGAAAAACGGTGATGCAGGTACCGCGGGGGTTTACATAATCCCTAATGTAGATTATTCTGCCGGAATTCCCGGGGTTATACGCGACTTGGGTTCCGGTGGCCACGCGTAAATTGGTGCAGATGGGATGATAAGATGGAATTCAACCGTGAAAATCATAAATACTTGACATTTTGTATGGCGCGCGTTCGAATGAGCCCGGTATTGCTCTCTCGGGGTAAGGCCGGCAAGGCACCGTATGACGACGTATCTCCTCAATGGATCTCGCGCACCTATGATAATGCAGAGACTTGCGCTTCAATGCGCCACGTGGTAACCACAGGACTAGTAAAAGGCCGAAAAGAGGGTTGAACCGCATGTACGTGAGCGAGGAGAAGGGGAATGCACCCTAATCGCCAGTTGGGGCGGAAAATCAGGGAGAGAGAGACGAAGGACTCGGAAGGAGGCGTCTCGTCACCAATGGATGCATGAACGGGAACGGTAACGCCGGACGCGGAGGAGATCGGAGGTATTCATTTATCTCGCTGGACCGCCGGTAAGATGACTTCCGCGAATCCGGAGGGTCTGCGAGGGAGTGCGGGGGGGTCTGATGCACGAGGCGCGTGCTGCGGGCGAGGAAGGTGTGATAGATGAGAAGCAAGCATGCGCAGTTCGGTCGATCAAGTTTCCGAGGCGGCGAGGGGTAGGGACAGATATTAAGCAAGCAAGATTGAGATGGGTGCCGGGATAGGCAGGATCGCTGGTGAGGAATAGGAGAAGCACAGCGCTCGGCCTTCAAGGAGCGCTTTTGAAAAGAGTAGATGTTGAACAGTAATGAAATCAGACGAAGGAGGGGGAGATAAGTCAGGCAGGCCTGGATGTTGCATAGGCCATCAAGCCAGGAAAGACTTTGGGAAAGACAAGGAAGGAGAGGGTAGCGGCATCTGACGGCATCTGATCGGCATGCATAGCCACTGTTCCGCCTTCCGTGCTCTCCTCATCCTAGTCAGTCGTTTCAACGGGCCATGTGTCTCGCGCAAGCGCTCGGCGCCGTACTCCCCCAATTTTAATCCTTAGGCACGGTGTAGGTTCGCTTTCCCTCTTGACTTGCCCGTGCCCTTGCTCTCATGGTTATCCGAGCCGGAAGGAATTGTAGATTTGGCTCCCAGTACGTACCGTTTCCTCTCCTTCATCCCGATTCCTAATCGTGCTTTCTTACCCTCCACTAGGTTTGCGCCATCCTATCTCCTTTCCGGAGTACATTCCTGCCACAGTCTCATTCCCTGCCACCACGCGGTCTTTCTCCGCTTGTGCGTTTCTACCGCCCCCATATCCATACCCCGAGTGTATTTCAGGAACGGCGCTGTTCTTATCGAACCTCAAGGAAAATTCATTCTCCTCGGCGCCGAGCGTCCCCGCCTCGATTTCTAAAATTCTATTCCGAATCGCCTGCCTCAATATCTGTTAAGGCATCACGATATGTAGGTGGGCGCCAAATTTTGCGGGTGGAAGAAATGATACTCATCTCTGACTCAGAGAATCTGGGACTGCGGCGCCAGTGACATTGTGCGCCTCCGGCAGCGGGCGCATTTGGCTCCGGTGGAAAAAGAGCCACGTACAAAGATGCGGTAGAAAGCAAAATCTTGTTGGCGATAGGACTCGAGTATGGCTCGACCCCCGAGTCGAGCGAGATTGGTCTGTGGTATGAATGATCTCAAACACTTCACAGATGTGGGACCTCTGGTACCGAGCTGGCGGTAGCTGGGTTGGGATCTTCAATATAAGGGCAAGTAATTCTTTTTCGTGGCGTCCTGAGAATTGGCATTAATTGCCCGGCTTCTAGAGCTCTGGACCTGTCTGGCGTTCATGAAGGCCGATCATCCCACTGCGGCGAATCAAATTTGGGACAGTTTGCCAGAGCGATTCGGTCCTGCCGAATGGATGGCATGGGTGGCTACAAAGAATGTGGCGATCGCTTGAAACTGTGCGGTCTATTGTCTTGTCGAATATCATTTCACCCTGACCACATGTCGCTAGATTAATGTAACAAAAGAGAGCCTATCCGTTATGGTTTTTCAGTAGCATCCTATTCGTGCGTATGATGGATCAAACTCTGCGAATTCCCCACTGTCCTCGTATACCTTGCGTTTCGACCACTCATGATCTAACGCTGGATGGCAGGATTCGATGGCGCCTAGGCATCTGACCTGCAGAACTTCCCTTGCGACTGCTGATGTATCGCGCGGGAAGATAAATGCGAAGATATGATCTGCTTGCTCGCTAGCTCGCCGCACTATGAATCCGGGTGAATCCCTGAAACGCGCGGTAAAATCTCCTTACATCATCAGAATGGGGGCAACTGCGACTGCCGAAATCGGGTCCGAATTCCCTGGTGCTTCTTGGGTACCCCCCCGGTCGTGGTATCGCCAAGATGCGTCCGCACCAGTCCCGCTCCCAATTTCTTAGCTATGTCCACCAGGACGGCGACGAGGAGACTCTGCACGGCGACGGCCCTACAACCTACTATCGCTACCAATGCGGACTTGTGCGCCGCTCTGGATGTTTTTGGAAACAGATGTAATGCGGTCACAAAAAATACCTCCCGGTGGTGCCCACGTCACAACGCGGTAAGTAGCCTCCAAGACGTTGTTTCTGCAGGGTTTACGGTCGGAAATGTACATACAGGAACGCATCAAGCTCTATGTCAACTACAAAGTACACCACTCTTCACTGGATACATTTCCAGAGAGGACCATCTGTCACAGCGCAGCTGAAATCAACGCCTGCACGTCGTTGAAGACCGTCAGGTCATGGAACAAGGCACTCATCGCGAAATACCGACTGTTGAATCGGTTCGATGTGTGACTTTCAATCTCGCGCTACACGCTGATCATCCATCCAGCTGCATCAGTGCTCGTGAATATTTCACTGGGCGGTTCTTTGGGTGCGTGGCGCTCTTATTTATTCATGTGCTCCAGAATGCGACGAGATTTCACAGGAACGACATGGTTGGTATTCTCGGTGACCTTCCGCCGCGAATTGATGGGCTTGTACAGGATTTCGGCCACAGGAAGTTCTGGGATTTCCTCGTCGATCAGCTTTATAACACGGAATATCTTCTTGCTGTGGTCGAACAGCGGGCATGTGGCCTGCTCCTCGAGGCCCAGAATGCCCTGTGGGTCCTTGACCTTCAGCGGAAACTCCCTGCGTCGTTCAAGAACTGTTCCGGCCACAAAGATGACCTCTTCTCCTCCCGTAAAGATCCACCCCCCAGTCCCACGAACACGGACGAAGTTGAAGACCCCCTGGAGATGGCTTTGCGCGACAAGTATGCACCAATATTTCTCGGTTCCCTGTTAACTCTCGCGCCAGATGCAGCCTGCTCTGGGATAAGATCAAAACACGGCTCGCGTGCTACTGCACGCCGGCGTCATCGAAACAGTACAACGAGCGCATCGAGGTCATCCATGCGTGCGTACGCCGTGCGGTCTACACGGACGCGAAGCTGCTCGTAGTTGCCCAAAACTACAAGACCGTCATGGCCTTGCTCACGGACTCCACACTGGACGTGTGCATCGTCGAGACGCTCTGGAATGCAATCAAGTATCTCGAGATGCACCAAGTCCGCGCGGCAATAGGTGAGTCTCCGATCCCCAGTGTCGCTACGCATCCAACTCTCCTTAGAGGATGTATTGCGACCTAAAAATGGCCCCGGGAAGTACGCATCAGTCCTCGGTGGACGCGTGTATAAAGATCTCAGTGGCCAGTCGCTGCCGTTCCGTGCCTGGGGCCACATGACAGCAGTATTTAAGTGCTATACCTGTGTGCGCCGCGTGTGCAAAACGGTACGTCCCCGCCCCGCGTCCACATATTCCCCTTCACCAAACCGCGCAGGTGGAAGAGGTCGTCATGCTGACGCGCTTTGTCATTATGCATCTTGGCGGCCTGAACCAGTCGAACCTCCGATACGACATCCCGTACGAGGGCTCGAAGGTGCTTGCCGTCTGCGGCTTCCTCCCAAACCGCATCGCGCACTTCCCCGCGCGCCCCGTCGTGAGCAAGTGCAACTGCAGCGGCCTACCGCACTGGGAGGAGTCGCGCGTCACGTACGTGCTCTGCGCGGGGCTCCCGCTGTCGGACGCAAAGGCGCAGGCGTTCGTGAACGCGTGCCTCCGCGACCCCGCGCTGATGGTCCTCGTGCGCAAGGGCGCGCACGGGCGCATCATCCGCTCTACCGCGCGCATCTGGGCACGGCGCGTGCGGTGGGCCAGTACGCGCGCGGGGCTGCAGACGGCTGCGTGGGATCCCGCGCGCACGGTGTACTATCCCGACACGGTGCTCAATGAGGCGCGGCCGCTCGTGCACGACGGAGCGGTGCTCCAGGAGTGCTTCCAGCTCGCGCTCTTTGACGGCGGGGAGGGGTCGATGGCGGACTTTGTCGCGCACGTCACGCGCCTCTGGCTGGAGACGGTGTATCGTGTGCCCAATGTGGCTCGGCTCATCGACGAGGTCGCAGCGCCGTTCCTCAGCAGTGGGGAGCTGGAGATCGTCCCTGGTGCCGGCTGCCCCCCCACGATCATGCCGAATCTTGAGGTGGATGTGTTGACGGCGTACAAGGAATTGTGGGGAACGGCGCCGGCGGAACTGCCGCCTGACGATGGTATTCCATATAGCAGAACTCGGCGTCGAACACGCGCCTAAATGCGACGGTGTGCAGTGCCGGAAACACAAGTATGTACGTTGCAGATTTTCTGTTACTGCTTTGTTCATCGATTTACCTGTGTGCGATATATGTTGTATATTTGTCCCCCTGACGTCCCTGGTTTGATTGTATACTTGCTTTCTGATAATTTTTCTGGTGCTTTTTACGCGATTAAGTACGAACCTGGGATTGGCGGTTGTGATCGCGGGGTGAGGTTGCGGCGCGCGCTACGCAGGTGATCCGATGAGCGTAACACGTACGCAGCACGCAGCCTTCGCGATACTGGGCGAGTGGATCAGCAGAACGTCGAAAAAGACAAGTGAGAGGAGAGCATGAACGGAAGAATTTTATTCGACAAAGGTGGGGGTATCGATAGTGCCGGGAGACCTGACGAATGAGAATCCACCGAAGTTATTTTTTAGAACGATATTCAGGGTGAAATGGGACGGGAATTCGCGTTGATCAAGCCCACGCGAAGCACAAAGGTTCACACCCACCAGTTATGACTGAGAGAATGGAAACAGCGGGAACGGGTAAAGGCTTCGAGACGAACTTCAGAGAAGGGGAGCCACTCCAAAATCAGGCACCAAGAAATGAGTCAAGGTGTTGCGGTATCCGGGAGTTTGTGTCTCGGCGCAAGAGAGGAAGGGAGGCAGAGGCAGAAGGGTAGAACGAGTGCGCGAAATCCCCCGCGGCATGGATAAATAGGACCGCCCGACAAGCGACAAGCCTCTTAGCGATCCAGCGAGTAAATTAGGGTGAGGGGCTGGGCCAGTGCGAAGGAAAACGCCCCGGAGACGCCCACGAACCACGGTGCCGGGGACGGGGAGGGGCGGGGGCGCATGCCGCACGCGAAGGGAAATGTAACAGTGGATGTCGATGAGATGGAGTAGTACATTGGGAAGTGCGAGGAAGGAGTTCGGTTAGTAGGCGGACATCGAGGGTTACACACATCATACCACACTCTTACTGTGCGCGCCGTCGTCTGCCAGTACTTGCCTGGCGAATGGCGAAGAGATCGGAAGAGTTCTCACTGCCAGTGGCACATGTCTGACAAGACCTTGACATAGGCGTCTATCCGTAAGACATGGAGAGGAGAGTAGCGTTATCCAACGGAACGAGAGAAGGTGTGGCGGTCAACGCTTCATGCATCCAGTTGCAGTGCGTCGGTACAGTAGTCGTGCTGGTGACTGCTGGAGGCTGAGCGGACACCATCGCGTGAAATACTTAGAAAGTTAGAGAAACAAGCCGAAGTCCGACCGCAAAAGCCGGTGTAGGAATGCATGAGGATCACGCCATAGAAAGGGACTGAGGAAGTAGTCGGATGGGCTGTCTCAGTGACCGGAAGAACTCGGAGGATGCGGAGGCTGTGTTCGGCAATCACCGGATGGTGTAATCCCTCGTTTTTCGGCGTCACTCACTGTCAGCAGCTTCACGTTGACGCTCACATGTCCACCAGCTCGTCCACCGCCAATCCACCGCGGATCCACGCGCTAAGCATGCACATCAGGTATAGAAGGCCAGCATTCCACGCCTGTTCAACGCCCGCTACGTTTCGGGATTTTACTTGATCGCTCGCTGCTGCTTATGCGCTGCTTCGTGTCTCGCTACTACCAAATTTGTTAAAGTGGGTTACAGGTATTCCGTTCACCCCTGCATTATCTCGCGGTTCTGCCCATGAATCTATGGATCAAGTCCTCACTGTTTTTTTTTTGCCGCGGCACACTTGTATACCTCGTTGTTTTCATCCCTCGTCGCTTCAAAGCTCGCCGGCATGATCCATCACCATATTTTATATGGGGTCTCCCGCCTTTCTCTCTCATTTCAATTACGTTATTCTCTAATGAATAATCTCGGTGTCCCCTCCCTCTGCACTACGTCTCGAAGCCGCAGCTGAAGTGGTAACTCTACAACAACGTTTTCCGATGCAACGGCAGAGGGCGTGGAATTCCAACGGGTTCGGCGCGTGAATTTGTTCAATTCAGTGCCTTAATTTCCTTCAGGCACCCGAGGCTAGTCAGTCAAATCTTTCAGCTAGGGATGAAGCTTTATCTTCACTCTCCATGGCCAATCGGAATCTTGGAGAGGTTCGTTAGGCCCCGGCCGAATGATACCTCGTGCTTCACCTCACGGTCCCCCAGAATCTCGGCACACAGAACTCCGCGCATTTCGAAGAGGTCGATCAAGTGAGAACGGTAGGACGTTTTGTTTCGTTTTCTCCTCTCTGATAATCTACCCTAGGCCCTCGACGAGGCGCAGTCCCAGGCGGCGGACCACGCTAAGCACATCGAGCCCAACAGAATGGCGATGGCGTCTCTGAGCTTGGTGAGTCGCTTGCCCCGTCCTGTGTCGTTATACTTAACGCGAGCACGTTGATGGAAACTCGACACAGCGACGGGCTAAACGGCCACCCCCGATCCAAATGCACGCGACTTGAACAAGAGATGCAGACATTGCTTGCCAGCCAAACAGCTTCGCAGGAGGTATGCTCATATCCGTGCTGTATTTCCGACTCCGCCTCCCGGACCCTGACCTTTCACAGGAAATCGAGACCAGCCACACAACGCTGGAAGTGAAGGATACGGAGCTCATAGCGCTGGGGGCGGAGATGCAGGCGCGGGACTCGGAGCTGCGGATCTTTCGGGATGCAAACTCGCACCTCCGCACAGAGAACGCCCGCCTCGCGCGGTAGCGTGCCAACGCTATCGGGGTGCAGGCCGGCATATAAAAGAATATCACTGCGTTGCAGGACGAGCTCGTTGTTGTGCGCGCGAAAGTGGTGAAATTCGAGGAGGTTTGTATCGGCCTCCGTCCCTCGGCGGTACGGATACTCGATCTACAGAAAGGCAATCAGGTTCTCCGGGATATGACAGCTACAGAGTCCTATCCAGAGCTCTAGGGCATACGAAAACAACAGTGCAGTCATCGTTGAGTTGAAAGAGGTGATGCGTCTCGTGCGAATTTGTCGATTAGGGGATCTAATTTACCTACAGGAGCTGCGTGTGACCACCTCTATGTGGAGACTATCGCCGGCGAAAAAATACCGCTCAGAGAGTCCTCGAAACTGCGGCCGGTGCAGATATCTGAACTTGAGCAGGTAGTCGAGTCAATTACTTGAACGCTTTCTTGGTTCAGAACTGACCTCTAATCTTGGAGGGCCTTCTCACCTTGCACCAACTTAGCATGAACTTGAAGGCAGAGGTGTGTGTTTTGCCTCGACAGCGCCCCAAGTCTCTTCTCTTCACCGCCTTCTTATCTAGTTGCTCAGGCGGGAAGAAGCTGAGTGTGTATCGCTGGAGAATAGTATGAACAACAATTATCTTCAACTTGACATGTGCGTCTCCCCTCTCGAAGTCTCTGCGGCTTTTTAAATTTTAATTCCTTGCAGGCGTACATACCTCTGGGCGACAGGTATGCAGCTCAGAATATGGAATTCATTGCGCTGAATGAGGTGCGTTCGATTATTCTCACGTGAGGTTGTCGCGAATGTCTTTCCAGCGCCTCGGAACTCAAGCTCAGAATGCAGTCCCTGCTCAGCAAGTGTTATTCGATCCCCTCCCCATCCCGTATGCACTGAGCGACAACTGAAAACGCAGCGCTCCCTCTACAATTGTGGAGCTTCAAAATAATTACGCGTGGCAAGAAACAGTGGTCTTGAGTTGCAACAAGTGAGTCAAGACTATTTGACTTTTGTTCGTTTTTTCACAACACGCTCCTTAGTCACGGGAAGATCGATATATTTACATCAGAACTCAAGAGACAGCAATATTGTTTTCTCGTGCGCGAACTCGAAGAACCGTCGAATAGCGGTAACCCAAATCGATCCCTCGCTGAGCACAAACCCTCTTCCTCTCCATATTCTTATTTTTACATCCACTCTCGCGCCTCGAGCGGAAACGGTAGGCTGAAGTAGAGCGTATTCGGAATCCCCAGTTGATCGATGCTCATAGGGGGAGGAAGAGCTGCTTCTCTACTAAAAACTATCTGGATACCTTTTGCATTCCTTATGGTCTTCCTTCAATCAAGGATCACAATTCACTCCGGCAACCTCCGGAGGGGGTTTGATTCGTACCTACTACTACCTGCACTAATAATGTTGACTTCAACAAAAGTAGTATCCGCATCCCGGCTCATCCACCATGTATAGGTCGTCGGCTCTGCCAAGTACCCGTTCTATCCTCCATAAGGATTTTATTTACTTACGACTTCGTTCACACGCTTTGGACGATTTCCCCTGTGTTTCGATTTCCTTGGTTAGCCCGTACTTGGGATGAACGTTGAAGTTGGCAATCGGATCTTCCGAAATTGATTTTGCTCTGCTGTGTATCTCAATTGATAGTTCCACGTTGAACATTGTTCCTCGGAAGGATATCCGTGAACTCCATCGTCGCATTCCATGCATCTCTCGACTCGCATCATATCCGTCATGGGCACTACTACTTCGGCGAGAATATGCCGCCTTCGTTCATGGATCAGAACACAACGGCGCGGAATATTCGATGAGTCTATGCGCGAGGTGCGATCCATGAAATCGCCTTAGATCCCTCTCGAAATCCCGCGTCAAGAAGTTGGAACGGTAATGCGCGCATAGTTCTCCCTGAGGTCCCCGGTGGTCTGATCTCTAACGTACATTATAATCCCCGGAATTCATTGTGGTATGTGCTGTCCAAGAGCCATTTTTGTTGTTGGTGAGCTCACTGGTCCTGCAGTATGCAATGGTTCAGCATCAACTCTGGACATGTGGGCGCTGGGGCGTGGATTAGTCATGGGTGTGAGTGTGGGCATGGCATGGGCTTGTGATGCTATGAGAGGATGGAAGGCGGCGGCGGCAGCGCGAAGGAAGAGGCGGGTAAAAGGCCTGTGATGTTCGCATCGGAGTATTGTAAGTTACTTGATAGAGTAGTGCCATAACCCGCCACTTTACCCGGGTCAAGATAACTACAGAAAGAATAGAGCACAATAATTCGAGATCTATGCTAAAAATATCGTGAGCTTATGAAGTGCGCGGTGTCGGAAGATGTGGTTCAACGAACGGCGTGGGGAGAGATGTTTCGAAACATAATAGCTTGAAAAATACAGGGTGGCGGGGACCGTTGACCAGTAATGGAAAACATTATTACAGTCAGAATGCATAGTGTAGCCACAGCACGAGATCCTAGTTTCTTGAACGATCAGTGGCGGTCCAGCTGTATTTGTGTGTGCTTGCATCACCTCTCTCTCTCTGCTCCCACGTGGCACGTACTTCAATACCGAGCCACTATGTCCAACCTACCACAGGAGCTCGTTGACGTAGTTATCGACAACGTTGATCTCCCCGAAGACCTAAAGGCATTGGCGCTGGTATCTCGCCCCTTCGTGGCCGGTACCCAGGCACGCATTTTCCGACACTTGACTTTGTCGTCAGACACCGGCGGCGACGGCCTGTTCATGATCAAAAGACCAGGCACGCTGTCCAGGCTATCTGCCATTCTTTCCCAAAGCCCGCATCTGGGCGCTTACGTCCGCGATCTTCATATCAATCTCGACCTCGGGAAGAGCGATGTTCATGTCCTTTTGGCACCCACCCTCCAGCTGCTGACACGAGTCAGTCGCACGGCGATAACGTACAACCGCGGGTGTCATTGGTCCTGGAGTTCGTGGACCGACGAGATGCGCGCCGCGCTTATCGACCTCTTGTGTCTTCCCACCATGCGCTCCCTTGCGCTGGTTCGTTGCACGGACGTTCCCGCGACAATTATCCGCCATGCCATGGCGTCGTACGAGGAGGTGGTTCTGGAGGTCTCCGGTATCGATTTCCACCCGGTCGAATTTGTGCGACCCGGCCACGGCAAATTGCTCAAGCGTCTGGTGCTACTACTTGAGTACAGAGTGGAAGATAACCCCGATTTCCATGACTTGATGGTCAGCGCCGAACTGACGGCCTCCTCGGTGCATCTTAAACACCTAGATGTACTCATTCACGATGACGTAGACCTCATCACGAAACACGCCGTCTCAGTCGAAATTTTAACCATAAACTGCTATTGTACGCTGCAGACCGTTCTCACATCGCGCCGCCGCTCACAGTGTAACAGACTTTCCTGAATTGGCATTGCCCGCCAATCCCGCTCTACGTTCTTTGACCATCGACGCTCACCCCCGGATGTCGGTGATCGATACCTTGCGTGAGGCGCTTCGCTTCATCGCCCGCCTCCCATCTGCTGCGCCGAAGCTCGAATTCCTGGCTATCTCGATCTTTGAATTCCACAGGGACGCATGGAAATCAGAAACCGTACCCCCGAGCAGCGACGTTGACGATGCTCTGATGGAGCTTCCAAATCTCCGCAATATGTGCTTTTCTGTGGGATGCGAAGCTCCCGAATTCGAGGAGCAACTAAGGGCTGCGCTCCCGCGCACGGTTGCAGCTGGACTTCTTTCGTTTCCGACCGATAACGAGTCCCCAGACCGTTGGGATACGACCGCATTCTTCTCCCAGTGACAACCACCGCTCGCGGCCATGACGGCCATGTGCACCATTGAGTAATTTTTGGTGCGGGTGGGTTTTTTCACGCAATAAAGCACAGGAATAAATAGCCACCTCGTCCTCTCCCCTTCTCTCAATCTATCCCACTTCATGTGATCAGCATCTAAATACATACATACCCATTGGCGCTTTAGGAATATGAGACAATTCTGAATTTTTCTTGCGATAGCACCAGGGCATCTCCGGTGCGAACGTATAGACGCAATTCCGAAAAAAGCACCCTACTGGGAGTATTCTTTCCGACGCCGTCGAATGGGCCTCGTCACTGTCGCCGTGAGATGAATTTGAAAATTAAATACAAGTGGTCTTTCGTATTGGCACAACGGGTTCCCGGGCCAGTCCGAGAGCACGTAGAAATGTGGCTTTGTGTGACTGATTTGTAGAGTATCAGCAAAACGGAGTTATTTGAATCTGGTACTAAGGGCATATGGTAGAGATAAAGTTGTTTACAGTGTTTCCGTATGAAACCACCGTTACAAATCGACGGGGCACTGAACTGGACGTGATGATCCCCCTCGCTTGAGCTCAATTCTGGCTCAATTGTCTCCGCAGGCACCTCAGATGCAACATGGACACGTATGTGCTACTATGAACTAATATTGATTGAGGGAAAGGGGCGAGAACTGAGCGAGAACCTTCCTTGAGCGGCGAGCGCAAGAATCCCTTGATGTCAGTGCGGAAAAAAAATCGGAACGGTTGCGGTGCAAAAGGTTCAAAGATGAGCGTGACATCAATTGGCAGGCGGTATCATTGGACGAGGCATATAATTGAGATGTGGTAAATATCACCACCGTCTCGAAGATGTGCGTATAATAAGCATTGTTTTATCCTAGGGTCACATCAGCCAGTCTGCGAACAAGTGAAGCTGCGAGTGCGTACAAGCATTATTGTTAAGCGGCGTGGTCTTGATGAAATTGACTATCTGCTTCATCTTGACGAAGCCCTCTGCCGACAAAATGTCAACATTCCATGCGTCCTCGAGGTACGTCCGATCAAGAACGCGGTCTGGGGACGTTGGGATCCGAGGAGGATCGAGAGTCATGACCGCGGCGTCACCGGTATAAACGCGCATATTGGTACCTATCATGCTCAAACCGTAGAGTTTGGGAAGAGGGCACTGATAAAGCAGATCGTCGTAGTGGGCGCGCATCTGATGATCGGCTGCAGCGCGTTTAGATGGAGCAGTGAGGTGAGAGTCGTCCATGACCTCGATAAGAAGGACGGGTCGCCGACGCTGATCCATGACGATAAGAAAAACGACGAAATCCACTGTTTCCGTCTTATTGCCTCGAGGCGGCGATTGGCGGGTAACAAAAAAGGTGAATCCGTCGAAACAGTAGTTGAGTAGCTTGTCGTACGGTCCGTAGTAGCGATGCTCTGACGTCCCGAGAGTCGCGCACGACACCTCGAATATAGTATGCAGAGGGGCCGGCCAAGCGGTGTCGGTGTCGAACGGCATGGTTGGAACCTTGAATGAGTCGTTGCTAGAGACAAGAAATGAGTCGGTGGCAGGAAGGAATCACTGAGGCTACTTGCGTGGGCGGAGAAACGAAAAGAACACGTGCATGTGAGACAAACAAGCGCCAACTCTTTCCTCCTTACACTTCCATCTCGATAACTTCATAAATTTCGCTCGCCTCTTCGGACTTCCCAGGTTTCATCTCTTTAATGACGGCCATTGCTAGTCTCTAATGAATACAACGTGTTTTTGCGCACGCCATGCGATCTTGAAAGGGGCCACTTGACGAGTATCCCACAAAATATCTTGGCACTCTGCTTCCCTCCCGAACAGTTATCGGTATCCTGTCCTGGTCGGATCGCGTCGAATGGAGGTTAGTAACATCCTTCACTCCCATTTTAAATTTCTTCCCTTCCACTTCGTATTTCCATTCATATCGTTTCGCTGTCCGTCACTTTACATCCTGCTGTGGTGTGCCGCACTGCGTTGATCGTTCGCGATTTTTTTTTCGCATGGCATGCGGCCGTCTTTCGTCTTAGATTTTTATCTACACGTCTCAGAGGGAGGCTTCGTCGCATGCATGTACGCGCGCACGCCAAACTTGTTTCATGAATTGAATCGCATTCCCTCGCCCGTGCGTCCTCTTCTCTTCTCTACTGATCTCGGTTTCACTAACTATCGGCGCCGTGGCTAACTTGTATCTTCTCTCTCAGGTCTCCTTTCTTGCCCCCATTGTAAGGACGACTATCGAGATGAGCTGGCGATGAGAGTCCCAAGGATGACTGCGATTCGGTAGGTGTTTCGCTGCACACCTTATGCTCCCATCTTTTCTCGACCATGATTCCTTCCCATCTCTCCCCTCCTCCCCTTATTTCCTTCCCGTTCTCGCCCTTCGCTCCCGTATCCCACCGGCCTTTCCCTCTCCTCTTTCCGTCTCGTCCCCCTCCGCTCCGATTTCTCATCTGTCGCACATCACGTCCTCCTACTATCGGCTCGTCCTCCTACTCTTCCGTCACCCTCTCCACCCCACGTTCACCCATCGATCCTGAATTTTACTCACATTGTTAGTGTAGACAAACTCTATGTGCCGTCCAAAGCATCGCAGAAACGTGCTGATAGAACTTTGAGCTAAATTGACATTGCCAACCATGCCGTCGGACCCGGGAGCTCAATCCAAAGCTCAATCAGTCCGCAGGGAAGCGTGGACCGACTCGGCACTCCGCTCGGCTTTGAATAAATCACGATAAGATGGCGGAGTTTAAAAAAGATTCAAGACGAACAGAGCGCGTTGTAATTTTAGCTTGGCAAGAGCGGAGAAGTAGAGATCGATGAAAGGGGTAAATGTCGCAAAAATCCGATTTGTGTTATAAGCCAAGATAAGGAATTTTCGATCCTTATAGGGAAGCCGACATCCTTGTACAGACTTATGAGGGGTTATAAGTGGCTATCTTTGCTTATAATCCAAGGCCTCCTCTGCCAGATGACCTTCTAACTCCAATATCGATGAGGTGCGCACAGGTGGGGTGTACAAGGGTCAAAAATCCCTTATCTCGGCTTAGAACTCAAATGGGATTTTTGCGACAGTAAGGAGCGGATGGCCGATGCCTGCGTAATTGCCGCTGTCGAATCGTCATGCGAAGCTGCCTTGCAGGCGGAATTGGATCGTGCGGCAAGGACATACCTGCTGCGCCAACGGCTGGAAACGGATGAGAGCGGGAAGCTGAGGACAGTTGTACTGCGTTTCAGAGATTACCTCCGCATCGTCAGTGTGCCGCATCGGAAGGCGTTTACACGCTTTCTGCTTTCGGACCACAATCTTGGCGTGGAGGCTTTGAGGCACAAAGATCGTGACAGGAAGTATCACATTCCCAGGGCATGGCGACTCTGTCGTTTCTGTCAGATGGATGTCGAGGACGAGTCTCATGCCGCTTTCGTGTGTACAGCCCACCCGGACTTGACCCCGTTGCGGGCACATTTCCTTCGCGACGTATTTGCGATCCGACCTACCTTAAGACACTCAGCGCTAACTCAATCGGCCGATGTTTTTCTTGGCCATGTGCTGCTCGACCGCGCGGTAACTACGCGCGTGGCGAAGTTTGTGTACGACATGTTGGAGATATTCGCAACGAAAGCGATGTGGGTTCCACCGGAGCACTTCAACCTTGGTTGACGGGATGTACTAGTCCGGGTTGGTCAATATATTCGTGTATCCAGTTGAAATCGCGAGACGGTTCGCTCTTATGTTTGTTACATTCCGGATGACAGTGATTTACGTGAGGGAACAGGGAACTGTTCCTTGACTCCTGGGTCTGCTCACAGCCAGGTTGGCACTGGATCATTCTGCCTGTGGTTGGCAATTGAGATGGACATCGAAATTCGTCGCACGGGCCAAGAAATTGTAGCAGATTCGAGACGAGCTAGTTCACAACGATGGAGACTTAGATACATCCGTATACGCTGGAGAGGGCCTAGAGCCTCTGAGGGGAGAAGAACCAACGGGGCTCGCAGCGGGAGGGTGAAAGCAGGAAGGAAAACCCAAGATGATGACTAATCCTACGACATGTGAACCTAACAACTACAATCTCGTCGACTATCTCGCAGACTCCTCCAGGCGCGCCACAACGCCTTGTGTATGTAGTACGGCACCCGGCCGTTCCGATTCGGGACCTTGCGTCGGTAATCCTATCCTATCCTATCCTGACCTTGGCTGACTTCGAAAAATCTTCAGACGGACAGGCTTAATTTTAGAAAGAGAGTGCCGAACGGCTAGAAATTGACAACAATCAGATCTCGAAGGTCAGACGCCACAAGGCTCTCACGAGACACAGCTTGACAGACGCCCTTCTCTACTCCTGCTATGTCGCTCAGCGTGGCGCTGGAAGTTATCCTGGGGATTACACCAGTCCCTGGCCTCTCTGTTGCGTTCACTCTGCTAAAGTTCATCGTCTCCTCCGTCGAGGGACTTCAGGCGTGCAAGAAACAACTCGACGTTCTTGCACATACCCTCGGACAGCTTCTGGCAACATTGCAGACTGAGTTTACGTCGGGCAAGCTCATCGCATCGTCTTGTGTGACACCTTTGACGGAGCTCTTGAGGTGAGAGTCTTTTTTATTGTTGAACCACGGTTTAATTGCTTTCGCAGTCTACTAGAAGATGTCCATCGATTTGTGAGGACAGAGCAAGATCGCGGCTTTCTGAAGGCGTTGCTGAATAGGGAGTCGGTTGTTATTGCGATTGAAGCCTTTTACCGTCGCATTGGGGCGGCGGTCAACAAATTCAAGGTGCGTAATTGGAGATCGTACACGAGCGGCGTTACTGAAGTGGTTCCGCAGATCACAGCCCTGCTGAACATTAATCATATGCTTCGCCACAATGAGAGTGCGCGACGTGAGGACATGGACGCATTAAATACGCGTTTCAGTGCTCTGGAAAGCAGTCAGACAGAGCTGAGGCGTGCCCTTGGTTTGTGCTCATCATCCGTAACGGATCTTGCTGACCCGTATCGTATCCTCCATCCCAGAAATCAATCAAAGTAATATCTTGGCCATGATGGTTTCTATTGAACGGCGTATGGACCGGCATAACCAGAATGATGCGGAACGCGGATTTTATTCGCATACCCTGCATTATCTCAGGTCCACCAGTGGAAAGATGATCAAGCTGGAGGACTGGATGATTTCGGCGTTTGATGTAGACTATGGGTCCGAAATTGGCGCCGGTGGATTGTGAGTTTGTGAAACTTTGGTGGCGCTCTCTAGTCTCATATTATCCAGTGGGACCGTCTTCCAAGGAACCTGGAATCGGACCCAGGTGGCCATCAAGGTCGTCCACAATGCTTCTGGTGTATGCGCAAACGCTGCGGTGAGGGGTTTAATTATTTCCTCATATCCTTGTACATAGTTTGATATTCGTTATTTTTCAGCTGTTACGAAAAGAAATCGATGTGAGCCGTCATCTAGTGTCGACACATTGGTTATTTATTGTCACAGATATGGATGACGCTCCGACATCCGAATATACTGCAGTTCCTTGGCGCGAACACAATGGATGACCGCCCATTCGTGGTGATGCCACTTCTACCATATAACGCACACGATTTTCTGCTCGCACGACCGGGCTTTGATCCTTTATACATTGTGGGTCTCCCAACAATCAAATTTCGGAGCTGAACAGTCCATAGCTTCGAGATATATCCCTCGGTCTCGAATATTTACATGTGCGCAAAATATGCCACGGAGACCTCAAAGCGGTACGTCCACTGCTCGAGTCAGTTCAGTCTCTCAAGTACGGCCCTAGATAAATGTTCTGGTGGAGGAATATGGCCGTGCGCTCCTGTGCGACTTCGGGCTTACTCGTATCAAGGCGGACATTACCAGTCGCACGAGAACGATGGGCGATAATGTAGTGTCAGGTAGTCGGACCTGGATGGCGCCGGAATTGCTCTCGGGGTCTCTACCAAGGGCGCCGTCTGATGTATATGCATTTGGGATGACGCTGTACGAGGTTCGCATCTGTGCTCACTGTATACTTACTCGGCATTCCGATTGATTGTTCTTCCCCATAGCTTTACACGGGCGAAATCCCCATGTCCACCATTCCTTACAGCGACTTCATCGAGCTCATATTCAAGTTTGGTGTGAGGCCGCAGCGTCCCGAGGAGGATGAATTCCCGAGGCTCAGTGATGGTATTTGGGATTTGGCCGAACGATGTTGGGATAAAGACCCCAAGGCCCGCCCTTCTGCGACACAAATCCACGACACCCTCCAGCTGCTCATGACGGATCTACCAAAGACGATACCTGTTAATTCGCTTCTGCCATCAACCAATAGTACTCTGGTCCCCCTTCGTACGTCGATCTTCCGCTATCATCACCTGTTGTCATTGTGAAATGTAATTTACAGAGGAAAGCATGGACCCAGCCCAGCTTACGGTCAAGGTCATACCCAAGCAAGAGCGACAAGTCCGGCAGTTGCCAGCGCCCCCAGGTACAGAGACGCAGCCAATTACAACTTCCGCGGGAACCGTGAGCGACAATTCAAATCGGGGTCTGACAGCGGGCGAGTGGTTCCACCTCGAAGTATGCTTCAACGGTTGACCTGGTTTCGATATCCTTCCACAGCAGATGCCTTCGCTGCCCAGCATATGCCGGAACTCGGTCACGAGATAAAAGACTTCCAGGTCTTGAAATGGCGAGTAACAAACTGGAAGAACCTCGGTAGAAAGCTCACGAGTGAGCAATTTGAGTGCGGAGAGCACAAGTGGTAAGTGAACTTTGACATCTCAACACTCTGCTAATTTAACTCTTGAGGCGTGTATTGCTTTTTCCTTTCGGAAATACTAATACGCCACCGACTGATGTGATATCTGTCTATCTGGAACATGTAGAGCCCGGGAGAGCGCAGGACTGGCATGTTTGTGTGCAGTTCGCTCTCGTCATCTCCAACATTCATGATCCCAAACTTTTCATCCTTTCCCGTACGTTTTGTTGATGTCCAAGCACACATTTGATGACCACCCTGCCTCCAGATGCCCAACACCGGTTTATTGCTAAGGAACCTGATTGGGGTTTCACTAACTTCGGCGACCTGCGTAAACTCTCCCAACCACAAGACACCTTCAGTAGACCCATCATTGAAGAAGATGCTGCCGATATCACAGTTTATGTTCGTGTACTGGAAGATCCGACGGGCGTGCTCTGGCACAACTTTGTAAAGTAAATAAATGTCGTGGCCTGTGTTGTTCTTCTAATATTTCCAAGCTATGATTCCAAAAAGCAGACCGGCTACGTCGGCTTAGCGTGGCAGAGTGACGATTCCTTTATGAACCCCCTGTTGCAGTTGCTCTATTGCACACGGGCCTTTCGACGAGTGGGTCACATCGGCTCTGGATTGCCATCTGTCCCTTTATCAACGTTCTTTTCCAGGCTGTGTATGAGATTCCGACCGAAGACGAGTTACCAACGGAGAGTGTTGCACTGGCTTTGCAACGAGTATTCTATCACCTTCAGGTGTCGGATTAGCCCGTTGGTAAGTTGCGTATTTTGTGCATCCAAATTTAGCGGTTAACTTGTAGATAGGCACGTCGGAGATTGCGAAGTCTGGTCCAAAGACTTTGGATTCGTCTCAAAGGGATGTTGCGACATTCAACCGCATTCTTCAAGACAAACTAGAGTCCCTGATGATGGTATATCATCTCCACGGTGGAGGAACATTGCTGAACGTCATTTTTCCAGGGAACCAAAGCTCAAGGGGTTGTGCACAAGTTTTTCGTGGGGAAGATGAAGAGTTACATCAAGTGCATTAACGTAGATTATGTGTCCTCAAGGATTGAGGAGTTCAACGGTGCGTCTCCTTTTCGGATACAGTTTTCAATTATATCTTCAACATCGACTCAGACCTCCAACTTAATGTGAAAGGACTCAAGAGTTTGTATGAGTCATTCAAGGACTATGCGGCCGTCGAAATTCTTGCCGGGAGGTACAAATACCATACGGAGGGTCGAGGGTTACAAGTTGCTCAGCGTCTTGCGTCTTGTATCATTGCCCCCCTGGAATGAGTGTGTGCTCCATTGGCATCTTGTAGGTTTATGTATGGATAACCACCCGTATCTTCCTACATGTTTGTCTTCGATAGACTCGTTGTTCAGGTTGTGGACCACGCGAGTATAATATACCCCCCCCCCCCAAGACGCGGAGAAGGGGATCATCTTCGAGTCATTCCTTCCCGTCGTCCATCTGCTCAAACGGTTTGAGTATAACCCATAGAGGGACTGCATGGTCAAAGTGAACGACCGCTACGAATTTCCCTTTGAAATCGACCTTGGCGAGTTCCTGAACTCAAGCGTGGGTCGCTCGAAATCGTGGGTATATAACTTATACGGGGTCGTTGTTCATAGTGGCGACCTCGATGGCGGCCATTATTCTGCTTTTATCAAGCCCGACCGCGACACTCCATGGCTCAGATTCGATGACGGCAGGGTGACGCCAGCAACGGACAAGCAGGTGTTGGAGGAAAGCTATGGTGGTAAAGTGCTACCAACACACCGTCAGGGCGAAGCCATGAAGCCTTTCCCACGGATTCTACGCCAACAGAAGCTGTTACAGCACAGCACACGCGGAATCACTTGCCGTTCAGCCATTTCACATATGCGCAAATTGGATGACTGGAGCCCGAGCCAGAGGGACAGAAAAATGAGTCTGTGCGTTCAGAACTTCAAGTTCTTTTCTCCATTTGAATTATCCGATCGCAATCTCTTTGAGAGGGTCCTGAATTTCCTCCAATGTGTAAGTATCGACACCGCGTTTACCGATTCGCGCTTGACACTTCAGATGAAATGCCGGAAAATGCTTCAATTGGCACAAGCTTTCTACCGCTTCACACCATCTGAAAATTTCCCACAAGTTTCTTGGCTCTGGACGTAGCTGTGCCTCCCTTTGATGACCCTGGAGCCATTCCAAAGCTCTTCTTTAGCACATCATTTTTTCTTGACTGATTGACAGTCGCAGTTAGAGCGCAGCCCGTGGCCTCTGGGCGAGGAGCGGCAAAATCTTGGATGGCCGGATCAATTGAGACAGATTCTTGGACCTGATCGCATACGCGGTCTTTTACAGATTCTTGCCCGTTCGCTGTTCCCGCACTAGCAGTCCCTCTCCGCCATCCAGAGGCATGTCACTTTCTCTCTCTGAGGCTCAACTCCTAGGCAACTGGTTTGAGACGTTGACCTATGGGATGTATCTCGTGACCTGTGGCTTCTGCGCTCGAACGCTCCTCTGTATCGGCCCGGAGGACCGTTGGCGGAGGCCGAGTGAAGTTAGATGGCTCATTCTCAGTGTGAGCATCGCCCTATTTATGGTGGCGACTTTCGATGTCATCGTAGGCCTCGCTGACCTTGATGTCGAATTTTTATGCTTACGGTCCTGTAGCTTGGTGACCTTGGTCTTCTTCACAACCTGCAAGCATTTGCGTTTTATACAGGCGGAGGAGGAGCAGTACAGGAACTTTCGGATATCTCGGGATGGATCAACGTGACCAAAGTAAGTAGGGATCGTTGTATTTGCTGCAGCTCTTTGATCACTTTATCTAGACTGCTGCACACGTTGCTCAGATGATCTTGGGCGACTTTGTTCTTGCAAGTGCATCCCCCTTTGTCCTGCATACTTCCTTTTAATTCCTTCACCTCCATACTTTTCCAGATATACAGGTAGGCTGTTTGTCACCTCTCCGGCGCATTTCGATTGACGTTGCCCTCATAAGATGCTATATTGTCTACTCCCGCCATTGGAAAGTCCTAATACCCTCTTTAATTCTATATTTCGGTGGTGTTGCTATCGGAATCAAGCTCGTCGAGGCCCAAGCCTCGTTAAATCACGCGGAAATTACCGTGATCTCATCGGACATTCGTCCTTGGTCGGAGACATTCTTCTGTATCACAGCTGTAAGTGCCTTACTTTGCTGTTTATCCCTCTGGAAAAATCGAACCCTGCATCCTTTGATAGGTTCAGAATACGTTGACGACTGGTACGGAATATTCCTATATCCTAGAAGATTAGCCACTGATTATCTCCTTAAAGGTCTCCTCATATGGCGCATATGGCGGGTTGAACGCGAGATTGAGGAATTTCGTATGAGTGCAAGTGGAACGAGAAACAATCATTCCCCGTTGCGCAAAGTCATCCGCGTTATCGCTGAATCCGGATTCGCATATACACTGATGGTGTTTTTGACCTTTCTGGTCGACCTTTGTAATACCAATTTAGTATATTGCTTCGCCGATGCGGTGAGTACACACTTACCTGTAGAAAGTTCATGCTTATCAATATCGGCTATCAGACACACCAAGCGACCGCGATCGCGTTTAATGTCGTCATTATGTGAACCTCTCCCAGTCGTGATGAACAGTTCACTATTTTTGCAGCCAACGGCCGCAGCGCAGCTGAAAATGGTTCTCTGACTGGTCTGCGTTTCCGCGCCCACATTACGGAACTAACAGCCGACATCGACGACGGTGACTTCGCAGTCAAGTCAATAAGAGCGTCGTTTGTCAGTCCTCATGAAGATCTGCAGATGAACACCAACACATATACTACTCATGACAAAACGGAACCAGAAGGTTGTTAAAAATATACTATACTCTGGGTGCTCCACTCATTACTCATTGTCTGACCGTATTTTATCAATATCCATGCATAATATACCAGTACCGTATAATTACCTTCAAATCGTCCGAGTGACGACGGACGTGGGCTTCTGTGGTATCACCCACGCGGAAACCTCAAATGTGACTTCCGAAACCTGCGCAATTTCAATTGGGTATTCGAATTCTGATTCTGAAGACTCGTAATAGCGAATTATTGAACATACATAGCTGGATTACATGTCATGGAGGTGCAGGAATCGAGGTAGAGCGAAAATGGGCGAGACTTAGGAAGCACATTATATGATAATAGTTGAGGGATATTTGGGAAATCATCTCGGAGCCCTCGTAGGATGGAAGCAGTCGGAATGCGAGGAGGCTCCGAGGGTAAGATTTAGGCGTGCTATAAAGGACAAAGCGAAGGTCGGGCTCGCGGAGGCTGCATGGCTTAGCAGTAACCATGCAGTCTTGGTCTCTGAGTAAATCGGAGATCACCAGGCCTCGCATAGATCGAGGGTTCGAACCCCGGTAAAGCCGCATTTAGGAGGGTTCTAGTGGGTATTACCAATCTTGGTCAAGTCCCACACTGTTCGGCATTTGCCGTTCGTGCGTAAAAGCATTCCCGCCATTGGTTAGGAGCCTAAGGAGGTCACATGTTCCTCCGTTCTTTGCGGACCCGAGGGGCTGATCAATTATCCCCAGTGAAAACCCCGGTGAAATGGTGACTCTCGAAGCAACGGTGAAATGAACCAGAACGCAAAATGCTAATGCTAAGTTGGACAAGATCCAACTAACTAACACCAACACTAACACTCCAATCAAATCAACCAATCTCCTCTCTTAATGAGTGTCAACAGTGTGAGTTCGGGGTTTTAAGATCGTATAGACGACCCTAGAGCAAGTTGTACTCGTAGAATTCTTCTGACTGAGTTTTGTCTCGACAAGATTACTTGGTCTCGACGCAAGTCTGTTCTTATAGTAAAGGTCTTTGTCCAAAGGACAGTGCGGCAAATGATGAACAATTGTGTGTGTTTTACGACCAAAGGTCAGGTTTGTTGTCTGTTAAGACGGTAGGGTTGCCCCAAGGTAGTGTTGATACAAGATCTCAGGTAGGTTTCGGTCGAGAAGACTTTCAAATCCAAATCTTTGATCTATTGGTTCTATCTCAGTGTCTAGTGGGCTAACCCCGAGCGACCCTACTCCGCTGATACACCGCGACAACGGGGTACCTCCGGCAATATGTGCTACCTTGTCTCGACAATCCTGCCCGTATTTATACCTAAATCCAAAGTCCCTTACTCCATGCTAATTACTCATATCCCGACCACCGGAACCGCGAATTCCCACAGATTTCGAATGTAATCCCTCCGATTGGTTGGTCGAGGAGTCATCTCGACTCATGAAACTGCTCAGTTGGTTGAGTCTCGAATTGGTTCCGTTTTCCTACTATTCGTCTGTTCTTCGTCAGTAGCTCTATGTCCCGAGCTCGCAAGGGTCTTCTTCGTCTCGACAGCCCTCGTAGCTTGAATACGGTATCCCTAATTATATGGTTGTCTCGAACCCTTCTTGTATAAACTCTTGTTCTTGGTAAACTTCGGATCTCTCCGTGTCTAAATTTGGATGTTACTCCGTTTCCGTAGAATAACATGTGAAACTCTAGTCCGGATCTCGTCGGACTTGACGGTCTGGGCCCACACGTGATCTAACGCGTCGTGGTCTCCATGCCAAATAGATGCAACTTTGGTCTTGTCAATCATTTCTGAGCGACTTCGGTTCGCCTGCGCGCGGTATTGTGAATTTCCTTCCCTTCTCCTTGGTATGTGTCCTAGCAAACAGCCTCAAGCCTTCTGATGACTTGGTTTCTCTGTCACGAAGTCCGTCTCGACCATGCAATAAGCCCGATCTTGGCCCCATTTGTGAAGGTACCGCCATAGGGTCTTCCACATTGTCTCGACAGTGCTAATAGACTTGTAGGCTACTCGTTCGGAGCTCCCGAAAGCCTCTTGTATATAGAGAACGCGTGTTTGACTACTAGAAATATGCAAAATGCGCAAATTCCTGTGTACTTGATTACACGGCTTATCACCGGCGTGGGAGGTATTGGCAGGTATCGACAGGTATCTTGCTGTCACCAAAAATTGTGTATTATGAATTTAAGAGGAATCCCGGTGCCTCACGATACCTCACGATGCCTCAGGTAGCAAAAGTGGGAGCAAAAACAGTTGATATATTGGAAAATATCGGCAGGCACAGTGGGGTATCGTACTACCTCTGCTGACCTCAACCTCGCTCCGCTGATCCTGCTCCCCACCGTCCGCTGCCCGCCGTGCGCTGCCCCACCCCGCAGTGCCGCTGCTCCGCTCAGGCTGCCCCGCCCCCTCCGCTCCGCGCCACGCTAACCAAGTCGCACTCCGTTCCAGTCTACCTCCGCACCCACGCCCCTTCATGCCGCTTGCGTTCCGTAGGCGAGAGGATCGGCGAAGAAGGATGGACGAGGGCAGAGGCGAAGTCGTGTTGGGCATGGGGGATGAAATGTGCACTGGCATTTGTAGTTATCGACGGTCTTTGCGAAAGAAATTAGGACAACGCAATACAATGGAACAGAAGACGCACTTGGAGTGGATGATACACACGACAGACGGGGGCTCTGAAAAATGGGTAAGCGCAAGACACAGGAAATCGAAGCAGAGAGCATACCTTTGCTGATTCAAATGACCCGTAAACCTGGCAGATTCGAGTGAATAGAGAAACTAAGACACCGAGCAACATACGTACCAATGTAAAGCCACACTTGCTTGAAGCGCAATACTGCTGATGAGGGCGAGTTTCGATCTTTTGGAACATCAACAGACTTGAAGAGACTTCCACCTGGCACCAGGAACATTTGCCCAAAGAGATATGCAGCCGCAGTGACGACTCAGCGGGGTGGTTTAGGGGGTGACACGAGCCGTTGTGGTTGGGACGCGGTGGTGCGGTGGTGCGCAAGGTCGACACTGCCGAGTCGTCGCCAAGACGGGCAGCGCGTCGTGTGAAGAGGACTTGCAGGAGGAAAGGAAGATGGGAGTTAGAAGAGAGAAGTGTCGTGCTGGCACGTCTAAGTACGTACGTCATTGGTGACTCATGCATGTCCGTGGCGCTCATTGACTAATGAATTGAAAGTTTTTGAAGCTCGACATTTTGTTTTATTTTCGGACAAGCTTTCTGAGAACACACGATACCTGTCGATACCGTCCTGGCCAAACGATACCTATCGATACTTGCCAATACCTCCCGTGCCAGGGTTTTCACTGGGAATTATCAGTTGCCGGAGGTTATAACAAACGCACCACCAAAAAAAAATAATAAAAAAAAGGTCGGGCTCGCGATGTGTGAAGTCAACGCAGAGACGACCGCTTGAGAGTCGTATCCAAGTTGTACATCAGCGCTACTTTCATTATTAGAGGTCCATCACATGCCCGACGGATTGACTTGCCAAGGGTGCGTTCTGTAATCACGATTGAACTGGGGATCGGTCCTGACGGGACAGACTTACGCGGAATTCTTCATCCTAGAAGAGGGACAAATAATTATGGTTCGAGGTAGTGGGGAGCATACAGACGAGATAACTCCACAGGTAAACCGTGGAGACCATCAGGAAAAACCCCCTTTGACATTTCGCTACAAGTGGGGAGAAATCTTCGGAATCACCGACATTTCATGCAGAATGTCAGCAATTGGCATATTCTCGAAAAATGTTAAAATTGACTGGTCCCTGAAAATTGTTACCAATTTTCCAACAATTTTCGACGATTTGAAGCCAATAGTGACATAATGTAGCACAATGTGAGACCTTTACTTGGATTGTAATGCAGGAATAAAATAAATGGTTGTATTGCACACCCGAACTACTGTACATGTGGTAAACTAATATACTACATTAAACTAGCAACCACACCATCATACCACACCATCATTCGGGGACCCTCCTCCTCCACCTCCGCCCCGACAACCCCACGAGCACATCAAATGTATGCAAGCAACTCTGAAGACGTCGTCAATACGGGCCGAGATAATTGATGCAAATTTTGCTTACCGCGGTCATGGGGAACACATAACCTGCAAGTCATCTAAATCATCTGTGGTGATACACAAGATACAGATGGAGGTGATATAGAACTCACCGGGAACTTCCGTGGGGCGTGGGTGTGTATTAATGGACGCCAGAGAGGTGAGTGCACGTTTGTACAATCTACCATAAATTATGATCCGGAGCGTGGAATGGGTTCGTGTGCACACACCATAGAACAAGAAGGCGTAGATTGCGGCTGGAGGAGAGGCTGAGAGTGTTGACGATCGAGACTAAATGCAACAGTGATCAGTCAGCACGATGGAGTGGTAAAAAAAAGGGTAACACACCTGCGCTGAAACAATATCGATGACATGTAGAAGCGGCCCGCCGGGGAGCGCAGGACATGCGGCACTAGACAGGTCTAACAGGAAAGGTGAGTTCAAGAATCTGGGTAAAAGAAGGCCTCACCATGCTAAGAGCCGATGCGCCCAAGCTTCGGCGATGCAGCCCATCGGGAATGGCCGATGCACCCTGGAGATCTTGACGAAGGATCTGGGGACGTTCAGCGGGGTGTTGGCTCGATGTGAAGGCCATAGAACGATACCTAGGTAAGTGGGAAGAGAAGGGTGAGTGGTGAAGATGGGGGGAAAGGAAGAAGGAATGTGACGTTGCCTGACATGGCTTTATCAAAACGAACCATCTTACGCGAACACGTGCACATTACGGCGGCGGGCGCGGGCGGTGTTGATACGCGTCGGTTAGGACTTAGAAGGATTTCGTCGAAACCAAGTTGAAACCCAATGAAACTTTTCGCCCGCAACGACGGCAGCTAGGTTTCCTCGTGTTCCTCTTATTGTTTGAATGACTGAACCTTCGTGAATGGTTGAAACATGCTGACATGTTATTTTCGTGTCACCTTGGACCGAAAAAAATTACTTCTTCTGATTCATTCAAGCCTTGAGCATTTCAGGACCTAAAATACAGTTATGCCATTATTTAAGATTGATTCTCAGGTTTTTTCAGAGGAATGGTCAAGTGTGTCTAGAAATGTCAACATTTGGTTGACATTTATCAACAATTTGCAACACTCTGAGATTGTCAGAAATTGGTGACAAAATTTGAACAATTGGCAAAGGGGTTTTTCCTGATGACGGGCGAACTGTACATATTCATGATGTGTTTGACAGGGATTGAACAAAACGAGCGGCTACTACATGGTCTACATATCAAGAGACCAACATTCTGGTTGTTGGCGAACCCGACCGCGTACATGATGTACAACTCGCTCTTTCTAGTGTGAGGTTCTCGGTAACGATTCTCAGATCAGTCAGCAGGTTGGCCCCGTTTATGGCTTCACACGGCTTTGTAGGATGACCACTGTGTTTTGCATTATTGCGTTGTTACAGAGTCAATGCAAGTAATCTACTACTGTATATTCATTTCAATGTCCAGGTTTGACGTGGGAATTGTTTACCACGCGAGAATTCAATATTCTGTAGGGGAATCGCTACGCACAGAAGAAAACGGACTCCACCAAGGAAGCCACTGGAACCCGTGGAGGAGTAGGTGTTGGGTATGAGTTGGATTCCTTCCTGCCCCAAGCGGCTCCACACCGAAATAAAATTTGGACAAATTAGTTCCTGTAAAGATCTTCGTGCTCGGAACCAGATACAGAATCGCTCACGCGAAGAAACTATTATAAAGACGTACAAGACGTGAGTAATGGCAGAATTTAACTCGAACTTGAACCCATAAGATTTGTAAATGGAGTGCACGAAACTACGTAGCTTTGACATGCTATAAGATATACTTGGAATTAATCAAAGGTCACCCATTCAGCCCCCTCCGGGTCGATCTCCTCCGACGGACTCCGGATACAGTCAAGGAAGGAATCCCCACAATTAGCCCCAGCATCATTCACGATTGAGGTTATAGGGATCGTCTCACAGAACGAATCTTCGCCGTTACTCTCAAGGACCGAGTCCTCACGCAGCCGCCTACGAGAGTATGCCGAGACCCCCCAATCATTACCTACCTCCGACGCCCGCCGGATTTGTTCGAGGAACCACCGCATGCAATTGCTGTGTTTATGGATCCTCCGCGCGTAGAACTCGACGTTGTCGGGGTCAGCTGCCACGTACGAGCATCTCCGAAGTCCCTGGATGTATGCATACATTTCGTCGACCAATTCCTCATTGCCGAGGTTCCAGTGGATCGGGGCCGGGCGTGCGGGGTACCTCGGCCGCGCCTCGATACGGAAGGAGAGGGCGTCGATGCGGTCGCTACGCGGGGCAATTTAGTATGTATCTAGTACATCACTCGTTTTGATGCTCATTGTGGCGCACCATCGTAGACACTGCGCGCCAGTATCGCCGGGAGGATATGTCTTCAGCGTCTTCCGCGCGCTGTGCAAGACCGGGCCCTTGACTGTATACGTTGTAATGAATAAATCGAGAAAAACATGGTGGGAGAGAACCCACTGCCACGAAAGACTAGCTGTCCGGCCGAGACCATCCGTGTGCGCGGGCGGATATCCGAGGCGATGCGCGATCTCGGGGCTAGCGGGGTTGAAGCATTTGGCAAAGTGAAACTGCCGGAGGAGCTAGCTCGTAGTCCGCATGCGACCACGCGGACCCACCAACGCGCGCTTGCATGAATATATGCGGCATCCCGAGGTCGTGAGCGTCGGCGTAACTGAGACGACTCCGGCCGTAATGATGGATCGTGCGACCAGAAGAATGTGAAACGCAGAGGACGAAAGCGCGCACACGAACGTAGAAGACAACAGAATGAGATTATGTAATTCCGACAAACAAGTGTATATAGCGTCCATATTCCAACACACCCCCTCGCGCGAAGTCCGAATAAAAAAGTTCAAGAACAGTTACCCCCACGACCTCGATGTCCACGTCGAGTTTTCTTCTTGTCTGCATGCACCCCCTCAAACTGAGAATGGAAAGATGAAGGAGAGTTGGAATGAGAAATGACGGGAGTGTCAATGGTGGCGCCGTTGGAGTTGGAGTCGAAAGAATGTGTATCTGCAAGGTAAGCAACATTGTCCGAGTCTTCATCATGCAAGTCATCAAAGGCGATGGCGGCGCCCGTGCCCACATTCCCTTTTGACAATGCCAGATATTTGGCTTTGACGTCGTCGGGCATGTCAGCGACGCAGCGACGGGCGACATGGCCAGGACGGCCGCAGCGGTGGCAGACACCATCCTTCTCCTTCGAATTACCCCAATCAAAACGACCTGCAGCACTCATCGCTGCGTTCGATGGGTCGGCCGTCGACGATGGGTCATCCTCGACATCTTCCTCCTTCTTGATCGACTGCGCGACACTGTCTGAAAGCTTCTCCTGCATTTCATGAGCCTTGATAGCGGAGATCAGTGCAGCAAGTTTTGGGAATGGGGTGGTATTGGATAGCGTGGAGCGAATGGATGAGAACGAAGGATGGAGGCGGAGGAGGATGAGGTCGGCGAGGTCGTCGTCGGATGGGGTATGACCGATGCCCTTGAGCTGGCGGGCGACGGAACGGATGGCCTCGATGTAGATGCTGACGGGTTGTTTAGGATCATGGCGAATGGAGTAGAGCTGGTTACGGAGCGCGAGGCGGAGCGCGGACGTATCCTTCTGATATTCGTCCTTGAGAAGTTTCCACGCTTCGACACCTGTGGCGACATCCGCGATGATACTGCGGTAGTCAGCGCCGATGAGAAAATAGAGCATTGAGTACGCGCGCTCGTTGCTCCGAACCCATTTTTCCGCTTCAACCGCATCCGACGGCTTCTTCTTCGTTCCATCAACGATCTCCCATACGCCCTCAAGCTGAAAGAAGACCTGAACATCTTTGCTGAACGAACTCCAGTTGTTGCCGTCGAAGATAGCGATACGTGCAAGAAAGGGATTATTGGTGGTCGACATAATGAGTGGTGGGTGGAGGTGAAATGAGAAGGAATGTGAGTGGGAATAGAATGGAAGGGTATATTTTGGGGAGCCAAACTGCGCTCAAGCTTCAAGGAAGGAGCAGCTAGCGTCTACACCTGGTGGAGAATCCCCAGGGAGCCAAACTGCGCTCAGGCTTCAGAAGGAGCCACTAGCGTCTACACCCGAGTTATGGAGTATCACCAGAACGACGCAAACAACCACAAAAGAGCGCAAAAACGGAGGCCGGGGCCCTATAACCTGTGAAACGCAGAGGACGAAAGCGCGCACACGAACGTAGAAGACAACAGAATGAGATTATGTAATTCCGACAAACAAGTGTATATAGCGTCCATATTCCAACAAAGAAGGCCTCGTTGAGGGGGGGGACGTGCACGAGGAGTTCAACCCCGACTTCGAGGTGTACCCTGGGTTGAAAGAGGAAGAGATAGGCATCTTGAGTTGGTGCGTCCGCCATGAAGGTGCCACGGAGAGTATGACTGTCGGCAGAGTGCCAGATTGAGATCGCGTTGAACGAGAGGTGGGAGACCAGGACTGTCAACGGATCTAATCAGATAGATGCCTTCGAAGCGGAAGGGAGGTTGCGCCACAAACATGAGTTTTCGTCTGAGAAACCATGTTATAATGATCCCGACGGATAAAGCTTTGGATACTGTACTATTTCGACCAAATGTTCAGGTGACAGGTGACAGAGGGTCGTGAAATGAACAAATTTGGTGTAGGTGACGGTGACAAACTGATTTTGCGGCCCAAATAGGCCTAAAAAACGACAAAATCTTCGGTCCGGCAACTGCCGGACGTCCATTTATGGAAATTTGGCGTGATTGCCGAGAAATGAACACCTAGAAAAATGAACATCTTCGGTGACGGGTGACATGGTGTGATCATTTGGTCGAAATAGTACAGTATAGTCACCTACCTAGTACCGGATATCCGACTGTTTTGAAGACGTTGTTCGCTTGGGAGAGCCACCACTTTTGCACGTTCTGCGCCTGGTTCAATTGGACAGATCTAATCAGATGGCGGACGCCGCGAGGAGCTCTTCTTGCATCATCAAAAAGATCCTGATAATTACATAATTCTTCCACAATTCAGTCGGGGGATTGGCCTTGAAGCACAGGTATCATGAGCGCACCGCGTCCAGCCGTCACCGAGTACGGCCTCACGTCCAAATCCATATTGATATTGACGTCCGGTCGAGGTGTCGTGATACACCCACTCCTGCCAGTGTGGCTGGACATCCGCGCGTCCCAGCGAATTCGAGAACACGCTGCTACGTATACTTCCCGAAAGAGGACGCGAAGCCAGAGTCGGATTTGATTTGGCCTCCCAGAGTGAGCCAAGCAAGCGCGACGTCGCCGGTCCAAAGGGAGACGTCGCATTCCCGAAACGTGCCGTAACACAATGTCGTCGAGCGCCATTTCAGCGAGCAGCGCAGTTTTCGAACGCAGCAGCGCCGAAGGTGACGAGAAGGCTGGGTGCGACGGCGGTGGAGAGTGCAGGGGCCGTGGGGAGGGGTGGGTGGTGTTGGCCCGGGGGACGTGGCGCCGACGTCGACGCAGAGACGGCCGGTGGACATGCGGATCCATGCAGTATAGACTATAGTCGGGGCTGTCAGAGTCGTATAGCCATACATGTACACCCGTCTGGGTGTTCCAATACGCCGCCGCGGCCTGGAAGCAGAAGCAGGTGTGTATGGAAGGAAAAAACAACTTACATTCAAATCTCGGCACTGGCGTTGATATGCAGACGTATCGGTGTAACGGATCTGAGGGAGGCACTCATGATCACTAGAGTGTACTCTAAATACGCCGAGGCCAAAGGAGATCTATTGCGATGCATATCCCGAACCTTCTCCACTGGCAGGACACCTTTGAAAGACTTTAAATACTGTGAGATATTCATTATGTGACTAACTACGCACCATCGTGATAAATCAGGCCATTGACGCTAGCAGATCGTGTGATACCGAATAGTTGGAGTGACTTGATCCCTAGTCAACGTCGCCCTGCTTCAACTGCCGGCAAATACCGTGACACACCGGCACCCCTCACGCATTCAATCCACTTCCGTCCTCCACTATCATACCAAGGATAAATAAGCATGCATGCACCCACCCGTGACTTGCGTTCTCAAATCAGGACCATCGTAAATGATCATGACCGCGGTCATCTGCCGAAAATCCGCGCGTGGTGGAGGGCCGATTTGTCGCTTTCCAACTTGCAACCGCCGGCACCCGCCGTATCAGCACGCCCGTCTTCTGTCGATCGTCGCACATCGCGGCGATACTCGATGATATCGGCCCTGCCAACCTCGGACAGGAGATTCAGGTCCCCGAGAGGAATGGAGCGGAAGTCTGATGACGCGCAATGTCAGTTGAGTTCTCAGAAATAATCAAAATGTATTACCTGACTCGGGTGGACGAGAGGAAGGAAAGCCTGCGTTGAAAGTACCGCCCAAGATTGTGAAGTTGCTACAGTTCTCGAACATTGACATCCTGCGTTTTCGTTTATGCCCTAGTATTGAGGAATGTACTATACGTAGAAGGCGAAAGGTGGAGGCTTGTCAAGACTGCGTGGCAGCGAACTACACAGAGAAGGAATGACAAACACTGTTACACTGATACCCATCCATCCACTGATCTAAAGTCCAAGCTTAGAACGAGACGGTAACGAGATCTACCGTCTACGGCGACTCTCATCGCCGGCGGTCGGTAGACGAAAAAATAGGTCATTTCCCAAGGCTTTAATTTACCCGAAAACGCTCTCCAGGTTTATGTCTCGACAATCGTCGGACTTGATCAGTCATGCGACAGTTGAATTGCTCGTACCTCCCTTGTTGTTGCCGCAAGGTTGCCGGAGGAAGAACGCACGTGCATGTGAGACAAACAAGCGTCAAGTCTTTCCTCCTCCCACTTCCATCTCGATCGCTCGCCTCTTCCACACAGGTTTAATAACAATTGTAGCGCGCTTTGCGGCAGAGCCCACTAACTAGTGATTGGATCAATATGTTCGGACTCCGACACCCCAAAGAAAAATTTGGGTTGAGGCACACATTGAGCTAGAACTCCGTGAAAGACCATCATGCAAATGCTAAGGTGAAAGAAAGAAGACAACTCTGTGCTGTTTTATAACTAGAGGCCCCCAGTTTTGCGCCTGCATAGCTAGTAATCAAAACTTTGAATCAAAGTTTGTGTGCAGGCTGGCAAGCACTACACGGTGTTTCGCGATGAGTAGCACACCCAAAAAAAAAAGATATATATTTTATCATCTGAAGTTGAGATCGCGCAGGGTACAAGAGTTTTCATTGACAAGTGATTCTCCCTATTGAGCTGTATATTTGAAGGACAAGTTACATTCACTATCCCAATTACATCCTATTAAAAAATCTGAGCCAATCGGAGCACTATAGCTACTATAGAACATGTACTCATGTCAGATAGTAAAAAACACCGAAAATTGAACGGGTAAATTATTTTGAGATGCTTAGAAGAAGTCGTAATACACAGGGCCCTGCGGAATTTCAGCGCGAATTGAATGAGCCTATTTCCAGAGAGAACTGTTGAGATTTGAGCTTGCAATTGCTGTTCTGGTGAAAACTTACCACAAACAGAAAAAAAACAGCTGCACCTTAAATTCTGCTAAGGGCTAAGAATTCTCACTCTGATATGTAAGTATGTTCAAAATGGCTGGAAATCTGAATACATAGACTCTGATTAGAGCTTATTGGCAAGTGATGAAAAACACATCTTCTTTATTATGATATGAGGGGGGGGTATAGCTATGATGGGCCAGACCGCCGGCATCCTCAGGATCATACCCGAAAACTCGGTATGATTGGATGCCGAGCCGCGTGGCCTATTCTTGCCGAGGCACCGGGCAGGACTCGTGCCGGCCGGGTATGACTCAGACAGCGAGCCGAGAAGGCTCGTGCCGGGGTGTCATGCACGGCATCTGACTCGGCCCGGCCCGGCCCTCAGGAGCTTGGCGGAGAACTCGAGCTCAGGAGCATCCACCGGCCGAAACTGAAGGTGAAACCTCCACGGGACACGACTTAGCATTCTGGGTAGACCTCTGGAGCATGCCAATGATAATTAGGGACCTTGTATATTGTGAAGTACTAAATACATTTGTCTTGCTACTTCCCCATCAATTTATTGACGGGCTTACACATGCATGGTGGTATCTGACCTGGCCTGACCGTCGAGAACACGGGTGCTTGCCCCGGGTGAGACTCACACCAAGACCTCCACGGGAGCTCGGCAGGGCTCAGCACGCAGGGTAGAACCCCACGGGAGCTTAGCAAGACTCGGGAACTAACACTGGCCGGGACTTAGGCCGAAACCTCCACGGTAGCTCAAGAGGACCTGACATACAGGGTAGAACTCGGAAGCACACTAACCTACGGGAACTTAGCAGGACTCAAAATGGGGCGAGAATGGGGGAGCTTGCGCTGGGACTTAGCCCGAGACCTCCGACACGGTGATAAGGCATGCATTCATGCATGCATGAAAATACGCATTTTCGCGATTTTCAACCAACCATTTACTACCCGAGTGAGATACAATTGAGGGTACACATTCAGCCTGGAATGGTGTACTACACCGCAGGAACCATAAATCCGGCATAACAAGAGCTATAGTACTCGAGGATGGTACCTAAAAGGACCAGAATTGTGACTAGAGCCTCCGCTGGGCACTACATTAGTGTGTTCGAGGTGAACAAGGGCAGTAGGAAGCGACATGGGAGTCTGAATGAGTGCGCACGGACCGAGGCCAGAACCAGAATTATGCCATACTCTTTCCGAGTGTTTCATTGTTGTGAAGACATTGGGCATGATCCCGAAAACAGAATTAATGAAGAATTGAATTGTTGGTCTCCTTTGGACGATCAAGTTCCCACACACTGCGGTGATGCGATTAAGGACTATGGCATGCCGAGGTGTGGAACAGACAATATAACCAAAATGGGTATAGAAACCCGAACAGGCACAGTTAGACCTGTCATAGGTTGCGAGCTGACTGAGCAAAAGCAGAATCCCATTTGGATATTATCTCCTTTTATTATCTGTAACTTGTATAAAAGCTGTAGGATTACTCGTATGTAGGCAGTAGACTCTCCCCCCATTTTCCGGGTGCTTGAGTAGACTCGAGACAGAATAGAAGTGGTGTTGAGATTATTTGAAACCGAGAGAACTGAGACCCCTTCGACCTCTGAATCTTAGACTACCTAAGTGCTTGTCGTGAAGACTAGAAGCCAGTATTGTCTATTCAGACTCGAACTCCTTGATCCCTCGTAGCTGTAAGCTCGGGACTTGGATTTATAGACTACATAAGTGCTCGTCGTGAAGACTTGAAGCCAGTAGTATCTACTCAGACTCCAACTCCTTGAACCCTTGTAGCTGTAAGCTCGGGACTTGGTTTTATCTATTCTCTCACACAAGAACAACTTACCTGCGAATCGAATTTCCTAGAAGCTGTAAGCTCAGACAGATTCAGCAGTGTAATTAATAGAACCTACCCACTTTATTCCTGTTCTCACCCACCCTAGAATAAAACAAAGACTCCGAATTGCCATTGAACTCTTGCGGGTGATACGTACCCTACCCCCGAACACACACACACGAGATACTTGAGAGAAGTTGTGAATTGATTAGATTTGATTTGGGTGTTAGTTGAGGTCACTCGCTGCGCTCTTACTTATCAATTAGATTTCACGGCTACACACAAGTGTACCGTTTCAACGGGGGCTCGACAGAACTCAGCACTGGTAGAACTCGGAAGCACAACGGGAAGTGTATATCATGAAGTGCTACGTAAATGTGTCTTGCTACTTCCCCGTCAATTTTTTGACGGGCTTCCACTAGTCTATATAATAATATTGAGCAGGGGGACAACTATGCAGGCCCAGACCTCCGGCATCTCACGCATACCCAAAAAAGTCGGCAGGACCCGGAGACTCGGCAGGACTCGAGCCGGGGCGAGAACACCGAGAAGGGTCCTGTTGTGCCGAGGCACTTGGCAGGACCAGTGCCGGGGAGTCATGCACGACATCTGACCCAGCCCGACCCTCGGGAACGGGTCGAGAACTTGGGGACTTGTGCTGACCGAGACTTACGCAGAGACCTCCACAGGAGCTTGGCAGGACTCAGCATGTAAGGTACAACTCTGAGCATGCTGCAGGGGATGAAAACAAAGAAGGATCTACATTGTAGAAAACAACCACCACCATCTATGTCGATGTTGTTGTTCCGTTCTCGCTGAGCTTCAGGCACTCTGCGGGGACGATAGGTCATCATCCTGTACCACCTGGTAACCCCAGGTGAGGTTTCGTACGCCCATCGCCCATCACGAAAATTTTTCGTCATCACTGCACAACAAACATGCCCCAGAGCTCCCATCCCCTTCGCCCTCGACCACCTTTTAAACCTCAGACGCCCAATCCCCAGAGCCGGTTCCTACACCGTGTTTTCCCCTTGTATCGATATCCACCGACCACATCTCATCCGGCTTGCGCTCGTTTTCGCCTACGCCGGAGGCACCTACACCAATCTCCCGATCAGCCGTCTTTGCTGTTGATACTGAGCACCATCAAGGACCTGTTGGAGGGGATTGCTGAGATGCATACATCAGGAAAAAATGTTTTCCTACGTTGCCACCAGCCAGTGTCTCAAGCATTGGTAGGCCCGGTAGCTTCTGCCACTGATCAGTAGCCCTTGGTAGCCTTCGTAGCCCCGGAGTCAGGATCAGTAGCGCGTGATAGCCGGCACCCAACGGATCAGTAGTACCGGGAGTGGAGGCCGAAATGGAAACAGTATTTCGGTGATTCAGTCATGCCAAACATGCGGAATCAATGCTATAAGTGAGCCTGCGACTGACCTAGGAGAAAGGAGAAAGGGATCCAAAGGCACAAGCAGAACCTTATCCGCGTATCCGCTCATTGAAACACGAAGTCTTTCAAAGTCCGATGCACGTGCGCGATTGCGTGATTGTTTCGACGCCAAACAAGCGTTGGTTGATCCATCTTCTCTCTTTCCCCCCATCTCCACGTCCTTTCCCCTCCGCGTTTCCATCGTCTCACGTCCCATATTGGCCCTTCAAGTCCTCTAGTACCCCACCTCTCGTACCTGGAGCCTGTCCTGATTCAATTCCGGTGCCAAGCTGCCGCTCAAAGCTCGTCAAGCCTTGTCAAAGATAGTCGCTCCTCAAGGATGTCTTTGGTCTCAATGCCTGTTGCTGGGGATATCAAGAGGGGATTTACTATGCAAGCACTTCCGGGCTCCCTTTGATATCTCTCCAAGCTCTTGGAGGATCGCCTTGGACTGCACGCACATCAAGCCCTTGCACGTGGGACGCTGCTGCTTCTGGGCATACATCTTGAACATAGTCGCGCCGATGGTCCCCCCAGGTGATTTATTGAGCATTTCCCGTCGCATTTCTTTCTCCTTTTCCGTAGTTCCCGCCCGATTGGCACGCCCGCTGCACTGGAACGACGCCGCATCCTTCCTTCTTGGCAACGGCCATCGCCGGTCACATACAAGTGAGTTGTCCATCGCGCGGCGTCGTCTTCTTTCTCACTGACCAGTTTTATGCTACACATAGGCAGTTCTGACCCTTGCCCTCACCGGCATTTTTCCTCTTCAGCTTCTCATGCTCCGCGCACATATATGACTCCTTGTCGTGTGCGTATGATTCTGAGATGGGTGCATGAGGACGATGCTTGACTAGAGTCGCCGTCTATATCTCCTCTTCCTCCAATGTAGACACATTCGTGTTGTCGTTAGATTTGAATTCATCTGTTTTTTATGGTATCCATCCGTGTGTTTTGAGTGCAAACTACCTGAGTTATTAGTGGATATCATGCTCTACTAACTACTACTGAGGCTAACAGTCAGTGCTACGAGGAGCTACGGTAGCGCTACGGTAGCTGTACGCCGGAGCTACCAGCGGCTATCAGTCTTTGGCGGAGAGCTACGCGGTGCCAAATAAGGGGGACTAGACTACGCAGCAACCACGGTTACGCAGACTATTAGACAGGCCCCGTGAAGCTCCCGCCAAGGATTGTCCGCAAAAATCGCCAAATTTGGCCTGAAAAAGCCACTTGTTTGGGCCAACCCCGGCCTAAAAAAGCCACTATCGGACAAGGGTTGACACGTGAGGCACCCAAAAATAATCGATTTTTTTCTCCGGTGCGCGTCACCAGTACTCTAAACAAGAAAAACGAACAATCTATTAGCGTTTGTAGATACCTTGAGGGTGACCTTTTTTACCTCTTGCAAATCATCCCCGGCCAAGGCAAAATTTCAAAATCCGGGCTCAAAAAGCCATTCGGCGGACAGGGCCAGTGGATTTTGGGCCTCAAAAAGCCACTTTTCGGACAAGGAAATCGCAAAATTTGGGCCTCGAAAAGCCACTTTTCCGGACAATCCTTGGCGGGAGCTTCACGGGGCCTTATTAGACGCTACGTATCCAAGTCATTTTTTCCTGATGTAGGTGGATTGCCGCTGCCCAGGAGCGACCTCGACCTCAATATTGGTTGCGTAGCGACGCCAATCATGATGATGAAGCCGCCAGCGACACATCCGACACCGCTCACACACCACATCATTCGTCTGTACCACTCCTTCGACAACTTTCCTCCCCGCCCTCCTCTGTTCCTTACCTATCGTCGCCTTCAGAGCCAGCTCCAGCTGTACCGGGTCCGCTCGGTCTCGGCTAAATGATGCGCCTTTCCTATTTTCCGTTCTGACGATGTGTCGACGGTTAGTAAAGGCATATATCTTTTCTCAATTACTCTTCACTCTTGGGTTCGTCGAGGTACATGTACCTAAGTGTTTATCACGTAGACGAATATCACATTGTTAAATTGTTAAATACATTTATCTTGCTACTTCCCCGTCAATAATGATGGGCTTACGCTATAGGATAGTAGCAAGGGGAACATATTGTGAGTATTAGCCATGCCCATACTAACGAATGTCCAACGGGATCAGCTTAGGACAAAAGAACAAAGGAGGGTATAAGCAAAATAAAAATGGGGGCCTGCGGGCAAGGATGGTAACAGAACTGAAAGAAAAGAGAGGGACAGATTAGGGACAGATCTAATAGAATCTTCCTCTGACCGTCAATTTTTGACGGGCTTACTCTAGTTTTTGTATACTATCAACGTCTCCGTTTCGATTGTGGCTCTTGATTTCCACGTAACTGATACCGGAAGTGGTTTTCTGCCGGTTTCTGGCCAAAAACAATGCATGCGCACCCATTTTTTTTGGCTAGCCCAACCATCTGCATGGTCGCAGTAACCACTGACTTTTAAGAGGGCCACACAGACTCCCGGCTTCGAGCGCAGAACCTGCAAAACAGGCTGTGGAGATTTGTGGAGCCAGTTTTGATCAAGTAGCTCGCCATTTTTCATCGGTACAAAATATTTCACCAGTTGCCAATAAGCTCTAATGTCTCTGTTTTGATTGTGGCTCTTGATTTCCCCGTAATTGATACCGGAAGTAATTAGTTTTCTGCCGGTTTCTGGCCAAAAAGAACGCCTGCGTGCCCAATTTTTTTTGGCTAGCCCAACCTGCATGGTCTCAGTAACCACTGACTTTTGAGAGAGCAACACGGACTCCCGGCTTCGAGTGCAGAACCTGCAAAACAGGCGGTGGAGATTTTGTGGAGCCAGTTTTGATCAAGTCGCTCGCCATTTTTCATCGGTACAAAATACTTCACCAGTTGCCAATAAGCTCTATTTTCTCAAAGTTATTGTAATTACCGCTGGAGTAGACTGTGAATGCGGAGCAGACAGAGTCGGAATACCACTGATAACTTAATACCGGCAGACAGCAGAGGGTCAAAATTCCTAAAACTAAATGAACTCAACAGCCATGGCCATCTGTCTGCTTCCGTGGAAGCCCATGGCGACAGGTCAAGATAATTGATGACCCCCTAAAATGGCAAAAAAAAAGGTAACCTTCGGGACTCGAACCTGCACGGGAGATACGGTTGTTTGTTCGTGATTGCCGTGGGAAAAAGGCGTACTTGAAATAGGGCTCCCACTACCTAAAGTTAGTAGGCATGCCGGCCATGCTAGTTTCTCGAATGAATACACCGTCTACCGAGGCGTCGCAGCTCCGTAAAGCATTGGCTGTCTACGATCCGGAAGATGGTACGAGCGGCGACGGAGGTGGGCTTCCAAGTTCTACTCACCGTGTCCGTTCCCCGCTGATCTCCCCTACAGGTTAGATACATCGATGACACGCTCGCGAGGTGTCTCTCTTTCGCTGACGAACCACGAACAACGTTGCCACGGTTCCGAAGCCGGTGTCGCGCATTCTCGAGGTGAGCTTCTCTTGCTCTTATCTTCTTTCCTATCCGCGTCCTCCTCTCACTCCATTTCCATTTCCATTTCCATTTCCCGCTCCCTCCCCCTCGTCTGCCGTGGCCCTCCCTCCTTCTCATACCCCCTGCCTTCCCTCCCCCTACGCTCCACACGCCCCGCTCCCGGCTCCTCACGCTATCCCCTGCACCCACGCTGACCCTTGCCTTTCTTTCAGATACCCGGGCATCGGCATACGTATTCAAAGCCCATGGCGGGCGAAGATACCTCCGCCACTAATGCACGCACTCGCAGCCGACAAGTCGGGCTCCGTAGACGCTTAGGGTACGCTCCCTTCTCTCTCGAGTTACCTCCCCGCCCCATCCGTACCTTACCTTCCCCGCGCCGCGCCATCCTCCCGTCTTCGTGTCTCCACCTGGTCACTTCCCGCTCCGTAGCCATTTTTGCGTCACCCCCTTGTTCCCTCCTCGCGTGCTCTTCTTCTGTTGACTGTATCCCTTCTTCCCCATCCCTGCGTGCTCCTCTCATCGCCGCCTCTCCTCCCCGACCCTGTCCTCGCCGTTTTCCTCTCGTCCCCCTCCTTCCTTTTCGTCCCCCTCCTCTCCGATCTTTCATCTGTCGCATATCACGTCCTCCTCCCATCCCCCCTTCTGTCGCCCTCTCCACCCCCGCGCTCACCCGTCGTCCTTATCATCCCCTCTCCCCTCCTTTATTCGCGGCGTCCTACCGGCACCTTCTCTTCATCTCCCCTTCCCATCCTCGTATCTACCCTCCTCTCCCCTCTTCCTCCTCGTCCTAACCTCCGCCTCGTCCCTCACGTCGTCTGCCCCCTCCCCGCTGCCTTGCGCCCTTCCTTGCGCCCAGCGCTCCGCGCCCCGCCCACTTCCCCGCGTCCCTCCTCGCCTGCCTTCTCATCATCTCCTCCCCGCTCTCCCCCTCGCCCCCGTCCGCTCTACGCCCTCACTCACCTTCCCACCTCTCCTCCGCGTCGTCCCCACGTTCCCCCTCTCTGCCCTCATCGCCCGCCCCTCTCGTCTCGTTCCCCTTCCGCCCTCATCTCCCCTCCCCGTCCGTCTCTCGCCGTCCTCCCCTCCCTCCCCTCCGTCCTCCCCATTCCTCCCCGCCGTCTACCCCCATCTCATCCACGTCCCTGCTCTCCCCATCCATCCCACTCTCGACTTCCCCTTCTTCCACCGTCATCTTCGCCGTTTGCTAACCCGCCTTCCCGCAGATGTCGAGCGATACCCGCCGAAGAACCCCGCATATTCCGGTGCGCGGGGGTGCGGACGACTGGGAGTGAGAATGGGGAGGGTGGGGATGCACAGCGGAGGCGGTATCGGGGAGCGGGGAGCGGGATTTTGAAGAGACGAGAGTGGGATGCTCGTCTTCGCGGGCGCGAGGCGGAAAGCCCTCACCGTCAATCTCGCTTACGCGCCGGAGGCGGCGGCGGCGGCGGCGAAGGCAGCAGAGACGATGGAGCTGGATACGCATCCTTCTTGCCGCCGTCGCCCTTGTAGCGTTGTACTGGTGGTGCGCGCGCTGCAGTGCTAGCGGCTGGTGCAGCGGGCAAGCGGAGTGTGCGTCGGGGGAGGGATGGAGGGGATGGTCAGCGGTGGGAGGGCGGAGCCTGTGTGCCTTCGAAGAGGGGAGGGCGGATCATGTGCCTTCGCAGGAGGGGTGAGGACGAGGAGCGATCCGCGATCAGCGAGAGGAGAGTGAGCGGAGCCCATGTTGTGTCGGAGGATGGGTGGCAGCGCGGCGGGGGTCGGGAGGTGATGTGGAGCGCGGGCGCGGGGGAGAGGGCGCGTTTGTTTCATCACCTCCAGGGCGGCGCGCGGCGGGATGTGCATCGTGTGTGTATGTGAGGAGTGGGCCGTCTTCCTCGCGTGGAGTTTGTGTGTCGCGCGGCGCAGATGGTGAGAGAATGAAGGCGCGCGGGCGCATGGGCCCCGCACGGAGTAGAGGGAGGCGTCCGAGTTGTTGATGCTGCGCTAGGGGGCGTACAGGGGGCGTACACGGCTGTGAAGACGGGTTCGATGGGGAAGCGGAGCGTGGCGCTCTGATTTGTCGCTGACCCGATGGGTGGGCCCGTGTGACGAAAACCGCGCCCGTCCCTGCTCCTTCCCATTCTTCTCCGCACGGGGCGGAGAGTGAGCCGGATGTGGGTGCTGGGTGTTGGGTGATATCCAAGCAGATGCGTTGCTCGGGGTGTAAGACATTCCAGCGCGTTGGTGTATGCTGCGCCGAGGCTGGTGACGCCCATCGTCTTCTCCTTCGCGGCGGATGCACCTGTGGTGCGTGTAGGGCAGAAAAACTGAACTGCGTGATACGTCAGATGCTGCTGTTTCGCGATCCCGCTCATTTTTCAATGCTTAGCTTGATGCCGAAAGTTCACATAGATCGTTCGCTGAGAAGAGAAAATGTCGTCTGGCCGCTCGTTGAACTCTAGACTTTATCTACTTACAGTAGACGTAAATTATCTACACCGGACTTGTCATTTTTCTCAGCAGAGAACGGCTTTTGGCGCGAACACGAATGAGTCAACGAGACACAGGTACCGGAGGCGCGACAAAGAGCGGCGTCGAGGAAAGAGGATGGAGTCTTAGACGTGTCATCGGACCAGTTCGGCCGAAAGCCCTTTTGCACCATCAGTTGCCCTCACGCAACCCTCACGGGTTTCCTTGGGTAGTTTACTTTATTTCAGACATAGTGGTCCCGGGAAGGTCTTAGGTTTCTGAAGGTTTTTTTACAAGTATTACCCAAATCGTTTGGGCCGGAGATGTCGGCCCGTCAGGCGCTGGAGTACTAAGGTAGGCGCCAGTCACTCACCGCAAACGGTCACGTGGAATGTAACGCGTGACGCGTGACGGCAAAAATATTGAGACCTTGAACAATATAGGCTCCAAATCGTTAGACTCGACGTTTCCTGAGGTCCGAAAAAATCGGAGTTTTTTTGGGACATGTACCATCAGGTATTGAATTTGAACCAACAGTCTGGGGAAGGTAGAATATGAAAGACTACATTTGGTTAACTCACTGCGAGACTGCCGACTCGTTCGGCTTGGTGTTTAATACATAGATTACTATATATGGACCGTGAGAACCTTATGTCAGCGGCAAATATTCTACACCCAAAAACCCAAACCGCGTCCATTCGATGAAATAACTCTTTGTGCATTGAAAGAAAATGGGTTATAAAAATGGTATACTGCTCCACATACAGGCCATATTTTAAGAAACTGGAACCAGAGATGTCTCGGGAGGACCCAAATGCTTCATTTCTAGGTTTTACTTTTTGTCAAAATGTTTTGTGGCCAGAGCCTTATCGTTGTCACACTTTGATCACGTGAGCGTTTGCGGTGAGTGACTGGCGCCTACCTTAATTGACGTCGGCCGAGGCGGCGCAGCGGCGCTGCGCAGTGGCCGCTCGGCAAGCTTCGGCAAGGCGCTCAATGAGGTGACGGCAACGTTCCGTATATTCAGAATGTTGCTTAATGCCTGGCTAAGTAAGTCGTTAGGAATGTAAAAGGAATAGTGATAAACTTTGGGAAGAGGAGTCCCTGAAACCGTTGGATTCCTGGGATCATTTAAACTGGCAAGTGTGCCCGTGCTTCACCACGGATTTTTGCAACAGAATTGGAAGTTCGAAGTATTACATTATGTACTCTACGAAACGTGGTATGTGGATATGCGCGGCGTAACGCGCCTGAAATTTGAATCCACTTGGCCCGTGGGGATCCGCGTGACCCCGCTAGATGCAACTAGACTCGAATCTACGCGACGACATGCCGAGGGCAGCGGGAAGGACTCTGGGACATGGTAGTATGTTTCCATGTATCATGTAGCAGAATATGAACGCATTCCTGGAATGAAAAATGCAATCAACGCTCAGGGATTGGATTGAAACACTCGGGCTGAATGAGCCAAAGCCCTCACAGTGAATGTTATATAACTCAGGGGGCCCGAGAGGATTAGCCCAAACTCATTTAGGTTGATGCAATCGTTCAATTGGCCAAAGCACTTCGGTCAATTGTCTTAAGTGCATATCCTCCCCCACAGTGTTGCTCCCGCCGGATCCCTAAGCCTCCGAGTGCACTATTCCCGTCCGGAAAGGCCGGCTCCTCCACGCTTAATATATGCGTCTCGATGGCCAGGGAGAGTCGAATGCAATATATATTATCTCTGCTTTCCTGTCTCCAAATTTCACCAATGTTCTGTTGGCCTCGAGTACTCATTGCGGAAGAGTGGCGATCGGTACAACGGAGTCCAGACTAGCAAAAGATACACATTCAAACTCAACTATGTATAGAAGTGTGTGGTGTGATACTGGGAGTCGGATAGCTACAATTGCGATATTCGACATGCCCCCCATATCGCTTTTTAAGGAGTTGTCATGAACCAACTCTGAGACAAACTGCCGCTACACGCATTGACCACAACTGAGTTTCCCGCTCGATCCAAGCAAAAGCCCGTGTCCACACTGCCTCCGAGCTGACTGTTGAGTGCTGTCACCACCAAAGGCAGTTTGCTTTGGGTGATCGCCTGCGAAGCATCGAACTTCGTCCCGGTCAGCACAACGCCGTTGACATTGAGACAGGGTTCGGTGGTGACCACCAGACCATTGGTATTTGGGGTGGTGATGAACTGGGCGAAGCATTGGTTGTTGCCCACGTTCTGGAACTGGACGACATTGCCGCCCAGCGGGTTGACATCCCAGACTTGGGAGAAGTTGACGGTGCCATTAGTTGGGTTGCACGGGGAGAGGATCGTGGGACTCGTGGAGGAGACCCCGTTCGCCGTGATGCAGAGGGTGGTGTCCTGGAGAGGCTGGATGAGGACGTGGGCAGCTGCCGCATCCGGGTCTGAACTGGCACGACGGGCAAGCGCTGATGCGCCAACGGCGGTGAAGAGCCCAGCAGCAACAACTGCCAGCGAAATGGCTTTCATCTGAAAAACTGCTTGAGCCCTGCATCAAACACATCTGGGAGTACTTTTGACTTTACTTTTAGCTCTGAGTTCTGAGTGGTTGAGGCGGACACAGGAGTGTTAATCTCAATCTGGGGGGCAGACAACCTTGCGCCTCTCCTTTATATAGTTGAGTTCCAATATTACTTACAGGATCTCGTCGAGTCGGATGCCATCAAGTAACATACAGAAGTATCCGCACACCGCGGGCGTTTGTGCCTGGATTCGGCCACTTCTACCCCACATATAGCTCTTCTCCGGCGACAGTGTTGCCGGAGAAGGACTATATGTGGGCCTCTCCGAGGAAAGCGGGATGCCGGGCCGCCCGCGAAATAGATTTGGAACTGTTGTGCGATGTCCAGGCTCGCATTAGTATCACCTCATGGCTGAGCTGAACTGGAAGAAAAGCAATCCATGGAATTGAATGCATCACTCGGCTGGACGGACACGCGGAACAACGGCGGAAATGTGTTGGTTTTTTTTGTTTGAGATGGACATTCTGGAGTCCCAAGCCTCTTGTGCGGTATGCTCGGGACCGTGGTCTTCGAAACCGTCCTAAGTTAGTGTGAGGTTGAATTCCGGATGCCAGCCATGTCAGTAGGCTGATTCAAAGTGCATATTCTTCTCCGGGCTGGGTGAACTCCGAACCAATGCCGTCTTTCGAATAACCTAGGCTGATTCAGAGTGAGTAGTCTTCTCCGGGCGGGGTGAATTCCGACCAAAGCTATTTAAATGCATTGATGCGTACACGTAGCCAGCCGGAGAACTCTCGTCGCTTCAATCTATTCCAGTGACTCCCTTCATTCTGGGGTCATGGCGATCCGTAAACCTTGCATATTCTACACGAGAATAACAGTATTGGGAATGACAGTGAGTGGTCGCCCGGATATACGATCTTCAACAATATACTCACAACGAAACCGTTCAGACCGAAAATCATCTCGAAAATCCCCAACTTCATAACCTTGAACAAGATCTGCGACGTTCCTATGTGGGACCATCGCGCTCGTAGACAATGTCAGAGTTACACCGGAAGATCGGCCCGTAGCTCTTACCGACATCCGCCCGCGCGCGTACATTCTCGATCCACAGATGTTGACGTGGGACGGGATGGAGGCGAAGGAGGGCGTCGATGAGCGCGGCGCGAACGGTGTTGCGTGCAGCGGGACCACGTGCGCAGTTAACATGCGGACGCGGACTTTGGGCGGGCCAAGAAGATTGAGGATCGACACTGTTCTTCTTAGGCTGCGTACATCTTTGCGGAATTCACCTGAGATCATAAGAATATCTGTGAATTCTGTATCGTAATCGCCACTCTCGCCCTGGGAGGGCAAATATTAGTGAAAATGTCAACGAGCCGTCTAATGAATACCATTACAGAGACCATCTCGAAGGCGAAGTCTGGGACGGGCAACGCAGAACAGGGACCATAGTCACAGGGTGGATGCACATGCGATCCGTCCTGACGCCCGGAAGTTGACGGTGACGTTGGCGCTAGGACCGCAATAAACTCGAGCCACGTTGTAATGACGAGGGCAGGTTTGTGGCTTGTATTATTACAATCTAGGAAACTGGGGGACTGCACGCGTGAAGAGACAGGAAAGTCTGCAGGAGGGGTGCGGCGTAAGGCAGTGAGAAGAGGAGGCAGTGGGTGGTTAGTATCTAGGAATTAAGTTTGGATTTATTCCAGTCGTAACTGGGATCGAAGCAGTTCGGTGCGACGTGTACCTACGAGTTGAAGTCGAGGTTGTACTGTAAGCAGTAGTGGTAGTAGACATACCGAGTAATACGGCCAAGGTTGACGGGCCGAATGCCTATGCTACTAAAGTTGTATGTACTCAGGTCAGCCAAGGTTCAAGTGCGATTAGAGAGATAAGTAAACTTGAAGACTGGTGTGATGAATTGGATAGAATAATAGCCAGTATGCGTGCGACGCACCTTTGAATTGAACCTGGTCCGATTCTCGACGTTGAATCAAGTCTGTCATTGTCCAGACCCGGGAGCGTTGAAGTCGAGGATATAGAACTAAGAAAGTTGATCCAAGTCGAGTCAGACAATATGTGAAGGCCGTCGGAATTATAGGGCTCAGACATACCAGATGAACAGTAAGCATGTTCCTTTAAAGGAAACATCTCGAAGGGGTGGGTAGTCTGTCCGAAACGAGGCTCAAGTCACTACTAGATAAGTCTCGAGTCAGTACATACTGAAGTAACGCGGCCACCATTTACCAGAATACAACCTCGGTTCTGAGCGGGGTATCTGACATATAACCCTCGTTTTATGTAGAGTAAGAACATGCCTCGTGAGCAAGTCTTGTAGACCGAATTCTCCTGCTAAATTCAACCCTTGTAAATGTTGGTGCATACACCGGATGCAAACTCGCCTTAGGGAAGGCCAATTGGGTGAGCCTGAAAATCGCTAGATTTGGATACAAGGGGCAGAACTCGAAACTGAATGAGACCTAGGTCCGTTGAATGCAATAGACTTTGAATCGAGTCTCAATACACTCAGATCTCAAGCCCAAGCTCGTGCACAATAAATGTATTTCATAATCTGGGACGCAGGGGAGGAAAGTCAGGCTAAAAATAGGAAAGATAAGAGGTAGGATACACTCTAATGCAAGTACAAGCTCGTGGAAAATAAATTCTATTACCAGGAAGAAAGTCAGTTGAAACTAGAGATGAGAAAAGGGAAGACGCACAGAGGAAACCGATACAACTCCGTTTCTAGGTACAGCCAAGTTTTGGATTGAGGAGTATGATTTTGAGGAAGAAATCAGATGCACGTCGCAATAGCTCCGGTCAAAATCAAAGGAGACTCGCCGCGAGTAGACTGAGAATGGAACTTGCAAGTGTGCTTAAAGGGCGACTTGCCCGAGTCCAAGTCCCGCGGTAACCCAGTAGCCAGAGTCAAATCGAAGAAAGGACTCGCGGAAATGAAGCGCTAGGCATGGCCCGCCAAAGTCCCGGCCCGCAGGCAACGGATCCAAGGTGGGACTCAGCGTTTAAGAAGCAGCTGGCAGATAGTTTCGGAAGAAAGTCAAGAGTTTTAGAACATCGTAAGAATGCGGGTATAGTCCAAGAAGGGATTCCTGAGCACAGGTAAGCGAAAGCGAGACGATGACGACAGGGGGAGAGAAGACGAACCATGATTCCGCAAGTCCCGCGCCGGGACTAACGCTGAGTTCCAAAGAGCCTGGGACACTGAGTCAGCGCACCGGTGGCAGTTTGCGGAGTTTCGGCGCGATCGGAGGAGATGGGGACCAGAGACAGAGACAACGAAGACTCAGAACTCTTGCCCTTATGAATGCTCATCAGTCGCGCCTCCTAGTCCTGATTAAATCGTTTCGCGGTCTCGGCACCGTCGAAACTCATGGAAGACAGGAAGAGAGGGGGGGATGCGTGGCTAAGTGGAAGTGCCACAAATCCTAGCCGGAAAAGACCGGTTGCTGCAATTCATTTACGTAATGGTTGCAGTCGTGGGTTCGAATCCCACAGAACCACCGGAATATTACAGGCCAACTAAATTTGGAATCGGACACCTTCGACGGCATGATTGGGTGAAATTCCCAGCAACCCGATGGCGGATCAGGGAATGCTTCTGCAGACTTTGTACCCGTACTACAAACATCCCAAAAAAAAAAAAAAAAAAAAAAAAAAAAAAGACAGGAAGAGAGGGTGTGATCCCATCACTGATCATTCTCGGCTCCGACTCCGAGCCGACTGGCTTCGACTCTCGAGCTCCCGGCTCCTCGGACTCGTGTTATCCTTCCTTTGGGCATCCCTCCTGGCTGGTTCACTCAACCTCTTTGGAACTCGGCGTGAGACTTACGGGATCAATCGTTCTTTTTCTCTTCCCGTCGTCATCTTATCGCTGACCCTCTCCTATTCTCCTGTTCTGAACTTCATTGTTGACTCGACCTGCCCCACTTTGCCTACGGGCAGGGACTTTGGCGGGCGATACCTAGCGCTGTATCTCTGCGAGTCCTTTCGAGTTACATTTGATTGGCCTCCGACTATTGGGTTACCACGGGATTTGCACTCGGGCAAGTCTCCCTTCAAATACTTGCAAGTTTCATTTCAGCGTACCCGCGTCGAGTCTCCTTTGATTCTGTGATCTTGTGGGCAACCAAATTTCCGCATTTCTCAGTCATTTGGCGATCAGAAACTAAACCTGGAAGAGAGAGGTTTAAGTCATTATATCGAGGTGAGATACACACACTCACCTCGAGTCGGTTAGAAATGCTTACAATAGATGGTATAAAAAAATAAAACAAAGTTGCATCGCGCGAAAAAAAAGGTTGCGGGGCTCTCAAGATGTTCCGGCATACCCACATTCGGGAAACAAAAGTTCAAGGTTTACGGATCGCCATGACCCCAGAATGAAGGGAGGCACTGGAACAGATTGGAGCGACAAGAGTTCTCCGTCTGGCTAAGTGTACGCATCAATGTATTTAGATAGCTTTGGTCGGAATTCACCCCGCCCGGAGAAGACTACGCACTCTGAATCAGCCTAGGTTATTCGAAAGACGGCATTGGTTCGGAGTTCACCCAGCCCGGAGAAGAATATGCACTCTGAATCAGCCTACTGACATGGCTGGCATCCGTAATTCAACCTCACACTAACTTAGGATGGTTTCGAAGAAGACGGTCCCGAGCATACCGCACAAGAGGCTTGGGACTCCAAAATGTCCATCTCAAACAAAAAAACTAACACATTTCCGCCGTTGTTCCGCTTGTCTGTCCAGCCGAGTGATGCATTCAATGCCATGGATTGCTTCTCTCCCAGTTCAGCTCAGCCATGAGGTGATACTAATGCAAGCCTGGACATCGCACACCAGTTCCAAATTTATTTCGCGGGCGGCCCGGCATCCCGCTTTCCTCGGAGAGGTCCACATATAGCCCTTCTCCGGCGACAGTGTCGCCGGAGAAGAACTATATGTGGGGTAGAAGTGGCCGAATCCAGGCACAAACGCCCGCGGTGTGCGGATACTTCTGTATGTTACTTGATGGCATCCGACTCGACGAAATCCTGTAAGTAATATTGGAACTCAACTATATAAAAGGAGAGGCGCAAGGTTGTACATATGCCCCCCAGATTGAGACTAACACTCCTGTGTCTACCTCAACCACTCAGAACTCAGAGATAAAGGTAAAGTACTCCCTCAGATGTGTTTGATGCAGGGCTCAAGCAGTTTTGCAGATGAAACCCATTTCACTGGCAGTTGCTGCTGCTGGGCTCTTCGCTGCCGTTGGCGCCTCCGCGCTTGCCCATCATGCCAGTCCAGACCCGGATGCCGCAGCTGCCCACGTCCTCATCCAGCCTCTCCAGGACACCACCCTCTGCATCACGGCGAACGGGGTCTCCACCACGAGTCCCACGATCCTCTCCCCCTGCAACCCATCTTCTGGCACCGTCAACTTCTCCCAAGTCTGGGATGTCAACCCGCTGGGCGGCAATGTCGTCCAGTTCCAGAACGTGGGCAACAACCAATGCTTCGCCCAGTTCATCACCGTCCCAAATACCAATGGGCTGGTGGTCACCACCGAACCCTGTCTCGATGTCAACGGCAATGTGCTAACCGGGACGAAGTTCGATGCTTCGCAGGCGATCACCCAAAGCAAACTGCCTTTGGTGGTGACAGCACTCAACAGTCAGCTCGGAGGCAGTGTGGACACGGGCTTTTGCTTGGATCGAGCGGGAAACACAGTTGTGGTCAATACGTGTAGCGGCAGTTTGTCTCAGAGTTGGTTCATGACGACGGTTTAAAAGCGATATGGGGGGCATATTGATCGTAATTGTAGCCATCCGACTCCCAGTATCAAACCACACACTTCTATACATAGTTGAGTTTGAATGTTTATCTTTTGCTGGTCTGGACTCCGTTGTACCGATCTCCACTCTTCCGCAATGGGTACTCGAGGCCAACAGAACATTGGTGAAATTTGGAGACAGGCAAGCAGAGATAATATACATTGCATTCGACTCTCCCAAGCCATCGGGACACATATCTTAAGCGTGGAGGATCCGGCCTTTCCGGACGAGAATAGTGCACTCGGAGGCTTAGGGATCCGGCGGGAGCAACACTGTGGGGAGCATATGGACGCACTGAAGACAATTGACCGATGTGCTTCGGCCAATTGAACGATTGCATCAACCTACTTAAATGAGTTTGGGCTAATCCCCTCGGGCCGCCTGAGTTATATAACATTCACTGTGAGTGCTTTGGCTCATTCAGCCCGAGTGTTTCAATCCAATCACCCTGAGCGGCCCAATCATCCAGGTTGATTGCATTTTTCACTCCAGGAATGCATTCTGCTACATGATACATGGCAACATACCACCATGCCCCTTCGCAATCCCGCTCATTCTTCAACGCTTAGCTTTGTGCCGAAAATTCACATAGATCGTCCGTTTACAAGAGCAAATGTCGTCTTGCCGCTCGTTGAACTCTAGACTTTACCTATTTAGACGTAAATTATTTATTTAAACCAGACTTTTCAATATCCTCAGCAGAGAACGGCACCTTGGCGTAAATACAAATGAGTCGATGAGACACAGGTACCGGAGGCGCGACAAAGAGCGGCGTCGAGGCGAGGGACAAAGAGAATGCGCACATGCTAATGAGTCCTAAACGTGTCATCGGACCAGGTCGGCCGAAAGTCCGTTTGCTTTTGACTACGACCATCACTTGCCCTCACGCAATCCTCACGAGTTCTCGCAGTTTTTTGGGGGTACGGTGTTTTATTTTATTTCAGACATAGTGGTCCCAGGTAGGTCTTAGGTTTCTGAAGGTCTTTTTACAAGTATTAGTTTACATAGCTTTGGGCCGGCGACGTCGGCCCGTCAGGCGCTGGAGGACGTCGGCCGAGACGGCGTTGCGCAGTGGCCGCTCGGCAAGCTTCGGCAAGGCGCTCCGTGAGGTGACGGCAACTTCGGTATATTCAGAATGTTGCTTAATGTCTGGCAAAGTCGTTACGAATGTAAAATGAACAGTAATAGACTTTGGGAAGAGTAGTCCCTGAAACCGTTGGATTTCTGGGATCATTTATGTAAACTAGCAGTGTGCCCGTACTTCACCACGGATTTTTGGAAGAGAATCGGAAATTCAAAGTATTATATGTAGTCTACAAAACAATACGCGCGGCGTAACGCGCCTGAAATTTGAACCCACTTGCCCCGTGGGGATCCGCGTGACCCCGCCCCATCAAGATCTTGCTGCCGTCGCCTGATGGAAGTAGGATGCTCCACTGTACCTGTGGTCTGTTTCTGTACCTAGGTTTCAGATTTTTCACAAATCTCGTCCTCTCTCATCCCTGACAGTGCTGGATCCGAGGCTTGAACAATGTTCTTGCGATTCGCGTTTTGGGCTACCATAGCCATCGCAGCGCCCTTCATCGGCGCACAAGCGCTAGCGTCGCCCGTCATTGATTTGGGTTATGCGCAGTACCAAGGCACGGTCAACACGTCGACAAACTTGACTACGTTCCTGGGCATCCCTTACGCTGCAGCGCCGATTGGTGCGTAGTTTGCAGGACTCCTCCGTCGTTTTCTAAAGAAGACTAGGCGATTTGCGTTTCAGCGCGCCGCAGCCGCCCAAGAACGTCACGGGCGTACAGCAGGCCATCGCAGAGCCGAATCAATGCTTCCAGGCCGGGGGCGGAACCTCTGCGACGAATCCACTGGACTCGCGTGATATCGTTGTCGCTACCTCGGAGGACTGTCTTTTCCTCAGGTCTGTATGAACTTCAGATGATAGTATACATCGCATTTACCTGTGTATCATTCAGCGTATACTTCCCCAGCGACGCGGCGGGTGTTCCGGTGGGCCCTCTTCCAACTATCGTTTGGATTCATGGCGGCGGGTGAGTTTTCCCGATTTTCCCGATCGGGTCGGCAATGCAGAGTAATTAACCATTCGAGCAGTTATCTCTCTGGTGCAGCCAGTCAGTACAGAGGAACCGATCTCATCAACCAGAGCAACAGAGGAGTTGTTGCCGTTGTGATACAGTACCGTCTGGGTGTATTCGGTACGATGAGCTGTCGGGTTCGACGACGCTTTTTTTCACCGTCTGCGTAGGGTTCCTTCCAGGTGCGGAGGTTAAGAAAAACGGAGCATTGAATGCGGGCCTGCGTAAATAATGTTTCCCCACGCAGTTCAGACCTTCGTGCTAATGTGAGTCACTCCAGTCGATCAGGATTTTGCTTTGCGATGGGTGAATAAACATGTGCGTCGGGACGGCCAATTGCAAATTCTGGGCTAATGTAGTCACTAAATTAATCTGCAGATATCCAAGTTCGGGGGAGACCCTTCCAAAGTGACTATATGGGGGGAATCTGCCGGTACGCCTCGATGTTCATCTCGATTGTCATCAATATATTCATATATAACGGCAGGCGCTGGTTCCGTACTGCAGCATCTTGTCGCGAACAACGGGCAAACGAAGCCTCAGCTATTCAGAGGGGCTATCACAAGTTCGACCTTCCTGCCTTCCCAGTACAACTATAACGACCGAATTCCCGAAGTGGGTCACACGAGTTCCTTATAATAATTGCTATGGCTAACGTCCCGCCCAGTTGGTGTACAGCGAGGTTGTGGCACAGACCAAGTAAGAGTTTGAAGCCTGCTCCTATTCAGTCCGAACCTGATTCCCCCAAATAGCTGCTCCGCAGCGGCAGATTCGATCGCTTGTCTTCGGGCCGCCGATGCCAGTGCTCTGGAAACGGCCAACCTGAATATAAATGTCGATGCCTTCTACGGGACTTTTACGTTGATCCCCGTTGTCGATGGCGATTTTATTACGCAGCGTCCTACAGTATCCTTCGCAGAGGGCAAAGTGAATGGGGTACGCCTAAGATATTTCCCCTCGGCCCGACTTTTCAGCTTTAGTGTAGGCGGCCCTCCTTTCTGTAACGAACGCATTCGAAGGCACGGTTTTTGTGAATCAAAGCACGGCAGCCACGGCTAATGCGACTCAATACGCCCTGGATCTGTTCCCCAACTTCGGGCCTGTGCAGGCCGACACGGTGGGTAAACTGTACGCCGGCTTGGGGACACAGCTGTTCCAAGAAAGCGCAATTCACGGAGAGTGTTCGTCCACCAGTCTACCTTTATTCCGGGAAAAGGAATGCTCATCATCATCTTCCAGCAATATTCATATGTCCTACATACTACGCACTCCAGGCCTTTGCCGGCCGCTCCTTCAAGGTTCGTTCATCATCTCATGCCACCTAAATATCCTTTCCAGCTCCTACTAGGGCGAATTTTCCATCCCGCCAGCAACGCATGGAACCGATATCCTGTATTACTTCCCCTCCCTCGCGATTGACTTCCCCGAGGCGACCGCTGCCTTGCCCGCGGTATTCGACAACACGGCTTTTGTCGACGCATTCGTGCAGTCCTTCACGTCGTTCGCCATCTCTCTCGATCCCAACGTCAAAGTGGATCCCACAACTATCACGCCGGAGTGGAATCGATGGGATGTCGGGCCGACTGAGATGCTTTTCAACAAAACTGCTAACGATGAACCCATCGTCAAGCCTGTGACGACGTCGGATGCTCTGCTGGAGCGCTGTCGGTACGTTGGATTATGCCTTGGATATGTGCTCCAATTGATTTTTTCCGTTTTTAGATTCTGGTACAGCGTTGGTAACCTTACGGGCCAGTGAACGCCATCTACATGTACTTGATTCAAAAGTCTATCCACAATTCGTGAATTGATCCGGAGTCTTGCGCGTCAAATTCGTGAATAAAAGCCTTGATAGCGAAGACATAAATACATTGCTAATTATTTGAAACGATTAAACAAGTCTGAGATAAAAACAAACCATTTGCGCGTAAACCGCTACGGCCCACGGGTCAAGTCGTAGCGTTCCCGTGCCGTCTCGGAACCCATAAACCAAGGGCCCGAACGTAATGCATGCCACGTAATCTCGTGAAATTCCGGGACGTTCTCGGCAAAGATGGCAGTGTTGATATGTTTGTTTTCTAATTCCCCTTGGTGACGGACAGGTAGCCGAGGGTGAAGTGGAGGGTGTTCTGCGGGCAACTGAGCGCACATGCAGGCGGACGCGTATATGTTGGCGGTGTCTGACTCACAGGCAGGACTCCAGGGCATCATATCGACAGCACCGCGATCTGGTCAATTCCGCGCCATTCAATATGACGTTATAGTTCGCGCGGCATGGGCCAGGCGGCCGGACCTGCAAATAACAAATCTTTGGACTCCAGCGCACATCGGGACGTTCGGAAATGAGCTCGCTGACGACGCGGCGAAGTCAGCTACCCTCCTTCCCCCTCGGTCATCTACACCCATCTCCCTCACATCGTGCAAACGTCGCATCAACACCGAAATTCTGACACGATGGAGAGCTCTGTGGAAGATTTCCAAGACGGGTCGTGGACTTCGTGAGATTGATGATTCTCCCCCTTCACTGATCCTGCGCACCCCTTACACCTCGTCCTCGTCGCGTGCAACCATCTCTCTACTCGGCCAACTCCGTACCAACTTCTCACCTCTGAATGACCATCGGTTCCGGTGCAGACTGGCACCATCTCCTGCCTGCGATGCCTGTGGTGCTCACAGGGAAACGCGCGCTCACTTTCTGTTGCACTGCCCCGCTTACGAACATCTCCGCCCTCCGCTTCAACTCGCATCATATAACGCCAAGATCCTTGGCGCTGTCGACGTTCGCTCGCTCCTCACCCATCCCAAGCTCCTCAAAGCTGTGACCGAGTTTATTACGCTCACTGGTAGATTCTCCTGATATTTTCTTTTCTTTTCTTTCTCTCTTACTGTACCGCCCATCTAATATTCCTCTGCCTTGATTATATTTAGTACCTGCTGTGTCCCACGCCCCGCTCTACGTATGTCACCTCTCGAGCCTCTCTCCCAGCTTCCTATCGATCTCAATGTTTCCCCACTCGTCTCCTCCTTTTATTTCTCTCTCTTACCTACTTACGAAAAATGATCCCACTCCAACTACAGTATGTTACATACATAACCAGCCTAGCATAGCTAGAGTACTGCCGCGTAGCCATTATGGCCAGGTACGGCGTAAATAGAACTTCAGTTCAGTTCAGTTCAGTTTGGGAAATGATCATCATTTGTGGATGTTTCTCCCCACAATATTGTCTCCTATCGACATGACCACCTCAGACGTGCGGCCGAGCAAGCGGCCACGAGAAGATTCTCTAGTACTGAACCCATCCGTTCGCGATGATGACTTCTATAACGAATCGGGTGACTCAGGCTGTATCCTGTGCGTCGAGAATACTCTATTCAAGGTGAGACTTGCCAGTTCCAATTTTGCGTGTCAACCCAACTTCGATCCAGGTTCACCGATATCTGCTCATGCGCGATTCACCCGTTTTTTCTGGCTTGTTTTCCCTTCCACAAGACGGTGTGGCTGAGGAGGGACTATCCGATGAGTTGCCGATTTTCCTCAGGGGCGACAAGGCAGCGGACTTTCGCGCCCTATTCAAATACATCTATGCACCGTATGAATCATTGACATGATGCAAAATCGACGATTCTGATCTGCTACAGGGCGCATGAAACACAGGTAGCAATGATCCCCGACGAGCAACTTCTGGATGTCGTGGCTGTTGCCCATCTCGCTCACAAGTACGAGATGTCGTCCTGGCAGCAATGGTCCGGCATGGTTATCACGGACTTTTTAACTCGACGTCCGGAGTCTTTATTGTCGGGTGACTTTGTCGCCCTCTACGAGCTCTTTCACAAACTGTCGGACGAAAAAATGCGGAGCCAAACGACTCAATTATGGCTCAAGCGTATCGAGAGGAATTGGCTCCCGATCTTGGATGCTTTGAATGCCGCCGAAGCTCACAACGATCGAGCCTTCCTTGCCTTGCTCTATGAGCGCCAACTAGGACATATGCCCGTCACAGCCTCGAATGGTGGTGCGCTTCAGCCTTCCAAATTGGATACCACTGGGATAGCTCCCATCCACCTTCAACGTATCTTCGCCGGTTATTGGTCGTTCACCCAGGCCTGGGCTTCATTTCGGCGGGCACCACCTCGCTTACCATACCTCTCCGACTGCGACCGGGAAGACCATGTCGAATGCGAGGGGAGGTTGAGGGACCAATGGGATTACGCTGTTAAGGATGCCCAAGCAGAGCGACGTCTTGGCGCACTGCGAGAGCGCATCTCCGTTACGATGGAGTTCTTCAAACATCCCTCAGGCTTGTGTCAAGATCATGTATGTGAGGCCGAATGGTTGGCAGAGCTTATGGAGATGTGGGATGACCTTCCCAAGACACTGGAAGGACACTTCTTCAGTGCGTTATTTGCTCCCCCCGCACATTTTTATCTAACTCCGGTGCTCAGTCTCAGAACCCGCATCGGCCATTAATCCTATCGCGTAGTTAACCTACGTAATCGACAGAATTTATCTGCTTTGCGCGGCGGCCATGTCTCAAGACATATGGTAGTATCAGGGAAGATCAATCCTCTGACCTCAGGCCCCAGGCTTCAATACGAACTGAAAAACCTGTCACCGGAAAATCGAGGCGGAATGCCTAATTGCTGTGATGTATGTTTTTAATCGTGAGGCATTTCCACACAGAGCGCAACGGTCATCTGTGGGTTTTTTTTTGCCTCATAGAGAAAATCGAGTGTCGCATGTACGGCTCTGCCAAATCAACTCAACATATAGCCTGCAGGTATATGTACCTCCAAACGAATAGGACGAATGATAAACATGTATGCAAGAGATGGGAGCAAAAAAGGGCTTGAACGAACTGTCCTGGCGTGGTTTAAATTCGCACCACAAGCACTCCTCAAGGCCTCATCCTTTGTGTTCACGCCTTGCGAATCAGGATAAATAAGATTGACAATTGATTCCCCGATGCGAGGACTCAGCTCCTTATTCACAGGAGCTTACCTGTCAGGGGAGCTCGTGAGTTGAATCCTCGAATGTGAATTTCTGGTCCGCCGAATATATCGCGGCAAGAGAAACAGATACACCTGACACCCACGCTGTAAATTTCGATCATCTCGCACCAGAGAGCGAGCTGTGTTGGCGTCAACGCACCCAAGCCGCACGACACGTATTACGGCAAACCTTAGAATTCGACGTTGAAATTTGGTTGCGAATGCGAGCCGCAGTTTTTCTGGGCCTTGGTGTTGAGTTTTGAGTGCCACAGATTGCCTGTCTCCGAAATTGCATGCGATTCAGATGAAGATAATAAATATGTAGAACGGCTATGAATGAAATCATGTCAGGACAAACTCCAAGCTTCATTGATCAAAAATGCCCACAGATTTAAAGTTCCCCTATGCCGCCAGGTTTTCCTTCCAGCTCCAGTGCTCCCACGGGTTCTCCACCAGACTCCGCATGTCGACGACGTCGGCGAGAGTCTCGCCCCCGACAGGAATGCCATGTTCAATGGCGAGCTGCGCATTCTTCATGGCCCTCCACGGGTCGCCGACGCCGTTGTACTCGATGGCCGCCAACGTGTAGCCCTCATACAGCGACCCCCACAGCTTCTCCTGCTTGTACAGGCTGATAAGGAGCTCAGCCATCCCAGGGTTCGTGGGGCTCCCCGACTTCGGGCTCTCGAACTCGCCAACCAGCGCTTTTATCTGCTTGATGCGCGCGTCGCTCGCGCGAACCTGCGGAGACTCGAGCGTACACTGCGCACAACTGCACTCGAAGCCCCAGCTCGAGTGCAGCTTCTCCAGGCGCTCCTCGCGGCTCACGATCCCGTCGATATACGTGACGGAGAGCTCCTCGCCGGGCGGGATATCGACGACGGCGTAGACGTACTGCGCCATGGCCTCCCAGTCGAAAAAGTAGGCGGTGTTGGGGCGGCAGGCATGGTTGATGCGCGAGATCTCGGGGAATATGGTGAAGAATTTGACAGGGTCCGCGACGTCGTCCCTCGGGTCGTCGACCTCATACGCGTTGATGGCCATAACCTTGCGCGCGATTTCGGCGTCAGTGAGACTATTCGCGTCGTGGATCGACAACCGCATGACAGTGTTTCGGTGCACTGCAGGGAGATATTCCGTCCCCGCGCTCACCATCGCCCGGAACTGCGCCTCCGACAACCCTTCCTCGCTCTTGAAGTCAGCCATAACAGAAGCGGTGTTGGCCATAATTAGCTCTCCCCGTCTGATGAGCCGCGTTCCCAACACTCCCAAACCCTTGCCCGGCAGCTCCTTGATCTCGTATACGGCGGGAATCGTGCGCGCCAAATCCTGGTTAACGCCTCTCGTGGATTCAGGATCCCTGAATGCCCGTTTCGAGGTGATTACGTTCGCCCGTTCGGGCGAGGTAACCACGGATATTCCCCGCCCTTGGGCAAAATTGAGGTCCGTGAAGACGCAAATCTCGTCGTCCTCCAGGTCAGGGCTCGTGAGACACGGGGATGTGTACGTCCAGTTATGATTCAAGTTGTGCTTCCCAAAGACTCCTGTTCCCAGGGGTAGACAGATTTCGCTGACGTCAGAAAGGTGGGCAGAAAGATTTTGGTATCCGCAGACACTGGCGCCGTCGTTGGCTTTGCGGGCCTGCGCTGTCGCCGCGTACAGGAGCAAAAGGTTTAGAGGGATCATGGTGGCAGGGAGGAAAGAGTCTTGGCACCGCTAAGCATTTCGGGAGGGTGATGGTATCTATGGATTATAATCAGCAACCCCCGTAGTCGTGGTACGGGGGATTGCTGAATAGCTTATTCTATTCAGCAACCCCCACGTAATACACAGTACTTTTGCCGTTGGCTGCAACCGGATAGACCGGCAAGTGTGATTTGAGTGTGATCCGACGGTTTCCTGATGGGGGGTTGCTGTAGGTAGGTAGGTAGGTAGGATTACACGGCACGGTCCGTTCGAGCACCGGCTCCGCTACCTCGCGCGTCCGAGACCCGTCTCCGCATCCCCGTCGCCCGCAGCTCCCCGCTTCCGCAACACAGTATCCTCCCACGCCCTGCCCGCTCTTCCGCGCCGTCCGTGACCCAGGATACATCCAGCCCGAAGCCCTACTAGTGATCGGCACGGGTCGGGTGACCCGCGGCGGGCCCAGGGTACGGGTCGGTCCGGGTACGGGTACGGGTCTGCTTTGGAATTTTCGTTGGACCCGCGGGTACCCGTATGGACCCGTGAGAAACAGGTGTGTCAAAGCATTTTGGCTTCAAGCAATGTTCTACGTAGTTGACAGAGTATTCTAAACTCATTCTAAGTGTTCCCCAGACCCCTGAGGTCCATTGAAAGGTATGCTCACCTGTATTGAACTTAGCCGAGGCTGCGGATCATCATTCCGTTTTAGGCAAGACCTAATATTTCAACTCAAAAAATTTGCTGGGCTCATTGGTTACACCCAGAGAGGCTCATAAAGCAGCAGGTACACAAATAAATTAATCCAAGACTGAAAACTTCAATCAAAAAACACGTAGCCTCTGACGGGTTGCACGGGTCGCGGGTCACCCCACCGACCCGGACCCGGATCCGTACCCGTACGCGCGGGTACGGGTTTTGGCGGGTACGGGTACGGGTCAGCGCGCCGATACCCGCGGGAGACCCGTGCCGATCACTAAGCCCTACTCGGCACCTGCCAGGACATTAGTTGGTAGATACATACCGTGTACCATAGTCGCTTGCAGCGACTCGAGCACGCTAATGGATTTCATCATCATCAACGGCACGGTCCCGCTTAGGAACGCCGGGGCCCAGGAATTATCTAAGTTTACAGGCACTTTGTAGCTGAATAGTAAAGTTACGTGGGGGTTGCTGATTAGCGGCAACCCCTGTACGACACCCACTCCCACTCTTCTCCTATAGACTCGAAAAAATATGATAAATTCTACAAAAAAATTCCCGCCGCTGCCGGCACTCTGCCGGCGGCTATCTGCTCCGCATAATTTACCTCACTGGGTATCGACCCCCACCAATCTATCGACCCCTGCAACCGTTAGCTCTGGAAACTTGCTTTTCACATGAATCCATTGTTCTTTCGTCGAATTCCTTCTTCCTGCACTGTGTCTGATCGATTTCAGCCGTGGTTCCGGCATCCCCGGCATTGGCCGGAGTTCTCAGGATTAAGCGTGGAATTCGGGTGCTAGGTCCTCCAGTGAGCACCAATATTTGCGGGACACATCGAAGACAACCACCCCATTACCTTGACAGACCCGCACTGTTTGTTCTTTTGGCATCAAGTCGTCGCCCATCCCACAGCTTCAGAGCTTCAGCGGGCCCAGAAATCGAGTGCGATGGAAAAGCTCGGAGTGGTACAAGTAAGATCGGACATGCAGAACGGCATTTGCCACGTGGAAAAGTATTACGTTCGGGGCAGTTTTGGTTCGGGTAGAACCGCGCTCACATGGGGGTCTCGAGAAACGGTTGGAAACGAGTCGTAAAAGCCACCTCTTCAGACGCCCAGGTACCTATATTTCAGCCTTATTTTCGGGTATTAACTTATACTGTCACTAATGAAAGAAGTCCCCTCGGCGGAATCGAACCGACGCTCCGAAAATCGGAAATCAAACTGTCCCATCCCGTGTACCCTATGACGCTGCTGAATTTCCCTAAATAAACAGACAGGTAGCTCAAAACGTGCCAGCACTAGTTTGCTTGTCCCCATAATTTACCGGAAAACGGATTCAGTGCTGCGATTAGCCAACGCAGTCTCTTCCTCCAGGACCGGCTCTTTTTCCCATTCATCTTGCTGCTATTCACGGGGCCCTCCCATCGGTGATGGCGGACTGTTCGCCACGCCTCGACAGCGGTGAAATTTTCGTCCATGTTGCACCCACATCTCCCGTACAGCGCGAGCTGATCGAGGAAGCCGGCGTTCGGTTCGACTACGGAACGTAAGGATTGTAGGAACTTTATCGCGGAGATGTAATTTTGGATGGGAGGATGGGAGGCCATGACTATGGGACAAATGTAGGGACGGATAACGAACGTCCGCAGGTACGACTTACGATAGGCTGCGACCACAGTCGCGCTCCTGGAAACCCCTTGAGAGCTGTAAAAGGTGAATATGAATTCTTGGATACGCGCAACCGCGACCACGAACCAGTGAACCAAAACTCCTTCTCCTGCAATCACTCGAGCGGCATCGATGAACGAGTTCGCTGACTTGAAATGAGTCAGAAGTTCCTGGACGACTGGATTAAAACGAGACTTCTCGCAACCCATAGGCCCTAGTGTAATTTACCTCGTCTGGCCAATCCTGCACCGGAATAATCATCCGGCGAAATCCGTCGTCGCTTTGCCGCAATGTGCGTGCGTGGTCGGGCTTCATGACTGATAGAATGTGGGTTATCCCATGGTGGCGCAGAAACTCGAAATTAAGCGCCCCCGCCTCGCTTCGAGAGCATTTACAGGCGTCGTTCTGGTTTCAAGATGAAATAAATACCTTCCGAGGAAAAGATTTGGTAGAATTTCAGTGATGTCTTCACGATGGTTAGAAGGGTTCACGCGCGAGGAAACGTGGGCTTGAAAGGGCATCGTGGGCGTAACTGGACAAGATGAGCGGGTGCTGTGCGTGTGAGGCGGAACCAGATTCCGAAGGCTTCACTCTTGATTTAGCTCCGCGGCCAGTTAACATATAACGCCACCCATGCGGCGGCCTGAAAGCATAAACAGCCCCCGAGCGTGCGGCCAATATTCAAGATACGCGTCCTCACCTTGGATATACCCTCCCTACCCAATTCGGTAGCTCGATCACCCGCCAGGACAAACAGAGGTCGCGAAAGAAAAAGCCTTAAGCAACATGTTGCTAGCGATCTGGGCAAATACTTGATCAGTTCCAAGTCGCATTGGAAAGAGAACAGGAAACCAATGTAGACAAAAGGTGTACCCAGCGAGCAGACCTTTAATTGAAACTTCGCGGGGAAATGACATCAAAGAAACTGGATGGGATTTCCGTTAAACTTCGAGATCGAGACAGGATGTCACTAGTTCACAGCGGAAATGAGCGTGGTAAAGTCATGCGACCTTTTCACCTGACCTCTGCACCGGAGAACGCATCCACGACATACCTGTGCATGAAATTTGGTCGCTGTTCGCGCGACCTTCTGCGGATACTACGCCATCAACGTTATCGGTCCCGGTCCCAATTGCACTCTGAGAGGCCCGATCACGCAGCGAGCGTGTTGCAGCGCCGAGATCCAGTAAGGAAGCTTGCCCTGAGAATCATGTCCATGGTGAGAATATGAATTTCAGATTACGCCCACCGTTCTGCCTTGACACTCTCGTCTTGACAGGATTGCCTCATTTTCTCCCCGTCGGCGGAGTTACCCGTTGTAAATCTGAATAGGCACTGAAATGGAGGCCTATACTAGCAGAAACTGTCACACTCACTGGATGGAGGTAATTATGGGAGCACACCGAGCTTGTTGAACGGCGAAAATTCCCATCCGCCCAGACTGCTTTGTAGTCTGAAAACGCCGGAGACGTCATTTCAACACAGAAGCGCTGCGAATCCACTTGAGATGAGTCGGATCGAGGCGTAAGATTTTGATAATTATAGAAGTGGGCGTAAAAGATTGAGGATCGGGATTTCGTGCAAACGAATCAACTCATAGTAACCAGAAGATAGCGCTGTGAGTATGGAATGCAGCGAGTGGGACGTGTTTCGTTGTTGACGTATTTCTGCATCATGTGAGTAGATTGAAAAAGGAGAAAGACAGGGAAGATGCTGGGGGACACTTTGCGTGGCGCGAGCGGAGCGCAAGCACAGGTGGCATCGTGCGGTGACTGCGGTGGCACGGGTGCGTATGGAGGGGGTGAGGGAGGAATCCAGCGGATAGATGACGAGGAAGATCGGGGGCACATAGATAAGCCCAGGACATCCGATACAGGGAGGAAGTACGCATCTAACAAGTTAAACTTTGTCGATGACTCGATGGTGGAGAGAGTCAAGCATCGGATCACCGGCCCGCGCCACGTGGCTCTTCTCGCGCCGTCCACGTTGATCTCGTGGTAGGACTCTGAACTCTGCACCCGTCGACTCTTGCGCGCTTCAAATGCCTCTAATCTATGCTCAGAATGCAAGCAGTTTCGCGGCTCGACATTGGCATCCCGGATCCGCGACCAATATATCTTGGCTCGACTGTCACTACTCAACGGTCGGAACACTGGTATTTCTCTCTTCGCTCCACCCTACTCGTATGTTCAGTGTGTCTTCTCGCCCGTCGAGTCGGCGGCTTCCCTCATCAATTTCCTCCACGACTATTTCCAAATGTTCTAGGTTACAGCCGCTCGCAAGGTATTTGAGCAACGAAAACTGACGCTTATGCGCACAACGCGAAAGGTAAGCAAGCCTGTATCTCTGTGCATAGTGTATTCCCCGGGATTTTGAGGGACCGGTGTAGCTCTAGGTTGATTTTGGAAGATTTGGATGCCAACTTGAAGCTCTGGCTTGGAGTGGTTATTATTCAACACCCCAGTTCGAGTTTGACGGGTACACCGGAACTTCCCGGTGCTTTGATGAATCCACTCGAAAACACTTATTCCTGACCACCAAAAATTGTCCACAACTCCAAAAAGCAACCCAGAGCTGGGGTGGCACGGTTACAAGGGTAGAATATGTGTCAAATGAGGTTGAGGAAGAATTCAACCGACCCGACCCGACCTGACCGGAACAACACTCTTCGCTCGCAATTATTGCGAGCGAAGCGAGCAATTATTCGCTAAAGGGCAACCAAATGCGGGAAACAAGGACAAATTCTACGACGTACCCGAGAACATCGGAATTCAAAGATCGCCCCCAAACTCATTCAAAAGGCCGAATTTGGTGGGGAAACTTGGGAATATGAATGTTATTGTTTAGACCTACCTTACTGTCCAAGATGGGTGGGTTCCTCCCACTTTTGAGAGTGTTTCTCTTTCTCGAGGCAATGCCACCGAGTGTCACGTGTTTTTTCTGTCTTCGAAGCGAGCACCCGGCGCGGTCGCGGATCTATTTTAAATGCGGGCGCATATCTACATATCGGCGAGCGCCGCACCGAGCTTACAATAGAGAGTTTGCGATGCGCCATTCGGACCACTGGATGGCTTTTGTTCTCGCTCCGACAGCCAAGTCAATCCGAAATCTTTTTAGGGCCCATAGAGGGCGCGAAGAGCATTCATTTGATGTATCTAAAGTCAGGCGATGGTAGGGAGAACCCATGGATAAGTTGTGATCTTTGGAGTCATCAGCCATCTGGTGGCTGCATCCAAAGTCGCTAATCTCTGGAATTTGTGTTACGTTCAGATACGCTCTCTCGGCTCGTGATATTTTTCAGTCAAGTGAGGTAGATTACAAGCTTATACAAGAGTGAACATAAATTTGTTTGGCTAATCCAAAGCATTCAGCCCCGTCAGTGAACATGGCAACACACTGCGGGTGATGTTTGTCGTGAACGCGGAGATATCGTCGCTCTGAATCATAGCCTCGTAGTCTTCAACGATACTTGCCGCCGCGGGATCCGCTGATGACAGAAGGGCTTAGCGCTTTCGAATGATAGACCAGTGGACTTACTAGAAGCTATGGGTCCGGCTATGGTGCTAAATTGGTTGACAAGGAGCTCCTGCATCGTAATACGATTATCACTATTGGCCGATCCACCGGTGGTAAGAGTTTGGTTTGCAGCAAGCAGGATCACCGTGGAATTATTGTTAACGGACACCGTCAAGTACTCGACGTAAACTTGAGAGTTGAGTGGCAATTTGTTGCTACGAAGGAGGTCTCCTCGAGGTATGAGAAGGTATCCCTCGCTGATGGCCGTTAGCCCAATGGTAGCAGCCCTGTGGGACAATTTGGTGAACGCTCATTGTAATGCCTGTGACTGTGTCACATACAATAAAGGGCCCAAACTTAGGACGCCAGGTTGAAGGCCAACAGCATTAGAGGCGCTATCTTCGTCCAGAACTACGGTGGTCTCAGAGCTGCTGTTGGCAATGGGTAAAGCGGCGACAACTCCCTAAAAAACAACATATTACGAAATTGCAGTGGTTGATTGAGGGAAAAATGATCCCAACCGCGGCAGCCGTTACAAGCAAATTAGCAGTGACAGAGGCCGGAGGTTCTGTAGTAAACTTGAGATACGAGTCCACCTCGCCTTGGTTGAGGGGGAAGTCATTCATGACCGAGACGTATGCGCCCATAGTTTGGTGAACTGGGAGGATGAGAAAAAAATTACATAGTGATCAAAGTACTTATACGTGTACCTCTTGACAGCCTAGTCCTGTAACTCAATTTAACAATGAATTTGTCGCACATTTAGACTCCAGGAATGCCGAGACATGTCCAAGATTTTTCCGATTAGCATTGTGCTATGGATTCTGTGATTTGCCCTGAGACATAATGAACTTCGAAGTCGTTTCCGGGAGCTCACTGTGCCCTCTGTGATTTGCCCAGGGTCATCATGAACTTTTTTCCAACTTCAGCAATGAGCACGAGATCTTTTTTTTTTTTGCCTCATCAAGGATCTGTCGTGCATGGCATTTCCAGAGATTCTGTGATTTGCCCTGAGACATAATGAGCTTCGAAGTCGTGACCGAGAGCTCACTGTGCCCTCTGTGATTTGCCCTGGGTCATCATGAACTTTTTTCCAACTTCAGCAATGAGCACGAGATCTTTTTTTTTTTTGCCTCATCAAGGATCTGTCGTGCATGGCATTTCCAGAGATTCTGTGATTTGCCCTGGGTCGCCATGAACCTATTGGAAACTTCAGGTAGGTGGGTAGGTGGGTATGGTTATGATTTCGCGGCGCGCCAGATGGTAAACACTGATTTCCAGGAGTTTTCCCAGTCTATACAGACGGATTTTGCTGAGATTATATTCGCCTCATCAAGGACACATGATGCCTCTCTGAGTTTCTTTGCCTCATCGTGCCTAGATTCTTGATTATCCCTGGGACAAAATTATCAACCTTTCACAGGATACGCATGTCAACCTTCACGCTTGGCATTACAGCGGATTGTGTATTTACCCGGCCGAAGTTCTCCCGGATCCGTTTCAACTCTAGTTGCGAAATTTCAACTTGCATGGCGCTTCCCCTCCGAGAACTATAAGTATATCTGGCATCTATGCAGAAGACTTAGTTTTCCCTCAAAGACAATGGGATCTTATACTTCGGTTATGAACGACACTAGTGGCACTCTCTATATCACATATGCCCCTAACGTCGTGGCACTGGATGTGGTAGAAGTCGTTACTGCTGTGCTCGGTGTGATTGCCGCCGTGGCAACTGGTGCAGTCCTTGTCGTGGGTATCAGTTCCCCGATAATCATTGCAATGCTGGGCATCTCTGGGGGCTCTTTGAGTCTAGCCCAGTTGTTGTGAGTCATCTGAATCTCCACGAATCCACGATGCGAGACGCATTGTCATTGCAGAACCGCAGCCATCGATATTACAGCCAAAAACGAGGGCTATCACGCCGTTGCGCCTGGAAACTCATACCGCTCCGACAAATTGACTCTGAGCCTCATACACCAAGCCGACGTCAAACTGATAGAGCAGGTCAATTCTACGGCTATCGACATGTGGTCTGGAAGCTTCACAGTGTTCACAGGAGCCACAGCGGGGTCAGTCTCCGTTTAGCAGTCCAAACAATCTCGTTCACATTTCTCTACTATAGCTCAACCAGGAGGTACCTGCTTAGCCAAGAGCTTTCTAAATTGAACTTCAAACTAGTCGTTATCCAGGACACCTGTGCGTTTTCCTTGAAGCAGGTTCGCCTCACATTTTTGAGTATTCTTGTAGCCGACGACGCAACTGGCCTGTTTTCGAACTTCACGCTTGTGCACACGAATTCCGGGTTTGCAGAGAAACTTGCCTTGCAACAGTCCTGCTCGCTGGCGGAATTGGACTGAAGATTATTTTTTTGGTATCGCTGTTGTTGTTGTATATGGTCTCCTCGAATATATTGCTTCTCAGATGTTTCTATCTGCGCGAAAACGGGCACGCGTCGTGGCTGCACCAGATGTCCAGGGAGACACCGCAATGATGAAATTGAAGAGCATGGCACGCACTCGCTGGCATCAGGCATGCTTTCAGTACCAGACTCGCAGAATATTGAAGGCACGAGCACGAGAGAAACCGCACCTCAGTAAATCCAACTCAATGAAATCGGCCACCGTACACTGCGGCACGGAGCAGCGCGCCTCAATAAAACCCACCCGTCTTCCCCGTACCAAACCGATCGCCAACCCCTTCGCCTCCTGTATCATCTTATTCCTCTTCCCATCGTCCATCAACCGTCCACTGAGCGTCATATGGTGATCGCGCTCCCAAATCCCCCTCCTCGCGTCCTCCCCCACCGTGTCCGCCTCTCCGTCCTTGAGCGCATGCGCATGTATACCGACGACTCGACGAGCGCCGCGCCACGCCAGTGCAGGCGTATACGGCGATTTTATATATAAACAGCCTGTAGTTTAGAGGTATACAGTATTTAAAAAAACCCTCTAATTAGAGGTCGGGCTTTTATAGATAACATTAGAGGCACTCACGTGCTTGTTGTCACCTTCCTAATGGGGTCGTGTCCGCTGTGGCGGCATCGCTCGCATACTGCTCCGTGCACGGCGGGGCGCGTGGCAGTGCCCCCCGCCTCCAGCCAAAATTACTGGCTGCTCCCCGAATTATACACTGCCTCGATAGACCGATGAAGGATCGGATAATCAGGAGATAGGACTGAAAGACATACCTGCAGGAGCTCCTGGTCAGGAATGTTCTCCCCAGTCTGCACGGCGTCTCGTCGTCGTCGTACATTTGGCTGGCCGCCTTTGTATGCACGTATTTTCGATCACCTTCCGATCTCCGGATTTAACCGCGCACGGAGCAGATCGTGCCATCGTGTATCATTTCTTGGCTCGGCCCGATCCGCTCCCGCGGATCAGGCGCCACCTCGCCCAATCGGGCCAGATAAATCAATTCTCCTCCTGGGCACCCCGCTGCGTTAGGCGCGATATCACGCGACTTTCTCGTGTCTTAGCCAGCGCATTATATCTGCAGAATTTACTATTCCGTTCCCAGCATCTCAAGTAAAGGGATAAGGCTAAATTAATCTATTCTTAGCCTCATAATTCTTTCCCCACCGACGTTCTGCGCGAAATCACGCGTTATTCACGCGTCTGAGCCCGCAAATAATATAAAAAAAGCCTACAGTACACTCTGAAGGATTTACCGCTTCGAAATCAGGCTATTCTGATGCTTTCTTTGGTATTTCTTGAATTTCCTCCTCCCACGTTGCCCACCACATTTGCTGCGATATCGGGTCCATTTCCAGGTTGGACACATGCCTAGTAGTTGATATAAATCTCTGTTTACTATCTATGGTCCTCAATTACCATAACTTGATGTTAATTGAGATATTTGCTGGGTCCTCCCCGATCCTCCCTCATTGGTTCCGTACCACATTCCGCGTGATTTAACGTGTCCAGACCTTTTTCTAATATAAATTAAGTGTATTGAATGATTTGAAAGGTGAAATTCGGAGGGATAGGCTGGTGTCAATGGTTGCTTTCTAATTCCCCCCAAAAAACCCCATTTGGGGCTACTACTGCGTGAACCATCCTATTGTGTATTTCCACGCGTTTACACCTATGCATGACATATAATAACTATGTCAAACAGTCCAAAACCTCGAAAGGAGAAAGAAAAGCTGGTCTTAGCATTTACTTGCCGTTCCTCAGAAGTTTCCACCAAAACCCCACTTGGTGCCCAGAATGCGGGCACCATCGTATTGCGCGTTTGTTACCTATGTAGACCTCAGCATAGCATACAGTAGACGTATCAAACCATCTGGAACCTCAAACTGCCAGAAAACAGCTTGCATTCATGGTTGCCCACCGATCCTCAGAATTGTCCCCCAAAACACTGCTCAGTACTCCTGATGAGTGAACCATCGCATCGCGTGTTTTTTGCGTGTCCAGACCTACACATTGCTTATAGTAGATGTAACGTTCGATCGGCAACTTCACAGAGCCCGGGAGGAGCTCACATTAGCGGTTACTCTCAGTTCCTCACAATTCCCCCCCTCAATGCTCGCACTGCGTGCGGTATCGTATCGCGTGATTTTGACGCGTGTATGCCTACGCATAGTATATAGTAAGTGTATGAAGACATCCGCCACGTCAAAGAGCCCGGGAGCAGCTCACATTAGCGGTTACTCTCAGTTCCTCAGAATTCCCCCCCCTCAGTGCTGCCACTCCGTGCAGTATCGTATCGCGTAATTTTGACGCGTCTAAACCTGCGCATAGCATATAATAGGTGTATCAAAACATCCGCAACGTCAAAGAGCCCAGGAGCAGCTCGCATTAGCTGTTACTCTCAGTTCCTCATAATTTTCCCCCCTCAGTGCTGTCACTGCGTGCAGTAGCATATCGCGTGTTTTTAACTCGTCTAAACCTATGCAATATATATAACTCAATTCGCACCCTCAAAGAGCCTGGGAGTAGCTCGCATTAGCGGTTGCTCGCCGTTCCTCATAATCCCCTGCCAAAACCCCCCTCAGTGCTGCCACTGCGTGCAGTATCGTATCGCGTAATTTTGACGCGTCTAGACCTACGCATAGCATACAATAAGTGTATTAGAACATCTGCAACTGCAAAGAGCCCGGGTATAGCTTGCATTGGAGGTTGCTCGCCGTTCCTCATAATTGCCCACCAAAATCCGGCTCTGTGTTCCCACTGCATGCAGTATCGTATCGCGTGGTTTTGACGCTTCCAGACCTATGCACTGCATATAGAAAGTCCAACGTCCAATCTACAACTTCACACATCCCGGGAGTAGCTCGAATTAGCGTTTATTCGCAGTTCCTCTTAATTTCCCACCAAAGCCTCACTCAGTGCTCTCACTGTGGTACCATCTGGGTTTCACGCATCTAGACCTGTGAATAGTGTATAGTAAGTGCAAGACCCAATCTGTAATGGTGAGCGTCCAAGGGGTGGCTAATTTGGCAATAATTGGGTGTTCTTCATATCTCACATTCTTGGGCTCACTCTATCATCAATTCATACAGTCCATCCACTCTTCGGCCCAGGTGAGCTGTTTGCATGTCTCAAGATTATTTTTTTCTTCTCAAGCATTGGGAACTTGCTGTTGAATCATGCTCAACTGTAGTTTAGTTCCTCAAATTCGGTTCAGGACCACTGGAAGAATGTATCATGTAGTCGTTGTATTGGATTCCAACGACAAAATCTTGAGTTTGTAAATTTTGAAATCTGGAATAGAATAAGATTTTCACTTCTTGCAGGATATCTCAAGACTACTACACATGTCCTAGCTTGTGAATAAGCGTCTAACCCACTCTGTTGGTCATTTACACTGTGTATTCAACTTTGGCGTAATATGGTCCCAGAGCCTCAACCACTTGAAAAAATAGAGACCGGATACATCAGACTGCTTGGCACAATTGGTTTCAAGAAGTCACTCACTGAAAATGTGGGCACCAGGTCTCCGCATATTGAGGTATTCACTGTATCGTTTGTTCCTCATACCCACGTGACCTTTATTTCTGCCCATCAATTCCGAAAACTCTGTCCTAGCTCGTGAATAAATTTCAACACACTCATTGTGAACCCAACTCAGGATCATATTGTTTGTTCGGCAATAATTGGGTGTTCCTCATATTTCACGTTCCTGGGTTCACTCTATCAATTCATTCAGTCTACCCTTCCACCTAGGTGAGCTGTCTGCATTTCTCAAGATGATTGTTTTCTTCGCACACATTTGGAACTTTCTGTTCAATCATGCTAAACTGTACTTTAGTTCCTCGAATTCGGTTCAGGCCCACTGGAAGAATGTATCATAGGCTTTGTATCGATTGCCATCGACAAAATCTCGAATTTGAAAATTTTGAAATCTGGAATAAAGTGGGAATTGGACTTCTTCAAGGCTAGATTAAGACTACTACATGTCTCCTAGCTCTCCCATGAGCGTCGAACACACCCTGTTGGTCATTTTTACTGTGTATTCAACTTTTGCATAACATGGTCCTAGAACCTCAAGCGCTCAAAGAATTAGAGATCGAATGTGTCAGATGGCTTGGCAGTCATTCTTAAGAAGTCTCTCACCAAAAATGTGGGCACCAGGTCTTCACATATTGAGGTATTCAATGTTTTGCCCGTTCCTCAGACCCACGTGACCTTTATTTTTTGACCATCAATTCCAAAAACTCCTTTTCCTTCCTCCTACTTACCTATTGCTTGCACATAAGTATCCAATACATCATTCTGATTCAAGTTTACTGTGTATTCAACTCAGGATCATATTTTATTTTAATTTGCATATTATGGTCCTAGAGCCTCAACCGCTGAAAGAAATAGGAACCGGATATGTCAGACGGCTTCGCAAAATCGATCTCAAGAAGTCCTCCACCGAAATTGTGGGCATCAGGGCTTTACATATTGAGGTATTCATTGTTTCGCTCGTTCCTCATCTCCACGTGACCTTCATTTCTGACCATCAATTCCGAAATGTCCCGCTCACAACAATAATTATAATATGAGAGAGTGACTGTTCGCTTTCAAATCCAAACTTTCACTCTGCATATACCACAACATCGGTGAAGACACCGTGGGTGGAAACCAGGGTGGAAATGCGCAAACCTCACCGAGGAAGATCTAGATCTGTGCTGAAATCCTAGGCTGATTCTCGAAAGAGGATCGTTGTGGCAAAGTTAAACACCGCCCTTTCTAATGTTTCCCTAGAGCTTTACATGTCAATTCTTCAACATCGTTGTCGGGAAGGGTGGTTCTTCGATCTCGGCAGGCTATCGGCCGTCTTCGATGGAATCACGCGGTCATTTGATTCTCTCGCCTGCTCATCAAAGTTTTGTGCGTCCAAAAAAATTCGTTTCCTGTCCCTACCAAGAGACTACAAGGCAAGAACTGCGGTGCATAATGTGCACATTTGTTCTGTGTCCGATTTTGAATGCGAAGATTCTCACTTTATGGGTATCAGTCGACATGGTTAAGCTTTCTCAGATATCCTATACAGTGAGACAATATATTAAATAAATGTCCCACAACGTCCAACGAGCAGAAACGTTTGTGTTCGAGACACTTTCGGCTATGTTTGATGGGATACCACGACTTCCGTGACCCGATCAGTGGCAGTGTTTAACAGATTTCTCTCTTCCCACCTTCACGAAAACACCTCAAAGATCGACTGTTTTATCCCGGATTGCTCCAAAGTTGAGTCCATACTCAATCCACTCGCTATTAGCACCATTTTCATCCATTTTGATGGTAGGTGATTCCATTTCTTCGCTTTATCTCACCAGGCTGGCCAGGCTTCTGGCGGCAGCTGCAGCGGCGCCTCGAGCTGGACAACCACTGCGATGGATCACATATATGTATGAATTGCTCCGGTGCTTTCTTTATTGTAATACAGGGCCGCTCAAAACCCCCCGATTGTTGTGACTCACCATCTGGCCATCGGCATTGGCAAGATCAGACGCTGACCGTGAGCAAGAGAGGGTTTCTGGGCAACTCGTACGTGCGTTACAATATCATCCCGCGACAATCTTCTGTTCATGTTTCCTGAACCGTCCAGCCTTCCAGCACGGGATAGTCGCACGAACATCGTTGTACGGTGCGGCATACACCGAACTCGCTGTTATGGGCATCCCGATGTCGTGCAAGGTGAGAGACTAGTCTTAACGAGCTTTATCAATATCACTCTCGGTGCTGTTCATTCTCGAAGCAGCGCAGGCGCAGCTCGGGAAACCGTGCCCACTGTGCATCGCAGAGCTGGGCAGGCGGTATCCGGGCGCCACAAACCTCGTAGTACCGTCCAGGAAATGCTGCCGGTGTCCCCCTCCTCTCCCCCCTCTCCCCGGATGCGTGCCTGTACGATCCCATTCAGCAAGCCGGTACACCCAAGCGCGCCACCGGCGCCTCATCCGCACTGTTTTTCTTCCGGATGCTGTATATGGCCCTCATACGGGCCGACTGCATTGGATATGCACGCGTGGCCGCGCTGCGCTGGCGGTATGCATGGGCAGGACGCACGGCGCTCTCATCGGATAGTTGCTGAGCTGCGAGCAGCGTGGGCATCTTACAGCGGGTCCAGCGTCTCTTCCCCGTGCATGGGTATATGCATCCTCCATTTGGCAGTGTCGTGCATGTGCGCCCGCGGCGGAAGCGAGAGGTGGGCCAGATCCACCGCGTGCTGCAAGAATATAATTAGTGCCTGTGTGGCACAATGTCTAAACTTTGTGTTTTTATTCTGCAATGTTTATCCTAGCAGTTCCATCTACAATTTTCATGACTTTTTGGGAAGGTTCCGTGCTCATCGTTACCGACGACGTCGAGACGGCTTTGATCGACGTGTTCCAAATACAGTAACCGAAATCACATCAAAGAGTCTGATGATTATCAATACACGCCTGCGAGCGACCAGTCCCGAGCACATCGCTCAAAGGTGGAGGGGGCTGCACGCATTGCAGCATATTGCTCATCCGAGTCAGCGGTCAATGACCCCAGGTCCGGGTGGCGGGGAGCAGCAGAGGCAAATTGAAGAATCACCGAGGTCTACATCACTTGGTAAATAATTTGTATTCTGTGGCCCCAACCGTGTTATTCGGATGCAGTTCTTATACGTGCGCGACCTTCATCACTCTCCCCATTATCCAGAATTTTTTCGTGATTTTTGTCTGTGTTTTGCTCGTCATCGTGGCCGCTGACGTCGAAAGTGCTTTGCTCATCGTGTTCCAAATGCGGATAATGATGGCAAATACGACCATACTCGCAGACGACGAGCTCGAGGTCTTCCTCGCCGTCTGATACGCTGTCGTCATCGCTAGGGAGGCACGTGAGTGCCTCTAAAGTATCAATGAATGACCGACCTACAATTAGAGGGTTTTTTCAAATATTGGTTGACCTCTAATTACAGGCCTTTATATATAACACCGCCAACCTCTGGTGGCCAGTGACGCCACGCGCGTCGCGCACGCCACGTTTGCGTCTCCACCGTGACACCCTTGCGGTGCATGTCCGCGTTCACACTGGGGGCACCGAACGGGGCACTTGAAAGGCAAGTGCGATTCAGTCATGTACTCAGCATGTCCGTGTGACATGCCACAAAGGTCTTTGTGAGATTTACATTTTGTATTACCAAGGTATAACTAAGTGTCTAATTAAATACCACAAATGCAATAAAGACTTAATGTGCTTTTTGACCACACTCAGTGATTTTTTGGACCGGATTTGAAGACTGGGTGGGTGCGAGCGGCGAATAATGCCGAGCGAAGTCTTGATGGAGCCATGACAGCCGACGCAAGGAGCCGCGCCTATGTGACGACCTGGATCCACGGTTCTTTGATGCTTGCCGTCGCATTCGGCAGGGCCTGCACACCACGCACATCACGGTCCCGCCCAAAACCGACGTCACGCAGCTGCCCGCCTCGCACTCAACCCACACCACGGAGCCACCCACACCGTGCATGGCACCGCCACTGATCGGGGTCCAGACTACCGTTGCCCATGAAGGACATGGTCTGTTTTAGGAAATGTTGATCAAATTTTGCTGTTGGGGTCCGAGTCGGCGCCATCTGCCGACCAGTCACAGCGTTACTGTGCAGTCAGCACCTCAGACTCATCCACCACTGCACGCCCACACCCTCACATGATCGCTAACATTTGCGCGTCTTGGTCGTGTCAGCTGCCCGCATACCTGAGCAATACCTGAGTACAATGCCGATTTCTTGTACTAGGCACAGTGTTTTAAATATTCAATAGATAATTTGGGGTATTCATTAACGTCTCTGCTTGCACACAGGTGACCCGTTTTATTTGGTGTACTCTGAGGCCCTTACACGATGAGGGATTGCTGTGCCCTGCCAGTGAGATAAGCCCTGTATCCAGATTCTCTGAGTCCGGAAACCTTGTGACTTGAATTTTCTCTCTGTCATGTAGGTACAGACACTGCCGAAGGCCTTGGTTCCCCTGAGGACATGGTCTACTAGTTTTCCACGTGAAAAAACTTCCCTTTGATCATGCATGTCTGCAGGGAGTGCAGTGTAGAATTCTACGGCCTGGCTGACGACGGACGGCCATGTAACAAATGTACAATGCTTGCGATGATCACCTCAGATGTCGAGAAGACCGTTATACAAGTGAGTCCGCCCTCCATTCCCAATCCCATGCTCAAGTATTGAATCTGTTGGATAGGAAAAAGCTCAGTGCCAAAGTTACTCGCTTGTATACGGTCAACTGCATCTTCCCTTATTATGCCATAGTTGCTGTGGCTCTTATGGTGCTTCTCTAGCTCATCCCGTGTATTACACTTACTACTCATCTCTCCGCCAGTTTGTGCGGATTCAATCCCCGCTCAAATATCTCTATTACCCGGTGCCATTGACCAAATTCTCTCCCAGAAGTCAAGTGAATCTACCTCTGATATCTGGGGTCTCGTCAAAGGCCACAAACAAAATGTATCTCAACATCGTCTAGGTGTGCCCCGGGCTCAAAATCCTAGCCTCCTTAAAGCAACTGCTTCCCGGCTCAAGGGCACAGCTGGAATTGGTACAGGGATCACGTCAAAGGGCCAGCAATACTTATATTACCCAGGGACAATTCGAGACCAAAACATTGCAACTTAGGCTGATAGTTAACCAAGATGACCTGGCAAGTTTAAATTTTTTCATATGCGGCTTCAAATTAGAAGTAACACACTTCAACTAGGACAACGGAGATTTCTCAAGTTGTTGTTTGCACTGGCACTACAGTATGATCAGCAGGGATTTCCCTAGCGGAGAGGAAATTCACCTCATGGTGTGTTGTCAGATAGATTAGTGCCATTCAAAGTTCTCCTACTCGGCCTCCTACTCAGCTTCCTACTCATCTTCCTGAATCAAGTAGGAGCACAAGTAGGAGGTCGAGTAGGAGCCCGAGAAGGAGCTTCAGAGCCCCTTTTTGCAAAAAACTCTCCTACTCGCGCTCCTACTCAGTCTCCTACTCACATTTTGAGTGTGTTTTTGTGTTTTTTGGAGTAGGAAAGTTGTCCTACTTGTCTCCTACTCGTAAAATGGCTGGGGGTGGGTTTCAAAGATGTTCCTACTTGATCTCCTACTTGCTCTCCTACTGTGTCCATTTTTGCCATTTTACAGCCAAAAGTGCAAGTAGGAGACAAGCAGGAGGCACAGTAGGAGGCCGAGTAGGACAAACTTTGAACGACACTATTGTTGCACGAGTTTGTTCGTGCGTATGTCTTTAAATTGTTTATATTTGTAATTTAGTGCACTGGAAGTGTGTATATAAAGTGTGCATAGAAGATGGGGGCTTCTATGGATAATCGTTAAAATATTTGCCAGAACAGGCGAGATGGAGAACTCAGCTACACCAGCGCTTCATATCAAATACATTAGATTCGAATATTTCCCCCTCCCGGAACACATTGCTGAAAAAATGATCAGCTTTGATCGTACATTGTCTCACACATGGGGGCCGGCTCTAGTCGGAAATCTGGGTCCTGAAATACTTTCGGGAGAGTCATGTGGTGCCCCAAACCTCCTGTATAGAGTCAAGAAGGCCACGGTGCAACAAAAGAAAGATAACTACAAACTTACACAGTTTGCCTAAAGTCTCATATGAAACTAGCAGCATAAGTAATTGTGCACACCAGGTTTACTCGAAACTATTACTGCTGTTGAGAAATGCTTAAAAGTCAATTTTAGAGAGCCAATGAACTGTTACGAAGGGAAGACTTCCACATTCTTTCAGGCATATTCATTTATAGATGAATGAGTCACTTTCAAAAGTGTGGGAGTGCTTTCAGGTCAAACTACTTGTATATTACACGTCCTTGGCTCACAAAAACGCGTCAAATCAGACCGATTAGAATACGGCGCGCCGAAGGACATTGTCGTGTCCGATCACGTGAGAACGCGATCAAATATCGATGGGTCACTGCAGTGGGCGCCAGTCCTAATTCGGTCGTGAATCAAACTCTACCAGTTCTATTCTATGCAAGTTGTGCAAGTTATCTGTATGCAAAGTAGGCATCTAATAGCAATTGATTATATTCAAAACTCAGTTGAGCATGGCTTCAGCCGATGTCCGTGAAGTCAGAATTGATCGGACGCTTGGACCGATTGCACGAGACATGGTCAGCACGTATGAGTAGGCTCAGTAGGCTTGTCACGGAGTGCCAGGACCCCAGGCCACCGCACAGATGGCATCACCAAATTGCCGAAAACAGACCATGTCCTTCATGGGCAACGGTACCAGACATCGTGGAATCCCATCAAACATAGCCGAAATTGTCTCGGAGACAGAAAGTTTGTACTCGTTGGACACTCTGTGACATTTTGTGAATCGTCTAAATAGATAGGATGTCTCGGAAATCTTAACCAAGTCAATCGGTACCTATAAAGTGAGGAAATCTTCACTGAAATTCTACCTATCAAGCTCGCGCAGGGAACAAAGGACTGATGATGGCGGGTCACGCCAAGAATATTAGATAAAGCCGGTGTCAAGTCCACGTGTGTACCCGACAAAGGCGGCGCACAGACGACGTGCGGGTGGGGCCGTATGTCGATAAAGACAATGTGCAGGGATAAGTGTGTGCTGACAAAGGTGTCGTGGGGGTGGGGCCGTGTACCAACAAAGGCGACGTGCGGGTGGGATCTTGTGTCGACAAAGGTGACATGCGGGTGAAGCCGTGTGTCGACAAAGGTGTGCTGGGAGGCGGTGCCATGCACGGCATGGGATGGGTACGGGGTGGCTGGCTCCGTGGTGTGGGTTGAGCGCGAGGAGCGCAGCTGCGTGACGTCGGGTTCGGGCGGGACTGTGACGTGCGTGGCGTGCAGGCCCGGCCGAATGCGACGGCAAGCATCAAAGAACCGTGGATCTCCTTGCGTCGGCTGTCATGGCTCCATCAAGACAGCTTCAAGACTTCGCTCGGCATCACTTGCCGCTCGCACCCACCCAGTCTTCAAATCCGGTCCAAAAAATCACTGAGTGTGGTCAAAAAGCATGTTAAGTATGGTGTTCACTTTGTACATTTAATAATTCATACACAAAGTGCGCACTCACACACAGTGTTCAATTTTTTTTACACACACAGAGTGTAGTGGGTTCACACACACAGTGTCGAGACCTCACACACACATTGTTTCCCTCAATTCACACACAGTCTTACGGTTTCACACACATTCACTGGGTTTCGCACACCTTTCATCATTTTAGTACTACTGAGTTCCCGACGAATCTATGCTATCCCCAGTGCCCTCTTCAACTCTGTTACATGCCTGTCAATGATCTCCTCCTCCCCCCTCAGAATGCTGACCTTGTCCGGTGTGTCCTTCAAGCCGTCGCAAGTACGACGGTGACATTCCATGTTCATGCCGCCGCAATAGTAGGTTGGCAACTTTTCCAGAACCTTGGAGCCAGAAAGCTCCTCCTTGATCAAAGCTCCGAGGACGCCCCCAAGAGAGGTCCACATCTTGGCCCACTCAGACTGGCAGTAGGTGTGAGTATGGCACCCATTCCAGTGATTCACGTCCGGAATACGAGCAACTGCCAAACTCAGACGGAGATCGAGCACCTCCGCCTGAGCCCGTGCAAGTGCACGGTAGGCAGGCCAGCCCATGAGTTCCTCGTCTTCGGCGGAGATGTCCTTGATGGGGCAAGTCATCAACTCATCGAAACCGGTGGTAATCCAGTCAACAAAATGATAATCGAACCCCAACTTCAAGCGCAGGACCGGATTCAGGTCCGGGTGGTGATCCAAGTGATATCTAGAGTACGCTATGCCTGCTCTCTACAACGAAGAAATGGCTGAGCTTCAGAACGGCACAGGCGGTCTCAAGGGAGGGTGCGTCTGTGGACCATCTATGGTGTTGTAAGCCTAAGCATACATTTATTAGTTGCCACCACTCACCCTTGCAAAAACATGAAGTCCAGGAATTTTTCAATCTCTGTGGCGGGAAAATTGGGGGGGTAAACAGAGGGCCGTAGCATCACTAGTGCATTCGAGCCCAAGCTGCTTGGAACGCTCAAACCACTCCCTTGCATTCTCTGTCACCACCAGAGGAGGCTGCTTGGGATCTGGCAAGGTGAGCATGCCACGAAATATTCACTTTGTCGGATAAGAGGTGCACGATAGACGTTGTACAGAGTTCCGTCTGAGGCCTGCAGAGAGGGTCATTGGCAAAAGTAATGACACACCAATTTATCTACACACCTTGATAGTCATGGTTCCCTCCTCGAAGTACAGCTGAGGGTGTCTGCTCATGGCTGAGGAAAGTCAAGTCGGTGGTGATCACATGCACTTTTGTACTCCTAACCGCCATGGCAACATTCAATTTTCCAGAGACGCTCCCTCCTCTGCCTCTAAATGACGATGCCAATGTAGTCACCGGCCGTCAAGTCCTGGACGACGCCTATGTTCGAGCACTCCAAGCCCTCCACCAGGAGGACAGTGACGCCTTGCGATACAAGCTTCTATCGTCAAATATCATCGACAATCTATTACCAGTTCTTGAAGGTTTGGCACTAGAAGTACCGAGGGATTGGGTGGACGAATGTGCCAATATCTTGGGTCCTCTTGTCTATGAACTTCAGATAGCGGCACTGGCAGCCGAAGGAGTGTAAGTCTCGGAAACCTGCTTAATTTAATCTAAACCCATACTCATCCATCTTCCGCAGAGAGCGGGATAATATTGTCCTGCTGGAACCGGTCACCAAGGAGCACACAGGGAAACGCGGCCGCCCCGCGAAGCACATAGATCCGGAGTACCTCAAAGAGGCTATGGCCTCCAACCGTAACATTAAACTGGGCACTCTTGCGGCAGCCCTCCGTGTCCACCGTCACACCTTGCGCAAGCGGCTGCGGGAGTTGGGATTGCTAAAAAAATTTGATGAAATTACTGATGATGAACTCGACTGGCTCACCCGCGAATACAAGGCCAAGAAACCAAACATCTGGGCTCCGATATTTGCGTGGCCACTTCCGCCGAAACGGACTCCGGGTACAGAGGGAACGAGCGCGCAAGTCTCTCAAGAGAGTTGATGCTCTTGGCCAGGCTTTGAGGACGCGCCTTGCTATCTGTCGGCGCCGATATACAGTACCCCCGACCCAACTACCTCTGGCATTGCGACGGGCATCACAAGCTTATTTGGTGGGGTATTGTGATTCATGGGTTTGTAGACGGTTTTTGTCGGACCGTAAGTGTCCCTTCTTTTGTTCCTGGTACTCCTCTCACCGCATTCAAGGTCACTGGGCTCAAAGCCAGCACCAACAATCTGCTGCTTCCACCGTCCTTGAGGTCTTTATGGATGCCATTCAACAGTATGGTACCCCATCTCGATTGCGTGGGGATAGAGGAGGTGAGAATACGAAGGTGGCAATATGGATGGTCATGCATAGAGGCTCCGGCCGCGCTTCCTTCATGTGGGGCTCGTGAGTCCCACTATCTCTTCCTGAGGTTTGTATTGATACATCGGATAGGTCTACACGCAACACCCGCATCGAACGGACTATGGGTGGAAGTGGGCACCCAGTTTGCCCGACGCTGGAGGGGTTTTTTCACCCGTCTAGGCCGCCTTCATCGACTGGATCGCAAGAACCCTGGCCATCTTTGGCTCCTGCATCTTCTATATCTCGATGAATTAAACCACGACTGCTTGGAATTTCAAGAGGAATGGAATCTACATCCTGTGAGGGGCCGTATGACTAGTGACCAAAGTCCTGCCGTGAGTCCAATTGATGTTCGCTCATTTACATCCGTTAAATTTAGTTGGTAGGATATCCGTTTTCTTGGCCGGTTAACAGAGGGTGTTTACCGCAACGACCCGCTGGATGCATACATCCCGATGCTATCAACCAGTTACTACGGCGTGGAGGGACCTCGGCTACACGTCCCAGAAATCAGACAAGGCGCTGGTCTAACCTCAGGCGACGAGCTTGGAGGATGACGAGGACATCGAACCTACTGTGGAGGAACAGCTCGAGAATCGCATTCACGCAGACCTTGCACAGAATATTCGCCACCATCCTGTCAAGGTAGCCAAGCACCGCTCTCCGTTTCAAAGATCCCGAGCTAGAAGACCATTTCCTCAAGATTTTAGAACAGCTCCTCTCTGGTCCGGTGACCCGCCCCAGAAGATTACGGTGTTCGCGAGGATGAGTAGGGAGGAGGAGGATTACCCGGAGATTGAGGTTTTCAGACCAGGGACCAAGGGGAAGGAGTTGACAGTAATCCTGCCTCGCGTGGATTGGTTTCCCCGCGCAGTGCGTTGGGCACAGGCTTTGGATCTTTTGTCGAGAGTGCTGCACGAATTGGGGGAGGACTCGGGCTCCAGTAGTGATGCTGTATCTAACGACTCGGGCGATGATTCTGACTAGGTAGGTATATCATTGAATTATGCATGGCTATCCATACTACAATGTACCAAAGTAGAGCAGAGACAGCGACTCACTTGGATAGATAAGTGGCAGCTATGAAGTCCCATGCCGTCGGATGCTACAACGTGGGGCGGGAGTCCTATACACCCCGGGCGTTCGTTAGTTCAAGGGAATAGAGCAATGATTGAAGGACTTACATCAAATCTGGCCCAGGGCCATTTTCGCGAAATCAGGTGGGAAGGTCGGCACGATGACGGCTTCTGCGGCGTCGGAGGGCCCGAGACGCATTACGTGGGGCCATAGGGGGTCTTACAGACTCTGGGGCGTTTCGTTAGTTAAAGGGAATAGAGCAAAAACTGACTGACTGACATCGAATTTGGTCCAGGGCCATTTTCGCGAAATTAGGGGGGAAGGTCGACACGATGACGGCGTGCACGGCGTCGGAGGGCCCGGAACAAACGTGGGGCAGGAGGGGGTCTTATAGATGCTGGGCGTTCGTTAGGTCAAGGGAATAGGCCAAAAACTGGACTGACTTACATCGAATTTGGTTCCAGGGGGATTTTCGCAAAATCCACGGAAAGGTCGGCCCGATGACGACGTCTGAGGCATCGGAGGGCCCGGAACAAATAACGTGGGGCGGGAGGGGGTCTTATAGATCCTGGGCGTTCGTTAGGTCAAGGGAATAGGCCAAAAACTGACTGACTTACATCGAATTTGGTCCAGGGGGATTTTTGAGCATCAAAAATTGATCATGGGCCGATGACGGTGACGCATCCAGTTCAGAAATGGCGGGAAGGACGTGTTAGAACGTCGGAGAAGACTCGAACGTTTCCTACAGGTAAGTTAGTTTAGCTGAAACACAAGAATAGCACTGAGTTTGGACTTGCTTTTCCGGCTGAATAGAGCAATATATCTATCGGACAGGAGGCAAGGTGACAGCTTGGAGGATGCTTCAAGAGTTCATTGAGTAGTATAGGTTGATAGGCAGCGCATGTTGAGGCCTCCGACACGAGTTGCGCACAGGTAGAGGGTAAAAGAAGGATGCAAGACTCGATTTCCTTTTTGGGACATCAACAACCTCTCTTCTCGTCCACCAACAACGCGTCGCGTTTGCGCGCTTGGCCTCAACATAACGGCGTGGACTTGTGAACTTGACGCGTCAAGGATTCACGGACGTCCGTGAACTCTCCCGAGGCCTCCAATACCCATCTAATATCCTTCTGCCTTCGCTGTCGTAGCACCCCATGCCGGATGTCTTTGTTCCTCCCGAGCTCGCTGCATCTTTTGTGGCGTACATGAATGCCCAAGGAGCCTTTCTGCCACCTACATTTACCGAACTGAGCTCCAGGCTGAGTGCTGCTCTTGCGGCCCCTAGTCCCACTCCCACTTCTGGCCAAGGCCTCGTAACTGTGACTCGGGGAGCATCCTCTGCTAGTACCTCGCGGATTGGGCGCGAGATGGTACCTCTACCTCGTTGGACATTTCCTCCCCGGAGGATTCGGAGCCTCCCCCAGAGGATCGGTTAGGTGCGGACAATATTGAGCCTGGTGCGTATCTCTGCTATTCCTGTATTTCAAGTCTGGTAAGCTGATACATCGATTTAGCACTTCGCCACCTCACCCTTCCCGCTCTACCTCGAGCCCCTGGGCCATCCTCGGTTGTTCTTAGCTCGTCATTGTCACCAATACCTTCCCCTTCCGCAACCCTTACCCCTTCGCTGTTAACACCCATGTCTTCGTCGATACCTTTGTCAACATCCACATCTTCTCGTAGCGCGCGTAGGTCCCCGTTAGGCAGCTCCCCTACTCTGCAAGGCAACAATACACCAGGTTAGTGCCCCCAGAGATTATGATCTTCCAAGTTAATCATAAATTCCAGGACGCTTTCTATCCCCTCTCCGTCTAGACAGCGTGACTGCATCTCCGTTCGCATCCACCCTAGGAAAGCGTACTGCTGGGCACCTCGACGACCAGCTAAACAGCGATGAGGATGAAGAGGACGAGCAGCGCAGACATGAGGATACGGAGGATTGGTT